>JAWHQI010000126.1:5957500-6352500 GCA_033032865.1 Dactylorhiza incarnata | reverse complement strand
GTAATTGCCCATCTGGATCTCGATATACATCTTCAAATTCTGCTAGAGTGTCAAGAGCAGCAATAATAAACTGGAGAGGAGGATTTCTAAACTGTGTCGGCATACCTGAAAAATTGTAATTCATGTGTTATTCTGTATAAAGAATATAAATGTTGAAATATAAATTTATTATAAAGTGACAATTATATCACACACCAATGATTCCGTATTTATGGAGTCGTTCATATAATTCTGATATATCAGACAATTTTGGGATGAGGTCCCTTTTGGATCTGAGATATTCGCGGTAAACATACAACCATTGTTCGATACCTGTACGAACAGAAGAATACTTAATATGAGTAGAATAAATATAGTAACATGAGAAGCTATTTTGTTTACATACCAATTTGTCCGAATTTACGAAATTGCCGGTTTTTTGAGAGGTTGATAGGATATCGCTCGATGATAGCACTATTAAATTCTTTAAGCATCCGCGTTTCATTGTTTAATTGTTCTATCAAATTGGAATAAACTCTATGTGGTCAGACTGAATAATAAATAAAAGATTGTAATAGTTGAGAATAGTAATAGCAAAAAAGCATATAAATATAACTGAGAAATAATAGAGAAGAGTAGTATGAATCTCACTTGAACTATGACTTTCGAAAGTAGGTCTTTAAAGACAACATTTTTTGTATAAATCCCATGATGCCCCGTGGTACCACCATTTTTAACCAAAACTTTTGTATTCGATGAAGTTACTCCTCTAGATAAAGCAACATAACATTGTCCATGAGTAAAAACATGAGATGACAAGTAGATTCCAACCTGCTTAATGGTTTGCCCTTGAGATTTGTTTATAGTTAAAGCAAAACTTAAACGAATCGGAAACTGCTTGCGAGTTAGTTCAAAAGGCATTTTCAGATCTTCAGCATTTTTAAGTGGTATACGGGGAAGAAATACCGCATTGCCTTTATGCTGTCCCGTAAGTATTTATGTTTCAATAATATTTGCTGAAAATTGACGACATAGTAGTTGTGAACCATTGCAAAGTCCAATTCGAGGATTTAAATTCTACAAAAGTATAACAGGGGCACCTTTTTTCAAAGAAAGCTTGTGTGGTGGAAGATTGCCTGGTGAGATGCAATTTAAAAACTCTTGAGGATATAATTTGTATCTATCATCATGAACATAGTCAAACGAATAGTACGCCACTTCGTCTCCAGGGAATACTTTGAGGCATTTTTCATTTAGTTGAGTGACATCTTCATTTAACGGGGTCAGCAACGCCCTGTTTTCCCAGTAATCTGAGTTTATCATGTGTAATGTAATATCGGAGAATATGTTGTTGATTAGTACATTGATTGAATCTTCGCCTTCCCATGGAATAAGCATTGAATATGGAACACAGATCATATCATTGTCAAGTGTAGGTTCATCACCATTTCCTACTCGAAGCAAGAACTCTGAGAAACGGTGATCTGTCGAAGCACGCATATTTTCAGTTAACGAAAGTACTTTAACAACCGACCACAAAGGTGATTCAACTATGCTAGCATTGATGATTTGTGCCCTTGATCCGTTAATTACAACTGGTGGAACCTGCCGAAAATCCCCTCCGATGATCACAATTTTACCACCGAAAGGCTGGTTTACGGCAAGGACATCTCGCAACGATCGATCAACAGCCTCAAAAACATGTTTGTGTGACATTAGCGCCTCATCCCATAGAATAGCAGAGCATTGTTGCAAAAGTTTTTGTATATCAGATTGTTTGCCAAACTTGCAGAATGACCCAGGTTCCAACGGAATGGGAATTTTGAATTTTAAATGTGATGTGCTTCCGCCTGGAAGGAGAGTTGCAGCAATTCCTGATGATGTTGTTGCCAACACAATATGCCTAGCTTGCCGGAAATGAGCAAGTATAACTTTGTATAGAAATGTTTTCCCAGGGCCATCTATGAAGAAAACAGCACTTTGTCGATGTGTAATAATTTCAACAATAGTGTGGAAGATATAACTTTGGCCAGCATTTAAAGACGAAACCGAGTTCAAATCCTCATGTGAAATAGGTATCGAAAGTTCATCTTCAATTAGGCTGGAGAAGGCACTCATGTTTGCAAAGATTGTAGATATTTGAGGGATATCAAACTGTGTAATGCTTTTGTTATGCTGTTGAAGAGTGTAATCTATTTCGTGTAGCAGTCTATTCAGCACATATAAACCACTGATAGAATCTGACATGCCATAATCTTCACTCATCGCAGTGTAATTGTCTTCCCATAGTTGCCTAACTTCTGTAGGGGTACAATATAACAAAATAGTAGTAAATAAAGTTCGTAGTGCCGACGACATTTGAAATTCTCTAGCCTCACGCATACAGTTATGTAGACTGTTGTCCCTTTCCAGTAGACCATAATGCTCGGCAGCTTCTTTAAATGTTGGATAAATAGTTGTACCAACTGTCATTAGATGTTCATAAGATTTGGGCCCAACAATATGATTTAGAAGTAAGCGCAAATAAAATCTCTCGCCTTCTGAAGGATGCACAGAGTAAATGCGACCAATAACTTTCTGACGCCGTCTTCGTTTAATCCAAGTTCTAGAAGTCAAATTTCACGTATAGTGCTTGGGGAAATCGCTGTATAAATAATTGTGTGTTTCCTCTTAGGCATTGTAAACATTGAAAAATCCAGTTAACATTGTTCTGGAATTCCGTTCATTTGCCAAAACATTGTGCACCAAGTCAGTAGTGCGGAATTGAATTTGATGCTTATTAGGTAAGTGGATCTGCAAACGAATAACTGAAGGATATGTTTGGTACATAGTAAACTTGAATATCTTCCAAAATGTTTTTTGCGGGCATATCCATCGGCCATTTACGAATTCAGATACTTCATTCTGAGTTGGAAGAGGTTGAACTTGGAATGCAATAGCATCAAGGCCTTTGTGAATGTATTTATATAAATATTTTATACCTCTTAATACTGCTGCAAATCTCAACATTAATATGACAATCATATTTTAACAAAAGCCATGGATTATAGGGAACAACCCATCGATTGTCAACAACAAAAGCCCGAGCACGCTGAAGTGGAAAAGATCTTCCATCATTACGACGTTGATAGATTGGGTAAGAGTCTGCTCCTTGCAAGGTAGTTTCTGAAAAGTTTTTTGGGTAACTTTTTTTGCAAGTACCATGCTTCATGCAGGGAGCATGAGGGTTTACATGTGCGCACGGGCCATGAATTATATGGTTTCCAAATGAGGAAGCCCAGCTCTAACAATTTTATCATAATCATCCGGAGTATTCATTTTATCACGCGAATCAAAAATAATCAGCATATGAACATGCGGCAATCCTCTTTTTTGGAATTTAATTACATGAACATGGCTTATTGTTTGGCCCAAGATATGTTTATGAAAAATATCTTTCTTTAATTGCTCATATCTAGCATGAAATATTCGAGTAACTAAATTAGGACGATCTTGTGCTGTTTGTCCTGGATAAAGTGCTTCTGTGATCTCTGGCCAAGAAGAGTTGCACGTCATTGTTAAAAATATATCTGGTCTACCAAAACGTTGGACAACCGCCATTGCGTCTTGGTAACGCTGGTACATGTCGCGTGGACTTCCGATAAAAGATGATGGCAGTATGACCCGATGACCAATATTTGTTGCAAAAGAATCACATATATATATAATAAGCGTTTGGATTTTAAGTAGTTCTTTATCGAAATCATATCAGTTAAAATAAAAATATACGCACCTCCACTATTTTCCCCAGCATTAAGACAATCCTGCAAGCCGCAGTACAATTCAGCTCGAATATTTTTTGATTATTTTTAATCCACCGCAATTTTTGAGTTTCAATTTTAACGTAGTTGTCAACAACATATTGTTGTAGCAGACGACGGTCGTGCAACGGTAACGATAAATTTGGTTGACAATCCTGTAGTAAAATGAATATAATAAATTAAATATAGTTTGAATGCAAGTAGTAAATTTGCGTTGCAGAAATATTTTGTTTAGAACCTGGAGTATGTATGAGTAGTAGTCGCAGCAGCTTACGCGACGATTATTAAGTCCTTTATATTCAGCCAACCAACCATATGTCCCATATGGGTGGAGCAGCGGATCATAATAACCAGTATATTCTTGACTTCTTGTACAGTGACTAAATCACCTTCATTTGTTTCAACAATTATATTTCGCTCGTCGGATTCAAAGTACTCTTCAGCACCAACAATTATAGCAGCTACCTGTGATGCAGTCGGCAATGTATATTGTTGGTGAGCAGCAGGTCTTTCTTTGATTAACAATCTACAACTGTTAATATCTTGGCGTTGAGCTAATCGCCGAAACATTAATACAAACGGATTACATGCATCTAAAATTGCTGTTATTTTTTCAATTAACGCACGGTTCAACTGTGTTTTCTCACAGGCGATGATCTATCTCATGTTCTGTATCGTATATATAGAGTTGCAGGTATCTAGGTCTTGTGTTTGCACCAGGGAAGAGAGAACCAATTCGGTGATATATTGCTCCATGAGCTCGAAATGTATAAATGGCGCGTTGATCCGCCGCCAATGTTTGATCCAGCTTAACACCCATGGAAGTAAAAGAGAACACATGATTATATGAACGTATATATCGCTTAAAATGACGGCTTTCAATAGAATCACCGGTGAACATATTGTAGAGCTCAGGCGGAACTGGTATAGTTGGAATTTGCACCCTTCCATTGTTGCAACACATCGTTGACGTTTCACCATCAAATAATTTAGCCCGACAATATAAACAAAAATGAGGTTGTTGTAATTGTAAGTAAACAATTTGCTGAATGATATATGATATACGAGCAACGTTGTGGTTTCTAGAGCGATGATTTATAGAACGAATATTGTCATCAGAGTTGCCATCTTCTGAGTTTTCATGCTGCTGAACAGGGTTTGCTGAATGGCCTATGAAAATAACAGCAAAGGTATGTGTAAGAGCAGGAATTAGACATTTTTGCATGCACTGCTTCAGCAAGAACAAACCTTGTCCGTCTGGGCGAAGAAGTATATTTTCTGACGGTAGTCGTGCTGCATTTTCATGTATGTTTAAGCGCGAAGACATTGGGGGGACATTACGGTCAGCCAGCGGTGCAGTAATTGGATGACGTGTGGATGATTCTCCAACCTCAAGTGTTCTCAGAACATGAGTGGACGTTGAGAATGGTATGGTTGTTAATGTATATCTATGCACAACACCGTTTTCTGACTGTAGTCGTGTTGCATTTTCATGTATGTTTAAGTGCAAAGACATTGGGGGGACATTACGGTGAAACAATGGTGCAGTAATTGGAAGCCGTGCAGATGATTCTCCAAGCTCAGGTGTTCTAAGAACATGAGCCGACGTTGAGAATGGTATGGTTGTCAATCAGTGGCGGAACTAGGAATTTTTTCAAGCCCGGGCACAATTATTTTAAACTAAAACTTAATTAGCAGAAATAGTGCAATATTGAAACATCAATAATGATAATGCAAAAGTGGACTTAAATAACCAAATTCTTAATAATTAAATACTACATTGCAAAGAAAAAAAAGCAACATAATTAAATTTACTGCTCAACAAGCCATTTTTCTTGGACACATACTCTGGAAGCAGGAGATAATTGTGTCATTTGTAATTTCATCAGCAACATCTTTTTCAATATAAGCAATTAAACAATCATTCATCCATTCATCACTCATTCGGTTTCGTAAACGGCTCTTTATTATCTTCATTGCAGAAAACAACATTTCAACACTAGCTGTTGCAACTGGAAGGAGACATGCCAAATTCAATAATCTGAAAACTAACTAAAAATGTTTATCCTTTTTCAATTCCACTAAAAGCTGAAGAAGTCCATTTATGTCTTTAACTTGAGATATTATATCAACTGAAATTGTGCGCATGTCGCAAATGTATGTGTCAAGCTGGCCTTCAAGTAGTTGCAATTCTATTGGAGTGAAATCGTATGTATAAAATTCTGCAAGACGAATTAACTTTTGTTTGCCATAAGAACCAAAGTTATCATTGGGATCAAGACAAGAAACACATAATAGCAACTCAGTGTTGACTTCATCAAACCGATCGTTTAGCTCATTTAGCATCCAATCTAGTACTGTATTAAAAATTTCAACTCTGAAGTGATGGTTATTTGTAATCTCATTTGCTCGACGTTTTGATCTCCATGGCTGCACATACTTTTCATTCATATTTGGGACTTCTATAACATGCTTACTACAAAAAGAGGAGACTTCCATCATAAAGGATTGTCATTCAATATCATCATTTCTCATTTTGAAGAGTAGATGTTTTGATACCTTCACAAAATTCATTGCATTTACAATATCTTGATCTTTCTTTTGTAAAGCTTGAGACAATTCATGTGTTTTTGCAAGAATATTTTTCATCAAATGCAGAAGAAATATGATATCAAATGTCAAGATACGAATTAAAAGAGTGTTGGTCATTCCTCTTTGGTTTCCATCTACTCCATCAACTGTAATAATCTCAAGAACATCAATAATAGATGAAAACATACGAATAAAATTCAGTACGGTGCCATAGTGTGAACTCCATCTTGTTTTTCCAGCTCTTTTAAGTTCCAAAGGTTGATTCAATCCTTGACCGCTTTCTAACTCACCACAACCCAACTCTCGAGCAACTCGATCAACTTCCAATGCTCTAAGTGAATCACGACGCTTACAAGAGCCTCCAACCACATTCAAAACAGTGTTAATAAGTGAGAACAATTCAGCTATTTCAAAGTGCCCTTCTGCTACAGCTACCAGTACTAGTTGAAGTTGATGAGCAAAACAATGAATATAAAAAGCACATTTATTTTCTCTCATGATCAGAGTTTTTAAACCTTTGAACTCGCCTTTCATATTGCTTGCACCATCGTAGCCTTGTCCACGTACTTTAGAAATACTAAGTTCGTATTTCATAAACAAATTATCTATAGCAGTTTTAAGAGATAAAGCTGTAGTGTCAGACACATGAACAAAACCCAAAAGACGTTCCATAATCCTGCCTTTCATGTCCACATAGCGTAAAACAGCAGCCATTTGCTCCTTGGATGAAATATCACGAGATTCGTCAATTAATAATGCAAAGCATCCATCTCCAATGTCATTGGTAATTTCTTTAGTTGTTTCACTTGCAATTGCAGAAACAATTTCTCTTTGAATTTTTGGGAATGTCAATTGACAATTAATAGGAGCATTCCCTAACACAACTGATTTTATATCATTACTATGAGATACCAAAAATTCCACAAGTTCAAGAAAATTCCCTCGATTCAGCAACTCTTTTGTCTCATCGTGCCCACGAAATGATAATCCTTGGCGTAAGAGAAACCGAATGCAATCTATCGATGCACATAAACGAGCACGATATTGTAAACTTTGTGTTTCATCTTGTTTAACAAATGCAATCTGAATACCTTATTTCTGATTCATCAAAGCCTCACACATCTTTCTTGAAGCATTATGCGCAGTCGTATAATTTCCCACGTGTTTTTCAAGTATCGTTCTATCTTTCCAATACCTAAACCCACGAGAAACAAAAGTAGTATCGCATCCTCTTTGAGGGAAAATATAGCAGTAAAGGCAATAAGCTGCATCTTTTTCTGCGATGTACTCTAACCAACCCTTGAATTCATTATACCATTTCTTATTGAATCACCGTGCTTTTTGACCGATCATACTTTGAGGAAAATTATCCAAACGAGGTTGACAAGGCCCATTCTTTAAATAATATCTTCTTATTGAATCCTGACGGTTTACATCGAAAGAGCTAATAGGTTGTCTCATACCCGAATCCGATGGTAAATCCCCCAAATTAGTATCTACACAATGTCTTTTACCTCTTTGATTGTTCTCTTGTAAATCTACATACTTAGATAGACTTGACCCGCCTTTAAAAAATTTTTTTCCATCCAAAATATAGGCTATAAATTAAAGACCTAGATTGCAAACAGGTACGGGTAAGAACTAAAAAAAACAATACATTAACAGAATAACAGTACATTTCTAAGCTTTGAACTCTTGATTTTTGAAATAAATGAGATTTATAAATTATAAATACCTGCCAAAATCTGCCACTTGCAAGTCCAAATCTCAAAGACCAAAGCTCAAAGTTCCAATACAAGTTTTAAACCAGAAACTTGCAATTCCAAAATCTGTCACTTGAAATAAAGAGTATTCAGATAATCAGATTCCCCTTAAAACCCTAAACCAGAAATCCAGAAAAAATGGAATTTCTGATTTTCGTAGCCTAAAAGGCTAAAACCCTAAACCAGAAATCCAGAAAAAAAGGACTTTCTGAACTAGGAAAATCAGAAAACCCAAAAAGATTTGGAGATTTGGAAATGCTTACAGATGTGGGGAAGAGAGAGCCTGCGGGAAGCAAGATTTGGAAATGCTCACAAATTTTCGCTGCCTGTTGCCTGCTGCCTGTTGGAGTCGGTGAGGAAACGGCGCGGGGAAGAACCAAAGAAAGCATGCTGGTCTGCGAGACTGCGATTGCTGGAGTGATGACGAGCGGCCAGCGGGAGTTAGGGTGGTCGCCGGTCGGAAGACGGGAAGAGTCGAAGAGAGCCTGCGCCCTGCTGGAAGCGCGAGAAATAGACGGAAGACGGGAAGACAATCTTCGGGGAAGAAAGCCTGCGGGTTGCGAGGAAGAGAGCTTGCGGGAGTTAGGGCACGATTAAACTGACGAGATGCGCCTGCGGGAAGGGCGAGAAATAGGCGGAAGTTAGCGAAAAACACACTCGGGTATGTGCCCGGGTGTGTCCCTACATAGGTCCGCCTATGTTGTCAATGTATATCTATGCACAACACCATTTTCTGCAGCCGTTACTGAAAAAATAGAACACGACTGTCCTGCTATCTAGCAGCATTAACAACAGAGAGGCAGAATACCCAAAGAAAAGCACGCTCTTACCCCATGTATTTAACTGTGCAGGGCTTGTGTTAGATGGTGCCGCAGGCTCGGTAGCGGGGCGCTGTCGTTCCGTCATTTCTGCTCTGCTTTGTTGTGAAAGCTCTCGATATAAAGTTTGCTGAGCATCACACTGTGGTCCTGTCATACATACATTTCACCTTGAAGCAAAAGATTGATGTTCATCTGTTGTAGGTGCTGCCCTTCTTTTTTTTGTAGGTCGAACATGAGCGAATAGTGTCATGCAATAGAACACAAAGGTGTACATATTTTGTGTCACGCAATAGAAAAACAAAACTCATAGAAAATCATGCTCTTACCCGATGTCATATTTAAGCGCGCAGGGGTCTGGGTAGATTCCACAACAAACGTGACGGTATAGGGGGCCACTATTTCAGTGGCAATCTGTGAGCAGCCACTTTATGCATTTATTGTCGAAGGTTCGGTCTTTCTCCTCTGAGAGAAGCCACTTTGTGCATAGGGCCAAAGGTTAGCTCTGTTTCCAATCTTCCCCTGCCCATACCCCCAATGATTGGGGACTATATGGGTTCTGTTGTTGTTGTTGTTGTTGTAGGGGTCTGGGTAGATGTTTCAACTGCAGCAGTTTCACTATAGTGTGCAACACCAAATTGCACCGCGGAGTTTTGATTTTGTAACCGTGGCAATTGGCCGTCTATCGCAGGGGAAACTGTAAAAATGCAATAAAGTTTACGTATTCTGTTATGAAGCTGCGTTTGTAATAGAGAAGCAAAACACCCACAGAAAATTACGCTCTTACCCCATGGCATATGGAAGTGTGCATGGCTATTCGTAGATGCAGCTGCAGTATTTTCACTATAGGGTGCAACAGCAGATTGTACTTCAGAGTCTTGATTCCGGAATTGTCGTCTTTGTTGCAGCAATTGTGCGCGACGCCTTCGAGCAGCATTACGCCCCATTTCTCTTTGATGTGCCCATTGTGCTTCTGTCATTTCAGCTCGCCTAACTCTTTGGCGTGATCGATTATAATCTTGTTGTGCTTCACGCTGTTGTTCTGTCATTTGTGCTCGTCTCTATTGTGAGCGCTCTCGATTTGAAGCTCGTTGGGCAGTGCGCTGTGCCTCTGTCATTTGTGCATTTCTCCGTTGTGAGCGTTCTCGATTTGAAGCCCGCTGCGCAGCGCGCTGTGCCTCTGTCATTTGTGCATTTCTCCTAGATGCAAAAGTTTGGTTATATATACGATGTGCTACACGCCGATCATCTGTCATGGATGTTTCTCTAACTCTTTTTCTAGGTCGAACATGAGGACGAACAATGTTATCTGATTGTTGTACGACAGACTCAACTTGCATTGCAAATAGAAAACTGCGTGATAGTCAAAACAATGGAGAAAAAAATAAATTGTAAGCATATCATGGAAACAATACGATAACCTTCAAACATAATGGGAAAATCTAGTGAATAAAATTGCATTAGTTTTAGTTAAATTGCACTAATTTCACTATTGTGATTTCCAGGATCAAGTAGAATGACATGCCAAATGTTTGTAGGCTTTTTTATAGATGCATTGATGATTATCCAAATAATATAATAAAACGACAAAAGTATAATCAGATTTGAAAGATGCAATAACAATAATGATAGCAGAAGAAACTTGCAGATGTGATCAAACAACATTACAATAATAAGAACTGAAAAAACAGTTGTCAAACTTGGCGCATAGTTAAAACTGAAAACCATCCAGAATCCAACTTCAGATAGCAGTAAAACTCAATCAACACAAAGCAATGACAATAATGATAGCAGAAGAAACTTGCAGACGTGATCAAACAACATTACAATAATAAGAACTGAAAAACAGCAGTCAAACTTGGTGCATAGTTAAAACTGAAAACCATCCGGAATCCAACTTTAGATTCTCTCAAAATCAGCGGTTGATGCGCATTTTCTGCAGCGCAAAATCAGCGGCTGATGTCTGTAGCGAGCAGGGGATAATGGGGCCATAGATGGGCAGGGTTCTGTGTGGTGGGACTCTTTGAAGAGAGCAGGGGATAATGGGGCCATAGATGGGCAGGGTTCTGTGTGGTGGGACTCTTTGAAGAGAGCAGGGGATAATGGGGCCATAGATGGGCAGGGTTCTGTGTGGTGCGACTCTTTGAAGACCTATACTTTGAATTATAGCTGATTGATTGAACTAATTCTTAATGAATTGACATGCTAATCCATTACAACAACAACAACAGAACACGATTGATGTGTTCTGAGCTAATGCTTAGCTGATTGTTACCAATTGAGATGCTAATCCATTACAACAACAGCAAGCAGTCCAGAGCAAAGGAGAAAATAGAAGATTAACCTGGAAGATTTCCTAACGGCGCAGAGGAAGCGAAAACAGCAAGCAGTCCGGAGCACAGAGGGCGGAGGAGTCGATGACCTAGAATGTTTGCAGAGGGAAATGGCTTTCCCTGCATGCAAGAAGTGCGAGATCGTCAGGGATGAGGAGAAATCTTCGTCGGCGGAGCTGCAAATGGCGATCGATTCGAAGCAGCGGAAACAAAATAGATGTTAAAAGGCGGAGCAGCGGAAGCAAAATAGATATCAAAATAGCTGCAAATGGCGATCCGAGAATACCTGCAAGTGAAGAGGCGGAGCCTGTTGTTGCGTTCTAGAGGGCTAGCGGGCCAGCGGGTTTAGCACGAAGAGGACGACGATTCGGTTTGGGGGAAGAGGAGAGGAATGTGAGGAACCTCCGGCGTCGTGAGCCCAGACGATGAGAAGCGATGGTGCAGCGAGAGAGAAGCTCATGGCGACGGACAGGGAGGAATAACGCGCGAAGGAAGACGAACGCGAAGAAGAGAAGCTCATCGGCGTTTGCGAAGAAATCCCTAGGCAGCGAGAAGAAATCCGCATCGGCATTTTAAGCCATTCGGGGCTTTGTTTGCGACATACGCGCAAACTACTGTGCAAATCAGAAATATCCTTATATATATGTATAGATATATATATATATGTGTGTGTGTGTGTATGTATATATATTTCTATATATATATATATATACATACACACACACACACACACACATATATATATATAAATATATATATAAATATATATATAAATATATATATAAATATATATATATATATATATATATATATATATGTACACACACACAGATACACACACACATATATACACACACACACACACACACACACACACACACACACATATATATATAGTCTTATGCATGTGTTGATCTCCAGCCCCTCCGTCTACAACTGAGGTTTTCTAACGGCATTGTGTTTTTTTTCTGCTTGGGTAGAAATTTAAGCTGTTAATTGTTTCAGGCACCTGATAAAGCTAACAAGGAGGGATTCAAATCCACTGAATTTCAGCTTTGTGGAACATCATAAAGTAAGCATTCTTTTTTTCGCATGATGTTGTTTGCCCTGAGAAACTGTTATTTATTTTCCGTGCATTCCGCAGACGCGCGCATTCACCTTCGTCGCAAATCATGACGCAAGTGTTTGGAACTTGGACGGAGAGCTTCTTCGAGCTTGCCAGGTGACGGTGAGCGCCTGCCGAGGCCTGATAAATTTATTTGCATCAGGACCTGAAAATTAGCATTGAATCTAGAATATGCAGCACAAAAGGTATGCTCTCCTCTATAAATTTATCAAGGGCTCTCCGTACAGATTGTTATTTGCAGTCCGAAGAACAAGGGAGTAGATGGCTTGCCTCTTGGGTTCTTAGCTATATGTTTGATTGTATGCAAACCTTTACGAATATATTTGAATAAGAATCGGGGGGCTAATTGTACAGTGTACACTTATTTAATATATTATTATTTGCCAATCTCCTTTATTTTATTCACAAATACTATTCAATTCTTTTTTCTGTTGATTTGTTTAAGAGTGGTGTTATAGGCACACCATTAATGGCTTTGCACACCAAAAAATCATCTAAAAAAACTTAAAATATCCTAAATTTTAAATTTCACATGCTTTACCCGCACACCGCCCGACTCCTCTTTCGCAATCGCGCCAAGGGCTCTCTCCCTTCCTATCGGTGAGACATTCCAACCCCCATCTTCCTCGGCGAGGAGATGATGCTTCTTCCACGTATTCCTGAACCTCATATTCTTCCTATGATTTAGAGCTCTCCTCGTTGACCGCATCTACGGTGAGCGAGCGGCGCTGTTTGACATAGATTTTCAGGAATAGCAAGTCGTTTGCTTCAGTAGAAGAAGGGGCGTGGAATAAGCCAGGGGAGAGGGGGGAAGAAGAGATTGGGGAGGTTTAGAGAGCAGATTATGATGTCCGGAGGTGTGAGGAGGAAGGAGAGGGAACAAATATACGAGGTCTATAGGAATCGATGATTCATAGGATCGCTATGAGAGAACAAAAAACTGCAGAAAGTAAAGAACTATTTTGATGTGTCATTATAGGCTCGGTGTGCAAATATATAAAAACTGTCTTTATATTTTGGCTGTATATAGTCATTATTGGTGTGCCTATAACACCACTCTTTGTTTTAGTGTGCATAGGGAGATGCTTTAAATTCTAGTGCCAGTTTGGCGTTACGTCTTTACTCCGCTGAGTTTGGATAAAAACACCATTGTCAAAAAAATGTGTTTGGCAATGATTTTTTTTAATTTTGAACATAAAAGTGAATGAAGTTTTTTAGGTGAGGTTGGGCATTCAGGGACGGCGGTTTATAACCACAATGTTTGTTACCGCCCCCGTCGTGGCAAACCTACCCTTAATCCATTTCAAATGTATTATTTGGTCTCATTATCTATAATACATTTGATTTTTTGTATGCGAGAAGCACTTGATAGGTGTTGTAAGAGTTTAGTCGCTAGACATGTCAAACGGGGGAGGGGTAGACCAACAAAGACTTAGAATGAAACTATAAGGAAAGACAAGGTGTACTTAGGCATTAGCGAGACTGTGATTAAAGATAGGGCCCAATAGCGACAAATGATCCATATAACCGACCGCACTATGGTGGTTGTTTACAGTTTTTTTTTGCAATATTTGTATTACAGAATATCATACTATAAGGTTTGGGCTTGCGAAAATGGTAATGTTCTCTCTTTTATTCTAGCAATCAGCCATGATGGGTATCCTATTAATTTGTAGGAATGTTGTGTGCAACTAGCAAAAACCCTCCACTAATGAAAAGTGCCCATAGTGGAGAGAGTGGGGTCACATCACTCATGATGGAGGAAGTGGGGGTCTCTCAAAAAAACACCCACCTCGACCACGCAACCACCACCGCGGTGCGGCGGTTGGCACAACGACCACCGCCCCGCCCTGGTGCGGCTGGGGTCGCGCCGCCCGGTGCTGCGGGGGCCATGCCGCCCGGTGTTGTGCCCCCCCCCCCACTGCGACGGGGCCACCCCCACCCCACCTGGTGCGGCAGGGACGCCCCCCCCCCCCCCCCCCCCCCCGATGCGAGGAGGGGGGCATCGGAGGGTGCGTGACCTTTGTTGTGCCCCCTTGGCGCGGCCCAGGCAACGCCTCCCTGGTGCGGCGCAGTTCGCGCTCCCCTGGTGCAGCGCAGTTCGCGCCCTCCTGGCGCGGCGCAATTCGCGCCCTCCTAGCGTGGCATAGCTGCGCGACACTTAAAGCGTGGCTGATGCGCGACCGCTGCACGGCCTCGACCGTTTGGATCCTGCCACACCACCTCGTGCGCAACTCATATCGCGCCTCCTCGGTCAGCACATCCACCCTTAAATGCCAAATACGGGCCTCGCTGCTCAGAACGCCTCAACGTTCGCAACACGCTCAGAATGCCTCCGCGTTCACGACGCGCTCAGAACGCCTCAACATTCGCAGCACATTCAGAACGCCTCCGCGTTCACGACGCGCTCAGAACGCAGCCGCATTCACGACAAGCTCAGAATGCCTCCGCGTTCACAACGCGCTCTGAACGCCTCTGCGTTCACGACGCGCTTAGAACTCTCCAGCGTTCGCAGCCCGCGCGACAGTTAAACTTCTTTACTTCTCTGATTACAGGACTCTTTCGTTGTCGTCATCGCCGCCAACAGAACTACCCGAACTGCCCGAGGGGTAAAACCGTCATATCAGCAAAAAAATGACAATTCGTGTGCTCTAGGTCATGCAATTTGATTCGCCCGTCCGGTAGTTATGGTGGTTACAACAATGCAATTACCAAGCCGCCCCTATCAAAAATATAAAAGGAACACAACGCCCTCATTTGAAAGGACCTTGCCTTCAGCGCTCAAGTGAGCTCCTTCGAAGATCCTTCAGAGTTCTCCTTCGGCGTTCGAAGAATCCCTCGAAGATCTCCTTCGGCCTTCGAAGATTTTTTTTCCCTTCGAAGATCTCCTTCGAAGGTGACTTGAAGATCTCTCTTTCGCCTTCGAAGATCTCCTTCCTCTTTGAGATTCTCTCTTTCTCATTCTTCTCTGCACCCCCTGCAATGAGGGGTGACATGTCACCCTCGTGCATTCTACTACCTGTAACACCCAGAGATATAGTGCATTTTGGTCGACACCGATCCGGCCTCATGGTTTTTCACCTTTTCCGGGTTTTCCACGTTAAAAGTCTTATTGCCACCTGTTGTACTATACTTTGACTACTTGAGCGCCCTGCTCACTCTCAAGCTAAGACGGTTCAGTTCGACCGGTCTGTAAGAGCGTCGAGCGACTCACAATAGTTTGGTGCCGTCTGTGGGAAAAGTGTTCCCAAACTCTTCAAGACTCTCTGAAGACAATATTTGCTTCATAGTAGTACTCGTGACTGATGGTTATGGAAAGAATGAGCGCTCGTACCTCCAAGGGGTCAGTCACTGAAGGCGCGTTAATCCAGCTCCCTCCCACTCGCTCATCAACTCACCTCTCGCGGAAGAGGCAATGATCGTTCTCGTAGCTGCATTGGAGGGGTGCATGCGGCAAATGGAAGAGCACATAACTGAAATGCTAGCTCTCCTAAGAAACTTAGGAGCTCATCGAGCTCCCATTCCGCCTCTCGCGCTGGTCAATCCGCCTTCACCAGCTCCGAATCATGCTCCGCCAGAAGAGGCTGCTCAAGAGGAAGATATCTCTAAGTAAGAGTTCTCCGATACGGACAACTCCAGTCATCCAGCTCGACAAGCCAGGGGCCCTGGAGCCGACCTTCATCGTCACACCAGGGAGCAATAGGCCTCGGGCATGCTGTTGGCAGACTCACTCGCGAGGAGATACGCGATGTGATAGCGGAAGAATACGGACAAGTCGGACGACTGGCTGCTTTTGCACGTTGCCCTCTGCACCACGACTCCCCTTTGACGCCTCAGGTTCTAACTCATCCAATCCCACATGGCTTCAAACTCCCCAGCATCAAGACGTTCGACGGGACAGACTATCTGCTAGATCATATCAACCACAATCATGAGGATCTACAACGCTCAAAATAAACTGTTATGCCAAGTGTTTCTGGCAGCACTGAAGGGGCATGCGTGCACCTGGTTCCATTCTCTGCGGGATGGAGCCATCGCCATTTCGCGGAGTTGGCACAACAATTCACAGACAGTTCATCGCCAACTGCAGAATCGTCAAAGACCCATCTCATCTTTCAGGAATCCGCCAAAATGAGGGAGAGACCCTCAAGGCACGACAAATCCCAGGGGTCGATCCCGAGCTTCTGTGAGGCATTTTCCTAGGGGGCTCCGCCCAAATAGTTTCTATTCGGCACTGATGGGGGAAACGGTGCCAAGTTATCCTGACCTCATGCATCAAGTTGAAGCTCAGGTAGCTGCTGATGAAGCCATCGAGGCGCACCGCCAGCAATTCGAAGGAAGTCAGAAAAGAAAGAGGGGGTAGGAGCAGGCCCCCGAAAGGCAGGAACAACGCTGCAACGACGAGCGTCGTCGAGATCCCTAGAGATATCGGGGTCCCCGACCGCTTAGAATTTATACTCCTCTGAATACATCGCAGACCAATGTGCTCTACGCCATCCAGGACAATCCGATGTTTTAGAGGCCAAGAGCGCTTCCCTCGAACCGCATGAGTGACAAGTCGAAGTACCGTGAGTTCCACCGAGGAACCCTAGGGAGCAGGAGGAGGCAGGAAAATGGTGGGAGAAGTTGAGACCATCACCGGGTCTCCCATACTCACGCCCAAATTCTTTCAATCGCTAGACTTGGGAGGGGTCGTAAAGATAAGAAGCTCAGGCAGGACACTACCATCACCTTCGGGGATGAAGACTTAGAGGGGTTACGGTTACCACACCAGGACCCGCTCGTGATCAGCGCAGGGATCAACGACCCTTGCTTCAATGTCAAGAGAATACTAGTCGACAATGGGAGCTCCGTCGATGTTCTATTTTTCACCACTCTCCAGAGTATGAAGCTCACCAGAGAGCACCTCAGCCCCACGGAGGGACAGGTCTACGACTTTGACAACTGCCCTGTTCTGGTCCATGGTATGATTACTCTCTCGATCATGATGGGCGAATTTACAAGGCAAGCAACTCACAACATCCAGTTCGTGGTCATGAAGTCGAGTTCTGCGTACAACACCATCATCGAGAGGCCACTCCAATCCATCTCCGGATCAATAATGTCAATTCCGCACCTGGCCATGAAGGTCCCGACCGCCGGAGGAATATGGGTCGTACGTGGGAACCAGGAGGCAGCCCGAACCTGCTATCTGAAGTAGGCTCAGCCGGCGAAGGCGACCACCCTCAACATCGACAACTTTGATTTGTGAGACGAAGCCACTTTACATCGTGGTGTTCCCGTTGAAGGTCTGGTGGAAGTGTCGCTCTCCCAGCGGGATCCGACCCGGATGGTGCAAGTCGGGCTCCTCTTATCTCAGGAGGAGCGGGAGGAATGCACAGCTTTCCTCCGCGCAAACGAGGTCGTCTTCGCTTGGGACCCAGAAGACATGCCCGGGGTAGACCCGCAAGTCATCTTTCATTCTTTAGATATTATTCCTGCATGTAGGCTAGTGATCCAGAAGAAGCGAAACTTCGCCCCCGAGCGACTCCATGCGATCAAAGAGGAGATAACGAAGCTCTTGGAGAAACAATTAATCCGCGAAGCAGAGTACCCTACATGGCTCGCCAACATGGTCATGGTGAAGAAGGCCTCTAGGAAGTGGAGGATGTGCGTCGACTACAACAACCTCAATCAGGCATGCCTGAAGGACAGCTTCCCACAACCGAGGATTGATCAGCTCATCGATGCAAAATCCGGTCATGAGCTCCTCAGTTTCATGGACGCCTACTCGGGGTACAACCAGATAAGGATGAATCCTGCGGATGAAGAGCATACCACATTCCGAACAGATGGGGGGGGGGGGGGGGGGGGGGGCTCTACTACTACAGACTCACAAATGTCGGAGCTACCTACCAAAGATTGATGAACAAAGTGTTCAAAGACCTCGCCGGGCAGACGATGAAGGTATACATGGACGACATGTTAGTAAAGAGTGTCCACTGCCGCGACCACTTGAAAGGCCTGGAAATGTGCTTTCAACTCCTCCGCCGCTTCCAGATGCGGCTCAATCCTAGTAAGTGTGCGTTTGGTGTGACAAATTCATGGGTTTCATGGTAACCCATCGGGGAATTGAGGCAAACCCAGAGAAGATCAAGGCGTCGGAAGATATGTCGCATCCCCGCTCCATCAAGGAAGGACATCGCCTGAATTGAAGGATTGCCACACTCTCACGATTCCTGGCACGGACGGGAGACAAGTACCTCCCCCTTCAAGATTCTCCTAGGGGCACACCACTAAGGATTCCAGTGGACGGACGAGTGCCAGACGACTTTCGAACTCCTCAAACAACACCTTGCCTCGCCTCCGCTCCTGTTAAAGCCTGTCCCCGGAGAAGTCTCATTCCTATACCTGGCAGTGTCTCCAACTACCCTCAGCTCGGTGCTCATCAAAGATGGAGGAATTTAGCGGCCAATTACTGCCTCAGTAAAGTCCTCTCTGACATCGAGACTACATATCCAGCAGCGGACAAAACAACCCTAACTCTCGTCTTCTCATCGAGAAAGCTTCGACCCTACTTCCAAGCCCATACTGTGAAAGTACTGACACAACTGTCGTTGTGAGCAGTCCTCCATAAGCCAGATGTATCCGAGAGGCTAATAAAATGGGTAGTCGAGCTCGACAAATTTGACATCCATTTCTTACCCCGTCCGGATATCAAGTCTTAAGTACTTGCTGACTTCATCATGGAGTACACCATTCCTCTGGAAGCGACTTCTACTAAAGATATTGTCGCCACTCATTGGACTCTCTATGTCGACGACGACTCAGGAGCCGAAGGAGCTGGAGTAGGATTCCTTGTAAGCCCAGAGGAGATCACCTTGGAGTACGGACTCAGGTTAAAGTTCTCTGCTACCAACAACATTGACAAGTACGAGGGTATGATCACCGGAGTCCGGGTCGCCATCGACTGCAAGGCAGAGAACCTGACAGTCCACACAGATTTCTAACTAGTCGTCTCAGAAGTCCAGGGGGACTACGAAGCAAGGGACGAGCAGCTGGCGCAGTACCTCTTGCTCGTAAGATCCCTCCTCTATAAGATTCTGTCCCATCAGATCCTACACATCCCAAGGGAGCAGAACACCGAACTCGCAATCTCTCCCTCCATCTATCAGTCACAGCAGCGTCGGGTCGAAGAGGTCATGATCCCAAGCATCCATGGACCCTGGGGAATTGCTGCAATAAATGAAGAAAGTCGTCCTGGATGACCCCCCTCTGAGCCTACCTATATCACATGCGTCTGCCCGAAGATCTTCTGGAAGCACGACGACTACGAATGCGGGCCGCAACATTCACCATTATCAAAGAGGAGCTCTACAAGCGGGCCTACTCCTGGCCCTATTTGAAGTGTTTACCAACGATCAAGGCAGAATACATCATGAAGGAAGTCCATGGAGGAATCTGCGGAGAGCACTTGGGCGGGAAGGCCCTCGCTCAGAAGATCTTGCGACAAGGTTTATATTGGCCGACAATGAAGAAGGAGGCGGCCGAGTTCGTCTAGAAGTGTAAGAGTTGCCAGCTTTACACGAACATTCCTCATCAACCGTCAGTTGCACTAACGACGCTCCAAAGTTGCATGGTCGTTCGCGCAGTGGGGCATCGGTCTCCTCGGCCCCCTCCTCCTGGCGTCCGGACAAAGAAAATTCAATATCTTGACTATTGATTACTTCAACAAGTTGGTAGAAGCTGAGCCCTTTGCCAAAATAACTGAGGAGAATGCAAACAATTCGTCTGGAATAACATCGTCTACCGCTTCAGCATTCCGGCAATGATCGTCGCCGACAATGACACACAGTTCACTGGGAAACCATTCAAGAAGATGTGCAAGGACTTGAAGATCAACCTCGGCCACATGACCGTGACACACCCGCAGACAAATGGGAAGGTAGAGGTGACGAACCGCACCATCCTTAAAGGTTTGAAGACGCGCCTGCAGGAGGTAGGGGCACTGGGTCGATGCACTCCCAAATGTTCTATGGGTGTACCGCTCCACTGAGAGGACTCCAACCGAGAAACTTCATACAATCTTTGCTACGGCACTGAAACTGTCATCCACGTCAACATCGGCGTCCCAAGTACCCATGTGTTGACCTTCAACCTAGAGAAGAACGACTAGCTACTCCGGGAGAACCTTGACTTGGTCTCCGAAGTCAAGGATACAGCTACACAACGTATCGTCGTCTACCAAAAGCGTGTGGCCTAGCTTTACGAGAAATGGGTGAAGCAAAGGCCAATCAACGTTGGGGACCTCATCCTGCGAAGCCTGGGACGTTCAAACTCAGAACTGCAGAAGGGAAAACTCCCCCCCCCCCCCCCGCCCCCGCACCTGGAACGCACAGAACCTGCACCGTTTTTATTAGTGATTTCTTGTATTTTATCATGTAAAAAGTCGCGACCTACAATTCGCGCAACTATCTTGCAATGATTATTATCGCATTTTGATTCTAACAATATTGACTAAGAAAACAAATTCTGGTAAAGCCACCCTGATTGGTTTGAATGGGAAAGCCCTTCACCAGCACAACAAGTCTACGTCCTGCCACCGTCGGGGCCTGCCGGGTAAGGCCGCGCTAATTGGTTTGAACGGGAAAGTCCTTCACTAGCACATCAAGTCTACGCCCTGCCACCGTCGGGGCCTGCACCCCTTGCGGTCGTCATCCACAAACTCGGGTAAGCTCGTGCTAATCAGTTTGCACAGGAAAGCCCTTCACCAACACAAGTCTATGCCCTGCCACCGTCGGGGCCTGCCCCCTCACGGTCATCACCAACAAATTTGGGTAAGGTCGCACTAATTGGTTCGAATGGGAAAGCCCCTCACATGCACATCAAATCTACGTCTTACCACCGTCCGGGCCTGCCCCCTTGTGGTCGGCACCAACAGACTCGGGTAAGGCCGCGCTAATTGGTTCGAACGGGAAAACCCTTCACCAGCACAACAAGTCTACGCCCTGCCACCATCGGGGCCTGCCCCCCTCGCGGTCGGCGCCAACAAACTTGGGTAAGGTCATGCTAATTGGTTCGAACGAGCAAGCTCTTCACCAGTACAGTAAATCTACGTCCTTCCACCGTCAAGGCCTACCCCCCTCGCGGTCGGCGCCGACAAACTCGGGTAAAAGCCGGTATAATTGGTTCAAATGGAAAAACCCTTCACCAGCACATCAAGTCTACGCCCTGCCACTGACGGGGCCTACCTCCCTCGCGGTCGGCGCCAACAAACTCGGGTAAGGCCGCACTAATTGGATTGAATGGGAATGCCCTTCACCGGTACATCAAGCCTACTCCAAACAAGCCAGAGAACGAGTGACTCGCGCCTCGCAAACATGCCAAAGTCAAACAAAAGCGACCAAAAGCTATCACAAAAGTGATGCAAGAGAAAAACGAGGTGCACAAAATCAAACATTATGCGCAAAATACATATACATGAGCATCAAACACAATGCTATACATCGCAAAAATAAACTAGAAGCGGGAAAGAAAAAGAGCGAAGCACAAACAAAGATACACATTGAGGCAAAGGTCAATCCTCAACAAGTACATCGGAACGATCATCCTCGGAGATGTCTCCAGCACCAAGACTGGTAGTGCTGCACCCGAACTTCATCTTCATCATACAAAGAGTCTTCTTGATACCCCTCTGAAAGGTAACTGCACACTCGTCCTCCAGCAATGGATCCACCTCCTTGGTCATGATCTCAGCACGAAGCTCTTCCGAGATCTGAAAACGCTCCTCTACAAAGGCTAGGGAATCCTTATACTCAGCGATCTCTGCAGCCTTGGTCTCCTCGATACCCCGATCTAAGAAAGTAAGTCTCTCCACTTCGCTCCTCAAGAACCCAAGCTCACCATACTGGCGAAACATCTCCCCCTGAGCATTTGCTAACTGTCGAAGGGCATCCTGGGCAAGCGCTTTGTCCCCACCAAACTCCTCCCGCAATCTCTCGACCTCAGCTTGGGAAGAAGAAATGTCAGACTCTAGCTGCTCGATACGAGCAGCGCCACACTGCCACTTCTTCTTGGAGTCAGACAAAACATTATTCGTTCCGCGTAGCTCCTACTGACGGGAAAAATATTCGTCTTTCAGTCCCACATAGCAGTCATTCCAGATGTGGGCGACACTGCTCAGAACTCCAATCTGCGATAAGAAAGAAAAGTCAGAACTTGCAGTAAAAAAATAATGTAAATGCAAGCTACAATAGTCTCACTTACCGCGTAAGTCATCGCCTGCAGTGAAGAGGAGACTCACCTCGCCGCCACTAAAGGAGGGGGCGGGCGATCGTCCTGAGGGGTACGCTCCGCAAAAGGAGAAACCAAAATCTCAACCTCAGGGTCAGCCGAAGCGGCCTCCACCCTACGACTGCTGGGACCTGCCTCGTCAGCACGATTCCTCGACTGAGGAGGCGACGACGCCATATCCAAACTACCACACTTGAAGATGAGCTTTCTCTTCTTGTCGCGGGCCAGAGGAACAACGATGTCACGCTCGGCATCCCATGAGAGTCTGGTCGACAGCAACCTACTCTCCTCCGCGCAAATGGCAATACAATAGAGGGCCTTCGCCAAACCACCTCGATCCGGGAAGCCACAAATGGGCGAGAAGTCATTCTCCCGCCCTGCCTATCGACGACAGCGACCAGGAAGCTCTCTCCACAGCTCAGGTAGTTCCCAACGGTTCTTAACATAACCGTAGAGGGTATTCTCATGGCGGTAGCCGTTCCTCTCCCAAAGCGGAACCATCTCTTGTTGCTGCAAACTTCGATCTGACCGCCCAGATCAGTGAATCCTTCGCACCAATCCTTGAAAATCTCCAGAGTGAGCTGAGAGCCCTGCTCCCGGAAGAATACAATCAACCCAATAATCTCCGTCATCCCGGCAGGAGTAAATTGGGAGATTGGCACTCAACAAAACTTGAAAACTTCCACAGCCTCTCCGAAGGGGGAAGACGAAACCACGACTTCAACCCAAGGTTGTCAGGATCGAGATCCTAGGTGGGATCGTTGCGGGGGTCGGATCGGATCGGATCGTAGGATTGTAAGATCCTACTACATTCCTAAAGTAAGACTTAAAATATGAAATTGAATTTGGTATCATCCAATTATACAAACAATCAATTCAAAAAACTATAAAATTAATCATTTTCATATGTTGAATGTGGAAATTTGATCAAACACGAAAAAATGAAAATTAATCACTTGAGTTTAATTCTTACCGTTAAGAATTTTGATTCGGATCTCCTTGAAAGCTGAATAAGCTTGAACTTGTCAACCTTGAGGCTTTAGTTGGCTAGCTGCATGTTTAAATAAGTTTATAGTTTCACATGCATAATGCCATAATTGCATATGCTTTCTTGCTGCCTCATATAAAAATATAAAATGCCTTCTTGCTGAATTCTGGATGATTTCTGGACTGAAGAGATCATCCAGAAATCTGGATGATTTTTGGGCTGAAATCATCCAGAAATCTGGATGATTTCTGTCCAGAGATCATCCAGAAATCTAGATGATTTCTGGGCTGAAATCACCCAGAAATCTGGATGATTTCTGGGCTGAAGAAGAAGAAGAAGACCTGTGAGTCTGCGATCCAGGGAGCGACGGGATCCAGGGAGCGACGGGAGACCGGATCCAGGGAGCGACGGGAGCGGATCGAAATAGGGTTTGAGTTGTTAAGCCGGCGAGTTTAGGTGTTTTAAAATAAAACGAACGGGATCGTGGAATCGTATAGGAATCGCGATCCTAACGATTCCACGATCCGGATCGCGATCCCACGTGGACGCGCCCAGATTTCGATCCGGCTTA
This sequence comes from Dactylorhiza incarnata, assembly GCA_033032865.1. Lineage (NCBI taxonomy): Eukaryota > Viridiplantae > Streptophyta > Magnoliopsida > Asparagales > Orchidaceae > Dactylorhiza > Dactylorhiza incarnata. The sequence goes on along the minus strand of JAWHQI010000126.1, from coordinate 6,328,258 downwards.
AGATCCGGATCGAATTGTGTAATCTGGATCGTAGGATCGTGCGATCCTACGATCCGGATCGCGACCCTGACAACCTTGCTTCAAGCAGCTCTCTGAAAGGGTCATAAAGTCAGTCGGCGGATTCTAAGCCCACTCATCCTCACAATGTATTCACACTTCTACATTCGAGGGCAATCCAAATCATTTTCGCCACATGTCGACTCGTTCACTATCAAGTGTAGAGCGCAACTGCATCCGTCTCGTCTGCCCGCTTCGCCTTTGTACCTGATAAATCATAAAACCGAAGTCGGGTAAAATTATCAAAAATAATAAATACACGGAATAAAGTTCGCCCGCGGACACAAAACAACCATACCAAATTAGTCAGGGAACCCAGTCGCACGCTAACATCGCAGATGACGCACCTTGACACGTCGACAAAGGGCCGCACGACCGCTAGGCACACCAAAGGCATGGGCGCACCACACAAAATTGCGAACGACCACACCAAGCATGGTGGCCCCGCGCACGGTCGCGCAACACGCGGTCGCGTGGTGCAAGACCGCGCGCCGTGTGACCACCCCACGCGCGAGCGCGCATCACACAGTCGCGCAACGCACGAACGCCCGACGTGCGACCGCCCCGCATACGGGTGTGCAACACACGGTCGCGCAGCTCGCGGCCTCCCGGCGTGCGACCGCCCAGCGCACAATCGCGCAGCTCGCGACCGGCCAGCGCCAAGTGCCGCCTGGCCGCCTGACGACTCCTCTCTTCTTCCCATCCACCGTCGTGCAATGAGTCGGCCCCCTCACGTCAAATGAAATTACGTACCTTTGGCATGGTCCGCCGCGCTTCGCGCATCCACCACTTCAACTCAAGCCACAACGAACAGAGAGAGCGTAAAATCCTTGTACTCCTCTAGCGTCGGCGTGGACTCCGAGGATTTAAGAGGCAATTGATGGGTATCCTTAATTGATGGTGTGCAACTAGCAAAAACCCTACACTAATGAGAAGTGCTCATAGCGGAGGGAGCAGGGTCACATCCCTCGTGATGGAGGAAGTGGGGGTCTCTCATAAAACCACCCACCTCGACGCAACCACCGCCGCGGAACAACTGTCGCGACAAAATCACTGCTCGGCGGTTGGCACGACGCCCGCAGCGCGACGCTTGCCGCGTAGGTGCGGCCCGGGCCGCGCCGCCATGGTGCGGCCCAGGCCGCGCCGCTTAGGGGTGGCGCGGCTCGGGCCCCCTTGGCGCGGCTCGGGCCCCCTTGGCGCGGCTCGGGCCACCTTGGTGCGGCCCTTGATGTGGCACAGTTCGCGCCCCCTTGGTGCGGTGCAGCCGTGCGACACCTCCTACCGCGCCTCCTCGGCAGTGCGTCCGCCCTTAAACGATCGAATATGGGTCTCGCTCAAAACGCCTCAACACGCAGCACGTTCAGAACACCTCAACGTTCGCGGTGCGCTCATAACGCGGAGTTTCGTCAATGACTATGCTCAGACGCCAATCCCTGGCGACAATTCCTAGAATTTTAGGAATTTTTTGAAATCAGACCTTTTTTTATGAAATAAGTCCCTAATATATTTTTTTGTTAGGAATCAAGTCCCTCGTTTAATTATTTGAAATTAGTCCTAAATTTTAATTCAATTATTAATTAATAGAAAATTACGTATTAATACAGTTATAAATTAAAATAATTTTAAAGTAGCCCATTTTCCTCGATTAGTCACATTTTAAGTACCGATTTCATTGTTAAAGGCAAATCAGAATTGGCTATTGACAAACCAATTTCTATGAGTTATTACGCGGTTTTTTGAAAATAAGCCTTGAACATGTATTTTTAGGAAAAGTGTTCAACACGAAAATTGTTGATCTCGTCGAGATCTACAACTTTCGTGTTGAACACTTTTCCTAAAAATGCACGCACAAGACCCTAAAATCACCCTGATCGTTACTATAGTGAATTTTTGAAAATAACAAGAAAATAAGCCATGTACATGCATTTTTAGGAAAAGTGTTCAACACAAATGTTGTAGATCTCGACGAGATCTACAATTTTCGTGTTGAACACTTTTCCTAAAAATGCATGTACAAAGCGTATTTTCAAAAGCCGCGTAATAACTCATAGAAATTGGTTTGCCAATAGCCATTTCTGGTTTGCCTTTAACAACTCCCTTTTAAAAATTTGATAGCTTTTGTGGCGACAAATAATATTTTATTTAGAAATAATTGTTCATGCTACAAATTTAGCCATGTCCAAAAAAACCCAGCAGGCTCGGGCCGGGTCCAAGCTTGACCCGGTTATTTATATATATATATATATATACTATATATAAAGATATTTACATCTTCTACAGTAACTTAGGCGTATGTAGCAAATAAAGATCCGTCGGTGTCTTCTTGCCTCCAGTTCTCAGCTGAAGCCATGCCCCGTCAGCGCTACACGCGTTGCAGCGCTCTTCTTCTTCGACGACGCCGCTTCCGCCTCCTCTTTAGCATCGACACCAAGCTGAGCACCGCTCTTCTTCGCGCCAGCTATCCCTCCACCGCGCGCTGGCAGCGAGAAAGCTTCTGGATATACCCCTCCACCGCTTATCACGGGCTCATATCTTCGCGCCCAACCTTCCACTGCTTCTTCTTCGCCGTGTACTTTCCTCCTCCCGTGCCCTAGCGCTTTCTCTTCCTGCGCATCGCCAGAGGGGCTCTGATTTTGCTGGCCTTCTCCCCGTCTCCAGCCGTTGTCCATGTTTTGGTTCGTCGGGCTGCGCTCGCTCTGTATTCCTTCTCTTCTCGCAAGGCAGAAGCATCTCCTATCCTCCGATTCAGGTAAGTGATGATGAATTTAATGTAATTTTTGAGCTACTCCTCGCTGCTTGCTTTCTCCCCGTCTCCAGTTTTTCTCCGCGTTAAAGCCAGAAATAGCAATTGCCCCTTCGAATTGAAGGATCTAGCCGGATTTGTAAGCATGAAGGTATTTCTCCATTTGTACTAAAGTTGGATCTTGGTTTACTCCTTCCTTCCATGATAGGTGGACGAATAAGCGCTGGAAGCCTTTTAGACAAGCAAGTGAGGCCTCTGAATATAAATCACTTGAAATTTATTATAATAGTTAGCCTTTTCCAATTTCTACCTCATGTTCGCTAAAGGTTCTCATTTTTTGCCTTCTCAATTAATACACGTTACCCTGTTTTTCATGCTATTTCAGGGTCTGTATTATCTTGCGTACAGGATGTGCTCAGCTTGAAGCATGGTCTCTATTTCAATTTTACTGCTACTGCTATAAGTACGGTTATAAATTCCTTTATCTTGCTTTCAAGCTGAACAAGATTTACTTCAATTATAAAGGAATGGTGGCAAGGTATATATATTGCCCTTCTACAGAACTCACAATCTGAATAATGTTGTTCGGTTATATTAAATCTTCAGCTTAAATGTTTCTGTTCTAATTTTTTCATATATGTGCGTTCCTTATATTATTGAAGAGATTACTGTTACATATATGCTCTCCATTTGGGTATGATATTCTTCCAACATTAACGCACAAACTTTTTATTCGCCTACTTCTCATTTCTCATAATTTTAATTATTTCTGATATTTTTAATCAACATTCAACTCACAACATTTATAGCATCACATGTCATCCAAACTTATAGTCAAAAGGCACTTTTGAAAAAAAAAATCACCTTCGAAGCACTTCCCCTTCTCTTCTCCCATGTATAGCTCATAAGAATATTATAAAGATTACAGAAATGCTTCATAAAATTCATTCTAGCTAAAAAAAATGTCTTCTTAAACCATATTAGCTGACACATAGTTAGTGCTTCAATAGTTATTAGTACTACATAATCACGAAGACTTACTCTAAACTTCAACAAATATATGCACCTATTCATAATTTATGCTAAATTGTGAGGCCCCTATTCAGACCCCACATAAAATCTGTATCAAAACATATTTTCATTTCATTTATGTCAGGATGTTCTAGAAGTAAGTATAGTGAATACAAAATAAAACACATAATAAAAACTTCATACCTTAGCCTGATCTTTATTTTTCTTTTCCTCTCTGAACCACTTGATTTCTTAAGAGTCTTCAGGAAACGTGCATCTTCCTAAAAAATGAAGTCAACGGGCTTAGTCATAACGAATATGACTAAGTGAATAACATACTTCTTTAATTGCTGTACATGCAAACAAGAAATATCAGTATCAATATGCATACAGTTCTTTATATTCTTATGTTCTTTCAAGTTCATTTCGTCGAATGTTCTAGTCTTATTCATTCACGTTCATATTCGTTCATTCTTATATTTCTTCTTACTCATTTCAGTTCATATCTCTTATGAGTCACTTTCAATTATCATAAGTTTTATTCACCTGTCATCATCGAATTCAAATTGCAGTAGATAAATGCATTAATTAGGTAATGACATATCAATAACGATACGTTTACTTTTCAAATTCTTGTATTCATTTCGTTTCTTCGCAACTTCTATTCACATTCAGTCTTTATTCGTTCACGGTCGTTTCATTTCTTTTATTCGAAATCTGTTCATCAATTTCAGATTCTTTCAACTGTAGTTCAGTCAATTCATTTTCCATCGTCAATCATCAGATGTTCTCATAATCAGTTTCTAAATCAGATTCCTCGTTTATCTTTCACTTTATTAAATTAGGAAATCATAAGGGTTGCTGTAGATTCCTTCTTGGTCTTCAACTTCCTCTTGGCCTTCAACGGCCTCCGGCCTTCAACGGCCTCAATCAATATCAAAAGCACATTCCGCCGTAGCGTATTCACACCCCCACTACGGCTACTGTGTTAACCCTTATCATTTCCGATGCATCGATGCTTATTTTCTTTTCGTTCTGTTCTTATTCACGTATTCATAGTCAATATTCATATTTAATCTTCGTATCAGGTATCGTTGGTTTTATTCAAACATTTTTAAGATCATCACTTAGTTCTTGTTATTTCCGATTCAATAGGTTCTAGAAAGTCTCATATTTATCCGTGAATCATAAATGCAAACAATTTCAATTTCATGTCAATGCGCAGTCACTAAAATATTTTCAGTATGAAAATCAATTATGTATATATTCAAAATATTCAAAGCTAGGCATAATTAAAGAAATAAGTACTCACATTGCTTTTCCTTTTTTTTCTTTTAATCGTACTAGGATTTTCATCGGGTCTATCTCTGGACGTCATCCACTGCGAACGGACTCCTCAAATCAGCCACTTAACTTACCATGTAACACATAAATCAACTCTAACTATAACAATTTTCATCCACTACATTAACTCATACATATTAAATTACTACAAAGGGGAATAGGGCAACACTCACCAAACCAGCTACCAATTCAGCAAATGGCAGCCAAGCAAACAAGGGCACTTGACTAGCATAAACAGCAGCCAAATAGCCTACAGCAACCAGCAAACAGGAACCCAAAGGAAACAGCCGACCAACACATTCATAAATCTGGAGAGAAGGAAATGGTAAAGAGAGGGGGACGTATTATCATAAGTTATAACAATCTCTCTATACACATATAGATAGCTTCTAACCGACCATTCCCCAACTCAGCACAACCATCCTCACAGACACAACCAAAACAAAAACTTAACCATAAAATAGAAATTCCAAAACAGCAGCCAATCATCCCTAATATGGCCAAAAGAAATCAACTCAACAGCCCTCAAATTTCTACACAGGAATTTAAGATAAAACTAGCCCAAAACTATCAAAAATTCAAGAAAGAAATCCACTGAAAGCTCCCAAATCAGCCAGGCCAAGCATATCTTATGCTCATAAAAAAATCAGATTTTAGAAATTACTAGAAGAAGAGGGGGAGATAAGCTCACTAAGAAGAGATTCTAGCCCAAAACTGCAGGCCATGCACAGGAAAACTGCAAGGGAATAGCAGCAGCACGCAAGAAAGGCACGAACACCTCCACCAACGACTCTCCGTACACAGTCGATCAAGAAAGAGCAGCTAGCCAGCAAGAGGGAGGAAGATCAAAGGAGCCCTAAGCAGGACAATGCTCCATGAGGCGGAATACAACAGACCAGGCTCGGGAGAATAATAGATGTATTTGCTAATACGTATAATATTATATATGTCATCGCCTCTTTAAAACCTCCCATAAAATATAGCCACCGCCTCACATAAACCTAGCAAATGTCAAGGCAGCCACCGCTCTAGTCAGGAATATAATACTATATGTATTGGCTAATAGAATAATATAGGTAGCTGCTGCAGGGAAACCAGCCATCCCAAAAGTGATCCAAAAACAGCTATTGCTGAATACACTTTGCTCTATTGGCACCCCTAATACAAATACACCCAATTTTCTCTATGGGCACACCTATTGTACTATTAGCACACCAACTTCTCCTATTCGCACACCAAATTTCATCATTAAAATTATTATTGACACACCAATTCACCCAATTTTTCTAATAGCACAATAACTTCATTTCATTTTAATTCGTACTGGAAATTGGGTCGTTACAAACTCTTCCCTTCTTATAGAAATTTTCGTCCTCGAAACTACGACACTATCTCAGTTCTATCGTTTTCTTTGACGCGTCAGTCTCGTTCTTTCAGATGTTCAAAATTCTTAAGTCGTTGATTCAAATTTGTAGTTATCATTAGATCATATCACAGTTTCTTACATCATCTTTGATTTCATTTCTCCTATTTCTTAACCAATGATTGACCTAGCTTTTTCAAATCTTTATTCTCGCTTCCTTTATCTTTTGTAACATCTCCTTCAAAACTACATATTGTATAAATGATCTGGCCAGAATTCCAGATACAGTATATAGAGCGAAGGTGGAATTACAATTCCGCATACATAAGCTTTTCATTTTCTAATCGCATTCAATTATTATTTTCATTATTCAAATTCAATTTCCATCCCGAGGTAATTCTCGCTTTAACCTTTCACTGTCGTATATTTAATTCACCTTTTATTAAGTTTCGTCTTCGTTCTTTTTCGTTCATGTCGAAACATACGCATCAAAAACTAAACAATATCTGCATTCGTTGTTTCTAATCCATTTCGAATTCACTCAATCAGTAATCGCAGTTTTCACATTCAGTTGCAATAACAAATTTCATGACTTAACATTCACATTAACTTATCATTTCGCAGACGATTTCACTTCTTACTTTCCTTGACTTCTCAAGTCTGATTCCCGCAAGTTCATATCATGTGTACTTATTATGTAGTCACTGCAACAAACTTCTTACAAACCTGGCTCTGATACCAAATTGTGAGGCCCCTATTCAGACCCCACATAAAATCTGTATCAAAACATATTTTCATTTCATTTATGCCAGGATGTTCTAGAAGTAAGTATAGTGAATACAAAATAAAACACATAATAAAAACTTCATACCTTAGCCTGATCTTTATTTTTCTTTTCCTCTCTGAACCACTTGATTTCTTAAGAGTCTTCAGGAAACGTGCATCTTCCTAAAAAATGAAGTCAACGGGCTTAGTCATAACGAATATGACTAAGTGAATAACATACTTCTTTAATTGCTGTACATACAAACAAGAAATATCAGTATCAATATGCATACAGTTCTTTATATTCTTATGTTCTTTCAAGTTCATTTCGTCGAATGTTCTAGTCTTATTCATTCACATTCATATTCGTTCATTCTTATATTTTTTCTTACTCATTTCAGTTCATATCTCTTATGAGTCACTTTCAATTATCAGAAGTTTTATTCACCTGTCATCATCGAATTCAAATTGCAGTAGATAAATGCATTAATTAGGTAATGACATATCAATAACGATACGTTTACTTTTCAAATTCTTGTATTCATTTCGTTTCTTCGTAACTTCTATTCACATTCAGTCTTTATTCGTTCACGGTCGTTTCATTTCTTTTATTCGAAATCTGTTCATCAATTTCGGATTCTTTCAACTGTAGTTCAGTTAAATCATTTTCCATCGTCAATCATCAGATATTCTCATAATCAGTTTCTAAATCAGATTCCTCGTTTATCTTTCACTTTATTAAATTAGGAAATCATAAGGGTTGTTGTAGATTCCTTCTTGGTCTTCAACGACCTCTTGGCCTTCAACGGCCTCAATCAATATTAAAAGCACATTCCGCCGTAGCGTATTCACACCCCCACTACGGCTACTGGGTTAACCTTTATCATTTCCGATGCATCGATGTTTATTTTCTTTTCGTTCTGTTCTTATTTACGTATTCATAGTCAATATTCATATTTAATCTTCGTATCAGGTATCGTTGGTTTTATTCAAACATTTTTAAGATCATCACTTAGTTCTTGTTATTTCCGATTCAATAGGTTCTAGAAAGTCTCATATTTATCCGTGATTCATAAATGCAAACAATTTCAATTTCATGTCAATGCGCAGTCACTAAAATATTTTCAGTATGAAAATCAATTATGTATATATTCAAAATATTCAAAGCTAGGCATAATTAAAGAAATAAGTACTCACATTGCTTTTCCTTTTTTTTCTTTTAATCGTACTAGGATTTTCATCGGGTCTATCTCTGGACGTCATCCACTGCGAACGGACTCCTCAAATCAGCCACTTAACTTACCATGTAACACATAAATCAACTCTAACTATAACAATTTTCATCCACTACATTAACTCATACATATTAAATTACTACAAAGGGGAATAGGGCAACACTCACCAAACCAGCTACCAATTCAGCAAATGGCATCCAAGCAAACAAGGGCACTTTACTAGCATAAACAGCAGCCAAACAGCCTGCAGTAACCAGCAAACAGGAACCCAAAGGAAACAGCCGACCAACACATTCATAAATCTGGAGAGAAGGAAATGGTAAAGAGAGTAGGACGTATTATCATAAGTTATAACAATCTCTCTATACACATATAGATAGCTTCTAACCGACCATTCCCCAACTCAGCACAACCATCCTCACAGACACAACCAAAACAAAAACTTAACCATAAAATAGAAATTCCAAAACAGCAGCCGATCATCCCTAATATGGCCAAAAGAAATCAACTCAACAGCCCTCAAATTTCTACACAGGAATTTAAGATAAAACTAGCCCAAAACTATCAAAAATTCAAGAAAGAAATCCACTGAAAGCCCCCAAATCAGCCAGGCCAAGCATATCTTATGCTCATAAAAAAATCAGAGTTTAGAAATTACTATAAGAAGATCCTCTTCAGCTATCATCACTCCCATTGTTCTCTACCTTCAATGCTCCCTAAACCCTAAACAACAATATAACTACATAGTATATATTTAGAATTTTTCCATCTGACATTACAAAATTTCCTCCTGTACATATTTTGTTTAACATTTTCTCCTATTATTAGGTAACAAGAATGTTATGGTATTATATTAAGACATGTCTTCAACTATAATTGGAATAGAAAAGAGCATAAATTAGATGTACGTGCGCATAAAACACTATCAATGTTGAGGGGTTTGCACAGATAATGAAGACGACTAAATGAACCTCACTAGATTAGCACATGATCGATCAACACAGTTGCTTCTTAGGAACCTCCTTTTTTTACTTCTGTTTTGATATCGGTTCTTATATTTACCTACTTATTTATATTGCTTGAGTTTCACAGTCCTTCCTTGATTCACCTAGGTCAACCTCCACATTCTACTCACCTTCCTCTCACTTCAGCACAGCAGTAATTACTTTAAGAAGATCCTCTTCAGCTATCATCACTCCCATTGTTCTCTACCTTCAATGCTCCCTAAACCCTAAACAACAATATAACTACATAGTATATATTTAGAATTTTTCCATCTGATATTACAAAATTTCCTCCTGTACATATTTTGTTTAACATTTTCTCCTATTATTAGGTAACAAGAATGTTATGGTATTCTATTAAGACATGTCTTCAACTATAATTGGAATAGAAAAGAGCATAAATTAGATGTACGTGCTCATAAAACACCATCAATGTTGAGGGGTTTGCACAGATAATGAAGACGACTAAATGAACCTCACTAGATTAGCACATGATCGATCAACACAGTTGCTTCTTAGGAACCTCCTTTTTTACTTCTGTTTTGATATCGGTTCTTATATTTACCTACTTATTTATATTGCATGAGTTTCACAGTCCTTCCTTGATTCACCTAGGTCAACCTCCACATTCTACTCACCTTCCTCTCACTTCAGCACGACAGCAATTACTTTAAGAAGATCCTCTTCAGCTATCATCTCTCCCATTGTTCTCTACCTTCAATGCTCCCTAAACCCTAAACAACAATATAACTACATAGTATATATTTAGAATTTTTCCATCTGATATTACAAAATTTCCTCCTGTACATATTTTGTTTAACATTTTCTCCTATTATTAGGTAACAAGAATGTTATGGTATTCTACTAAGACATGTCTTCAACTATAAGTGGAATAGAAAACTGTTTTGTTGAAATAAATTTGTACATATTTTTTTCTGATGGTTGTCTGTGAAAAATTATGTTTTTGAAGTGTGGAGTTATCAACAGTTGTTCATGAACGCCTGACTGCACCTACTGAACTTCATCCACTTTCTTGGTGGTACTTGGAACCGTTGTCATGCCAAACGTATATTCGACGACGGTGGCGTTTTTGTCCAAACTCACCGGAACATACGCCAATATTATCTCCTGTTCACTCTTTCAATTTCTTCATTTCCTCCTGTTCACTACTTCTGTTCTTCTTATCGTCGCACAATTTCAATGTGCGAAAGTACAAAAAACAACGGATATCAGCTCTTCAACCATATTTAAGCAGCATTTTTTGCACTTTAATGGAATATCTCGCTATGATTATGATTACTCTTAAATGATGAGATATATAATTATTCTATACAGAGCTTTTTATTTCTCAAATTGTATACTCATGTTATGCAATTTATGCATGAAATTTATTAAATAACTATCATTTGTTTGATAATAAGTGAAGGCTTCTCTTTTTGGATTTGATTTCTCTTCTCTGCTTTGTTTTCTATTTTTGATTTCTCCTCTTTGGTTTAGTTCACTATATTTAAAATGCAAGTTGAGTCTGTCGTTGAACAAGTGCGTGACCCTGTTCAATCTCATCTTTGTTCTCGAAAAAGAACTAGAGGAACATCTATGACAGACGAGCAGCGCGCAGCACAAGTGCACAACGTATATATAATCAAACTTTTACATCAAGAAGAAACCCGCATGCGTCGGAAACGCACCGTGCTGCTCATCGGGCTTCTAACCGGCAACGTGCACAACAAAGAAGAGCGCACATGACAGAAGAGCAGCGTGAAGTGCAGCGAACTTATAATCGGGACCGCCAAAGAGCCTGGCGAGCTCAGATGACTGAAGCGCAACAAGCACACCAAAGAGAAATTGGGCGCAGTGCTGCTCGAAGACGTCGCGCACGATTACCTCAACAAAGCCAACAACTCCAACATAACAACTCAGTGGTGCAATCCGCTACTGCGCTTGAACATCAAACTACTGCACCCGCGTCGGCATTCATCAGTGAACCTGAGCACTCAAACATGACAAGTTGTGAGTACGCAATTTTTTTTGTCCTATCTTACGCAATTACATAATAACATCTCAGTGCTACAATCATTACCTCTGTGTTCTTATGCAGTTAGGTTTGCCGAAAATGACATTGTGCAGCAAGGTGAACAATTACAAAATAGCAACTCAGTAGTACAACCCGCTGTTGCGCCGGAACACCAGACTACTGCAGCTGCGTCGGCATCGGACAATGAACTCAGGCACTCAACCATGACATGCGGTGAGTGCGAATTCCTTTTGTCGTGCCTTATACAGTTAGTATATCTTATACAGTTAGTAGTAGATAGCACACCGTCTTAGCCTTAGTGTTCTTCCACAGTGCGATTTGCCGAAAATGGTATTGTGCACAGATATACGATGACAACACTGCCATCCACAACGTCCTCCCGTGCTTTGAGAACACCTGAAATTGGAGAATCATCCACACCTTACCCTTTCCCCACAACCACTCGTGCTGCCTCAAACTTATTACAATCGAATCCTGCATTTACGATAACCTCAAATACGCAAGAAAATTCAATGGAGCTCCCACAACAAAGTGTGCTTCCTCACATATGCGTGCAAGGTCTGTTCTTTGTAAACCACTGCATAGAAATATGTCCGATTGTTGTTTTTATTCTCATACTTATTTTCATCTACATAGGAACCTCACCAAATCCTGTCCACCAACATGAAAGCACAGACGACGAAATCTCTGATGATGAGATCCTTTATAGAAATCGCCGTCCCACAAATCACAACCTTGCCCGTGTATCAGACTCAGTTCGCCAAATTGTTTACCTACAACTACAACAACCTCATTTTTGTTATAGTTGCCGTGCTAGATTATTTGATGGTGAAACCTCTACGCTGTGTTGCAACAATGGAAGAGTGCAGATTCCAGCTATACCTGCTCCAAATGAGCTCTACGCTCTGTTTGTCGGTGATTCTGATGAATGCCGCAATTTTAAGAGATATATTCGCTCATATAATCATGTGTTTTCTTTTACTTCTATGGGTGTTAAGTTGGATAGGGCATTAACAGCTGATCAACACGCCATTTACACATTTCGATCTCATGGAGCAATATATCATCGAATTGGTTCTCTTTTGCCCGCTCCTCACGCAAGACCTAGATATCTACAATTATATATATATATATATGATACGGAACATGAGATAGATCACCGCCTACAAGAAAGCACAGAGCTGGTCCGTGAACTGGTCGAAAAAATAACAACAATTTTGAACGCATACAATCCTTTTGTGTTAATGTTCCGCCAGCTGGCACAACGACACGATGTTAACAAATGCAGATTAGTAATTAGAGAAAGACCTGCTACTCAGCACCAATATATATTACCAACTGCATCACAGGTTGCTGCTATTATTGTTGGCGTTGAAGAATATCTTGAATCCAATGAACGCAACACAATTGTTGAAACGGTCGAAGGTGAATTAGTTACTGTTCCAGAATTTACTGGTTATTATGATCCACTTCAATATCCGTTACTCAACCCATATGGGACATATGGTTGGTTGGCTGAGTATAAAGGATTCAATAATCATCGCGTTAGCTGTTGTGACTATTACTCATACATACTTCAGGTTTCTAGATAAATATTACATTGCGCGTGTTGTGCTTCTTGCTCTCAGCCCATATTTTATTTTATATTCGTTCTCTTGCAGGATCGCCGACCGGATTTATCCTTGCCATTGCACGATTGTCGTTTGCTGCAACAATACGTAGTTGACAATTATATTAAGATTGAAACTCAAAAACTGCGTTGGATTAAAAAAAACCAGAAGAATATCCGTACTGAACTGTACAGCGGCTTGCAGGACTGCCTTAATGCTGGAGAAAATAGTGGAGGTGTGTTCACTGTGGATCCATATACGCTTTTGATTCTATGATCTCATACTGATCTAGACTCTTACAATATATCATTCTCTTGCAGCCAATGTTGGTCATCGTGTCATATTGCCATCATCTTTTATTGGAAGCCCTCGCGACATGTACCAACGTTATCAGGATGCAATGGCGGTTGTCCAGCGTTATGGCAGACCAGATATATTTTTAACAATGACTTGCAACTCTTCTTGGCCGGAAATCACCGGGGCACTTTATCCAGGGCAGACCTCTCAGGACCGTCCTGATTTAGTCGCTCGAATATTCCACGCTAAATATGCAAAGTTAAAGCATGATATTTTCCATAAACATGTTCTTGGTAGAACAAATAGCCATGTCCACGTAATCGAGTTCCAAAAAAGAGGTTTACCGCATGTTCATATGCTAATTATTTTCGACGCGCATGATAAAATGAATACTCCGGATGAATATGATAAGATTGTTAGAACCGAGCTTCCTCAGGTCGAACATGAACCCGAATTATACAACGCTGTTGTGCGTCATATGATTCATGGCCTGTGTGCACACGTAAACCATCACGCCCCTTGCATGAAGCACGGCGACTGCAAAAAAGGTTACCCAAAATTTTTTTCTATACATACGCTGCAGGGAGCAGACTCCTACCCGATTTATCGACGCCGTGATAATGGAAGATCATTTATGCTCCAGCGTGCCCAAGATTTTGTTATTGACAATAGGTGGGTTGTTCCTTACAACCCATGGCTTTTGTTGAAGTACGACTGTCATATTACTGTCGAGATTTGCAGCAGTATTAAAAGTATAAAATATTTATATAAATACATTCACAAAGGCCCTGATGCCATTGCGTTCCAAGTTCAGCCTCTTCAGGATCAGAATGAAGTATCTGAGTACGTAAATGGGTGGTGGATATGTCCACAGGAAGCATTTTGGAAAATATTTAAATTTACTATGTACCAGACATATCCTTCAGTTATCCGTTTGCAGATACACTTGCCTGATAAGCATCAAGTTCAGTTTCGCACTACTGACTTAGTGAACAATGTTCTAGCGAATGAGCGGAATTCCAGGACAATGTTAACCGAATTTTTCAATATTTGTGATGTTCAGGAAGAAGCGCGCAATTATTTGTACATCGATTTTCCTAAACACTATACATGGAATTTAACTTCTAGAACTTGGCACGTGCGAAGACGTCGGCAAAAAATTGTTGGACGAATTTACTCTGTACATCCTTCCGAGGGCGAAAGATTTTATTTACGCATGCTTCTAAATCACATTCGGGGCCCAAGATCTTTTGATCATCTTCTGACAGTTGGTTCAACTTTCCATTCAACGTTTAAAGAAGCTGTTGAACACTATGGTCTATTGGAACGAGATAACAGTTTACATTACTGCATGCGCGAGGCTAGACAATTTCAAATGCCTGCAGCATTTCGGACTTTGTTTACTACAATTCTGTTATACTGCAACCCTATAGATGTTAGACAGTTGTGGAATGACAATTACACCGCGATGACTGAAGATTTTGTTGCCAATGCTTCCATTAGCGAGTTATATATCATGAACAAGCTTCTTCACGAGCTCGATTACACTCTACAACAACATAACAAAAGCATCACACAATTTAACATCCCTCAAATGTCTGCCATCTTTACAGATATGCCCAACTTCTCTGGCTTAGTTGAAGATGAGCTCTCAATACCTATCTCATATACGGATCTGAACTCTGTTTCATCTTTGAATCCCAGCCAAAGTTATGCATTCTGTACTATTGTTGAAACAATCACGCGGCGACAGAGTGGTATTTTCTTTATAGATGGGCCTGGTGGCACTGGCAAAACATTTTTGTACAAATCTATGCTTGCGCATTTGCGTCAAAATGGTCATATTGTGCTTGCGACAGCATCATCAGGAATTGCTGCGACACTTCTTCCAGCCGGGGGAACAACCCATTTGAAATTCAAAATTCCAATTCCTCTGGAATCTGGCTCATTCTGTAAATTTGGCAAGCAATCTGATATACAGCAGCTTTTGCAACAATGCTCCGCTATTTTGTGGGATGAGGCACCGATGTCACATAAACATGTATTTGAGGTTGTTGATCGATCGTTGCGTGATGTTCTATGCGTAAACCGACCTTTTGGCGGTAAAGTTGTAATCATGGGAGGGGATTTTCGGCAAGTTCCGCCTGTCGTAATTAATGGAACAAAATCAGAAATTATTAATGCGAGCATAGTTGAATCACCTTTGTGGTCATCTGTAAAATTGCTTTCATTAACTAAAAATATGCGTGCTCTATCAGATCAAAATTTCTCCAATTTTTTACTTCGCGTTGGAAATGGCGATGAGCCTACATTCGAGGATGATATGATTTGTATTCCTGATTCAATGATTATTCCATGGGAAGGTGAACATTCAATCAATGTACTAATCAGTATCATATTTACTGATATTACATCCACATGAATGACTCTGATTACTTGGAAGACAGAGCTTTGTTAACACCCTTAAATGAAGATGTCGGTCAACTAAATGAAAAATGCCTCCACATGTTCCCCGACGACGAGGTCACGTATTATTCTTTTGATTCTGTTGATGATGACAGATATAACTTATACCCGCAAGAGTTTCTAAATAGCATATCACCAGGCAATCTTCCACCGCATAGACTATCTTTGAAAAAAGGAACCCCCATTATGCTTCTGCGGAATTTAAATCCTAGAATCGGTCTTTGCAATGCTTCGAGACTCCTCTGCCGTCAATTTACAAGCAATGTTATTGAAGCAGAAATACTTACAGGACAACATAAAGGCAAACCAGTATTCCTTCCCCGTATACCACTCAAAAATGCTCAAGATTTAAAAATGCTTTTTGAGCTAACTCGCAAACAATTTCCAGTCCGTTTAAGCTTTGCTCTGACCATCAACAAATCTCAAGGACAAACAATCAAGCACATTGGCATTTACTTGCCATCTCATGTTTTCACCCATGACCAACTTTATGTTGCTTTATCAAGAGGAGTCACTCCATCGAATACAAAAGTTCTGGTCAAAAATGGTACCCTCGCTGGACATCCTGGCACTTATACAAAAAATGTTGTCTTCAAAGACCTCCTTTCCAAGGTCAACTCGCAGGTGCTCTCCATACTCTTTTACTCATTTGTTTCCCGGTTATACTTACATAACGCTAATATGCTCATACATGAAAATATTTAATTTACTACGCAGTCCCATCACCAGACTTAGACATCAACGTTTACTTTCAGCAAAAAATCATCAGGGGCAGTAACTTCAACGGGTTGAAAAAAAAATATGCTCAGATTGGAATATTGCGTCCTCACTTACTGTCTTGGGCCTTCCACAAAGCATATTACCTGTACATTACTTATTTCCTAAATCACACTCCAGGTTCAGTCTCTGCTCCACACTTTTATTTTTTTTACACTCACACTTTTGTTCTGTTCATTTTCTTTCCTATTAAAATATTTATTTGTTGCGATAGCTTTCGAGGCCATTTCATCAATTTCAAATCAGCTAGCTAGGCACCATTACAATCAATCCCTTGCTCAATATTACAACCAATGCCTCGCTCAAAATTTATGCTGTATTGTAATTTTTCTGCTGATAGTGAGTTTATATGTTGTAGCAGACCTCGAGCAACAGATGTTTGTCTACCGTGCATATATTTGTTCTAAAAGATCCCTCATACCAAAGCTGTCCGACCTCTCAAATCTATATGAACAACTTTACAGGCATGGAATCACTGGTACATGCTCTCACTGCACTTTCATCTTTAAATAGACCATTTGTTTATATTGCAAATAATTGTTGCGGATTCATATTTTTCCAGTTGTGAAGTCCTTATCCAATTTATATACATATACAATTGTTTCAGGTTTGCCGGTGCATTTTAGAAACCCTCCTCTCGAATTCATTGTCGATACTTTGCGCGATCTAGCAGAAACTGAGGATGTATACAGAGGTCCTGATGGAGAATTGCCACCCAAATCATGGCACACAATGGCTAAGCCAACAAGTAACTATTGCGGCATTCGACTAATCATATCTACCGTGCCTCGGCACCTCTCGGGTGTTGAACAATGGAGTTTTGTCTTCCGGGAATTCAGCAGATCTGAACGCTTTCTCATACCAAAATCGTACGACATGTCAGAAATATATGCACACCTTCACAAACATGGGATCGCTGGTATGTCATTTAACTTTTTCATCTTGCTTCTCTATAAATTTTATAGTCTTTTCAATTACTGAAATTTGCAAATCTTTTTTCATTTCAAAACAGCAAGGTTTATTACACGAAAGCCTGCCCACACTTCATAACTCTTCCTGAAGTCCACTTTTTGATTGTGCATGTTCGTTGCAGACCTAATTGTTCAAATGAGGTATACTAAAATGGTTTTTTTATGTAATTCACAACGATAGCCACATATGCATTCTTCTTATTCAAGAAAACTTCCAATTTGGTTTATGCCAATGATATTTTTTTTTTCAATGCTCATTCTCTTTAATATTAAGATGGTGATGATGACTTATAGTGAGGAATATTTCTTTGATTCTATCACCAATGTCATTGTTTTCCAATAATCATTGCTCATCCAGGAAATTGTTTTGTTAGATTTTTCAATCCCAACAAAAACAAGAGAGAGAGAGAGAGAGAGAGAGAGAGAGAGAGAGAGAGAGAGAGAGAGAGAGAGAGAGAGAGAGAGAGAGAGAGAGCAGGTGTAGGAGAAACAAAGTGATTTATTTTCAAGTATATCCATGAAATTGTTTTGTCAGATTTTTAATCAATAGTATATGGTTGATCTAAGTGATTCTTACAAAATGTATGTTTTTGCTCAGATTTATTATAAAATGTATATTTTTTGCATAGGTTACATATCTGCCAGTGTGAGTTCGATATATGTAAATGACATTAATGATGGTCCGAGTGCAAGAAACTTCGACAGAACACAAAATTGGACATGTTGAATTACACTGGCGGGCCGACGATCTCAAGTAGTACTTAATCTACCTCTACTATATTCAAGGTTTCCCTTATGGAAATCTCACTCCGTCTGTTTAAATTCATCTTTATGTACTATCTTTTTTCCCTTCATGTAAAGAATGCTACTGTTACGAATATATTCTCCCTCCAAATGCCTCCACCAAAATATAAAGTTGATCTCATCTCTCAAGTAATAACTACTTTCATATTCATGAACTAATTCATCTTTTACAACTTCAGGAGTTATCTTA
The DNA here is from genome assembly GCA_033032865.1 of Dactylorhiza incarnata. Taxonomy (NCBI): domain Eukaryota; kingdom Viridiplantae; phylum Streptophyta; class Magnoliopsida; order Asparagales; family Orchidaceae; genus Dactylorhiza; species Dactylorhiza incarnata. The sequence goes on along the minus strand of JAWHQI010000126.1, from coordinate 6,309,586 downwards.
CAATTGCAGATATTTAATGTGTTCTCGGGCACCCAGATACCACTCAGCTTTTAGATGTTTACTAACTTCTTTTGCTCTTGCGGAGAATTATTTGTGTCCATGATAGCTTCACAACAAACAAAAGCTTCATTACTCATCAAATCTCACTTCCTGATTCCACCTTCCAGCTTCCAGCTTCCAGCATGATTCGTGCATTTTTTCATAGAAGTCAACTTGGACTTATTTTTGAGAATTTCATATGGTTTGAACATCAATTAACAGAAGTCAGTTTGTACATGCATATGGTTTGAGTTTTTCCTATGATTTGAGTTTTTCCTATGGTTTCAATTTCAAATCAAGAAGTCAGTTTGGACAAAAATGTTGATTTATTCTAAAAAATTACGTACAACATATATAATAGGAATGTGGTTGTTCCCACTACTGCTGAGTTGCAATGATATATTATTGTCACTAAATGTAGTTATGCTTGCTACCAGTTAACTATTATTGCAATTGCCCACTTTATGCTTACTCCTTTAATGGGTTGTTGGCCTTTGTTCATGTTGATCACAAAATCATAAAAACATTTATCTGATGGATCTTAATGGGATGCAAATTATAGTAACTTCTATTTTGTTTATGCTGTGTTCTATTTTACTATAGATAGTAAACCTATATTGATGACAACTTCTACCTTATAAAATATTAAATCATATATTTAAAGTGTGTAGAACATGTTATAGTTAGCCTTTTTTAAATTGTCTATTCGTACGCATGATGTCCCTAGAATACGAGCATCTTCGCACGGGCTACGCCCGTGCTCGATGCTCTTCGCTTCGACAGTACCCTAGCATCGACGGTACCTTCGCTCAAACTCGCCCGCTCTAGGACGCTCGGCCGATTGACAGTGCATGGGTGGCCCCGGTGCCCCGCAAGGCAGTACCCCCGCCTGGACAGAGTTTCGGCGCGACGCCGCTCCCGCCGCTCGCGAACCCCGATGCTCAAGATGGGGGAGAGCACCAGGGGCGGGGGAGGGCACCGGGGTTCGCGAGCGGCGGGAGCGGCGTCGCGCCGAAACTCTGTTCGGGCGGGGGTACTGCCTTGCGGGGCACCGGGGCCACCCATGCACTGTCAATCGGCCGAGCGTCCTAGAGCGGGCGAGTTTGAGCGGAGGTACCGTCGATGCTAGGGTACTGTCGAAGCGAAGAGCATCGAGCACGGGCGTAGCCCGTGCGAAGATGCTCGCATATATATATATATATATATATATATATATATATATATATATATATATATCTTTAACTAATATATACAAGAAGTTGTCTTTGGTGCAACATTCAAAATAGCCAAATATAACCTCATTTTTTACTCCAATGACTTTACGTATATTATGAAAAAATGAAAATTGATAAAATATAATGGCTATTTGTGTAATTACACAATATCCCTATAATAAAAATAATGGTGACAATTCATAAAATCCAAAAGTTTTTAGTAGACCTCCTACACTTACTATGGTAGGTAATCATTAGACCTACTTTAAAATGATTTTTTGTTAAAATATTAATATTTTTGAAAAAAAATTATAAAATATTAATTAAAATTTTTGTGCGGTCATTTTGAGTACTCATATGTATGTGTTGTGGGCGCAACCGGCTTGATGCGGGCGCAGCCCGGAGCGTCATGGGCGTAGCCCGCCGTCGCGGGCTGGGAACTATCGCCCTTGGCCGGGGCGGGCGAAGCCCGCACGCGCGAATCCCGCCGGGAGCGGGCGAATCCCGCTGGGAGCGGGCGAAGCTCGCCGTCGTCGGTCGGGTACTGTCGTCGCCGGTCGGACGATTACCTAAATTTAGGGATAAGAGGGAGGGGGGACAGAAAAGAAAGGGAGAGAAATTGATTTTTTAGGAAAAATTTTACATTTTCTTACAAAATAAAAATAGTAATATTGATTCATATTTTTTGCGGTCATTTTAAGTACTCATATGTATGTGTTTTGAATAAAAGGTTAGTGCTCATATGCGGGCACAACCCGCTCATATGCAGGCGCAACCTGCTCGAATGCGGGCGCAACCCGCCCGCATTCGAGCGCAGCCCGCTAAGAGTCAGCGAGCACGGGTGAAGCCCGTGCGGAGCTGCTCGTACATATATATTTTAAATTATTTCATAAATAAATAAAAAAATCAATTGAGTGATGGGGAATGAATTTTTTTATTAATATTGAATAAAATACAAATTACAAGTTTACACCAATATGATAAAAATTGGAGAAAATAAAAAATACAAAAATTAAATTTTATTATTATTAAATTTTAATGACCAATTTTTGTTTACAAAATTCACTAACTTGAAAAATACTAAATAATCAGTCAGGACTGTAACGCGCTTAATCGTCTCCTAAGTTTGTTATGTCTAGCTCATCTTCAATGTCAGACGAATTGTCCCTGATCGATGAAATGTGTTGCTTCCTTTTCTTAACAATCAAGCGGTCCTTGTAGCATATGCAAATTTCAGTGATTCTTCGGTGAGGTGACTCCTCTGTTTGAATTCACTACAAGAAAAACATTGATTAGTAAGGAGCAAAATTTCTTTTTAATAAGTTAAATTCTTTGCTAATTTTAATTGGCAAGGAATTTAGAATCAAAAAATTTCCTAGCTAATATGCCCATAGCTAATTTTAGCAAAGAATTTTTTTCTTTTTAATTTGCAAGGATTTTTAGCACGAGATTTTATCCTTCTTAAAATAGCAATGAAATGTAGTTTTGTTCCTAATGTTTTTTTTTTAAATTTAATTATTCTCTTAAATTAAAATAATATTTATATATAAACAAAAAATATTGCTTTAATGAGGCTTGCCAAGAATCGAACAACAGACTTTTTAAACACAATGTATCTTCCTTGACCAACTCACATAACTAATTCATTTGTCTTAAAGCGGCGATAATATATATATATAAATATGCACACACATATATAAAATTATAAAGTGTATATAATGAAAGTAGTTTTAGTTCTTAAATATTAAAGCTCTTGTTTAAGTTTTATTTCAAAATAATGATATATGTAAATATATGTGCTGAGTGAGTAATAAAAACAAACACCTAGAAGGCACAGCGACACATCACAACAATAAAGCATATAAAGAAATAAAACAAGCAAACAAGCAAGCAAATCAGATGACACAAGATATATAGTAGTTCCCCAATTAACCTGGGTACATCTACTCTTCTACCAACAGGTAGGAATCCACTAGGAGGTTGTTGATCAGGTGCCCTCACACCAAGGTGTTTTTGTTCAGGTGTCCACGCACCACGGAGCTTTTGATCAGGTGCTCAAAACCAAGATGCAAGTTTTTGCTAAGGTGCCCTGTCACCGCGAGTTAACTTTTGAAGGGAGTTATAACCCTTTGTACATGAGGGGAAATAAAGAAAACAAAAAGGTATGTTGTTCTTCTCTTTCTAAGAAGACTCTTGAAGATCCTGATGGGTTGTTGAGTTTAGATCTTGATGATGATATTGAAGAGAGCTCCCCCTGTCTGATTTAGATTGATGACAGTTTGTGGATGGAGCTTCTTCTCTAGAATGCAATAACTCTTTTCTTCTTCTTCTTCTGCAGTTTTGATCATGAGCAATTGATATTGATTTGGTGTCTCAGGATGTATATGATCTGCAAAGAAGAGTTTAGCAAAAAGAAGATATAATATATTTAGATTTGCTTCTTCTTTTTGCCCTCTGTTTTTCTCTTCCTGGTTCTTCCTGTTTCGCCGCTAGCTGCTATCTTGTTCTATCTTCTTATCTTTTCTGCTCTTTTCTTTGTATATATTCTGGAGCAAATTTCTGGGCTGATTTGAATTCTTGCCCGACAAGGAAGGATATAATATCTCTTTCTTTTCCCAGATTCCTCGAGCAGACAAATTGCCGTTTTTGGCTTTGCTGCAACGACTATAACATTTAATGCTTGCAACGGTTGTATTGTTAAGTCAGCAATATATATAGCAATATATAAATAGAAATAATAAAATATTGCTTTATTAAATCTGAGAGCATATATATAATTAGTCGAACTGAGAATGATATTAAAATAATGCTGAAGATATTTCGTCGAGCTCAGCTTCAAGTTCGTCGACCTGAACATTTGATTCGAAGTTCTGAGCTTCTGCTGAATATTCGTCGAACGCAGACTTGAGATCGTCGAACACAACTTTTCGTCGAACGCAGAGATGGGCTGGATCGTCGACCGCTGAATATTGAGTTGTTCGTCGAACGCAGACTTGAGTTTGCCGAACGCAGCTTTTCGTCGACCGCTGAGCCGGGATCTGTTGGTCGACCGCTGAGACAATCTGTTCGTCGAGCGCTGAACCGCTGAGACAGGATCGTCGAGCGCTGAACCGCTGAGACGGGATCGTCGAGCGCTGAACCGCTGAGACGGGATCATCGACCGCTGAGATAGGTGTTCATCGTCGACCGCTGAGATAGCTGGATTTCGTCGAACGTAGAATGAATACCATTCGTCGAGCGCAGAACGTCGTTCGTCGAACGCAGATAGTCGTTCGTCGAACGCAGAGAACATATGTAATTTTTATCTTTCTCTTATTTTTTTTCAGCCTATTAATTATATCTATTTTAAGTCTTCTATCTTAATGGAATTTGATCTAAGTTATACAATGTGATGATAGAAATTTAGACATTAAAGGTGGATCCTAACTCAAATCAAAACTAAGGTTCCAACATATAATTTATAAAATTATATAAATATGTATAAACGTATATATATATAGAGTTATTATATATATATGTTTATATATATAGTTATTTATATAATTAATATATAAGTGTGTATATATATACACGTGTGTGTATATTTATCTATCTATCTATATTATATTATATTATATATATATTAAATAAAATTGTTTTGAGGGTAAGCACTAACTACGTCTGTGTGTCACACAAATTTCATTAATTACAGAATTGTCACACATGAAATTACATATTTACCCCTCCCAAGAATTTAGAAAAATTGAAACAGTTGCCTGGCTACATGCCAACAAAATAGCCATTGCAAGCTCGCCAGCAAAACAATTTATCTATGCATAACACAAGCCTTCTCTAATATAGCTTTATAATGCTCTTGTTTGGCGATATGGGATAATTATATATCTTTATTATATAAGCAAAGAGCAAATGAGGGGATGGTGTAACATTTATTGCCTAAATTGCGCCCTCATCATTTCTAACTAGAGGTGGGCATTAGGACCGGGCCCATCAGGCCGGCCTGGGCCCGACCCGGTAAAAGACCGAAAGGCCCGGGCCTGAAAAAGCCCGATCCAGGCCCGGGTCGGGCTTTGGGGGTCTAACAAGGCCCTCATTCCTTTTAGTTGCTCGGCCTGGTGCCCAGCCCGGGCACTAGGCCCGGCCTGGGACCAGGCCAGGCAAAGACTGGGCCAGGCCTGGAAAAGCCTGGCCCGGCAGAGTATCGTTGATCAACGGCTCTCAAAAGAATCGTTGATCAACGACAGCCATTGATCAACGCTGTCGTTGATCAACGACTCTTATGAGAGCCGTTGTCAACGGCAGCATTCCTGGCAGCTGCCAGGAATGATTAATTCCTGGCCAGCTGCCAGGAATTTAAGGCAGCCTAGGCGTAGGTGATACGCGCAAAATAGAGCTTGAAAACACAAGTATACGTGTCGTACAAGTAATACAGAGTAAGTGAGATCGTTCCCACGGAGAAGTGACTAGTTTAGTGCTTACAATTACTAGCTACACCGTTTCTATGAATCCAAGTAAAATGATTAATTGATTTTCTGAAAATAGATTAAAACTTTTAAATAAATATTAGAACTAATTTAACTAGATCTTAAAGTACTTTTTAGCAATTAGAGAAAATAGCCTTGCATTTCTGATTTCATATGTATACTATGATGATAATAAAATAAATATTTCATTTGGTTGAGTTTTGAATTATCTTGCGATGATTTTAAAAGAAGAGACCTTTATCTCTCGATACAAGGAGTCTTAATATCTACGCAGCCCTAGTTATCTCTAACTTAGGCGAAACGAAAATATTATGAAGTGCAAAAATCTAATTCGCTATCATGAAAAGGAAATCTCGTTCACTTTTCAAAACTAAAGAGATCTCGTGATACACGTACGTTTCTCCTCTCTCGATTCTCATAACGCAGTAAAAATATAGAAATTTTGGTTAATGATTCACGCTGCTCATCTCTCGATTCTTGCACTGCGATAAACTAGCCCTTAAATTAACATTACGACGCTCATCTCTCGATTCTCGCGGCACAATATAATAAAAAGACATGATCCAACAATTTCACCATAAAAATCACAAGATCTATAAAGATAATCACAAAAAAATTCGAAATCAAAGATGTTCATCATCAACATACACATACTACTCTCATCATGCAAGACTAGAGAGTTTTAGTTCATGATTGAGGAAAAATAACACAAAACTGAAGAGATCTTACTAAACATTTCGAAAGAAATGCGAATCTTCCCTTCTCCAGTGACGTTGAAGTGTTTCCTTCAGCCCGAATGCCAAATCTGGACTGGTTCTCCCTTGGCAGAATTTCTTCTCAGGTTTTCTCCTCCTCTCTAATGGCCGAAAATAATAGATAATCCCCAAAAAATGGCCGACAATCCTTCTTTTTCAACTCCCTCTCTCCTCTTTAATCAGTGGGCCCCACGTGTAGTCATAATTAATTACTGAACGGATGCCAAAAAAATAGGTTGCAACTGTTGAAAACTTGGTAAATTCGGATTTGAATTTCCTGTAACCGTCAGAGATGTTATGAATATGTTGCAACATTTCTGCACAATTTGACCTGCCAGATTTGTTGAGAACATGTTGCAACATTTTTCTCAGATTTTTCACAATACTTAGCCTTCAATCCTTGACTTAAATTCTCTCCGAATCCTATCATAAAAAGATATAGAAATGAGTGTAACAACCATTTTGACTTCAAATCATGCGGCAATTGGATTATTATCTACTTTTCATATATAAATATCACATAACAAGGCTAAATGATAAAAATAGGGATAAAGATAACTTCTTTTTGCGAAGTTATCAGTAGGCAGCCAAAAAATTGGCAGCCTACGCTCCAGTCTGGGAGCACTTTGAGAAAGTGTGGATCGACATTGAATTTAAGACGAGGTGCAAACATTGTTCAAAGTTGCTGACCGTTACCGGAAATTCGACGCTCGCCCGACATATCAAATCGTGTCTGTCGAAGCAAGCCCAGAGGCTACTCAAGCGCAAATTTCTGCAGACGGGCAAATCTGGACGTATGGTCAGATGCGTCAACGAGAGCTTCAAATGAGGAACTTCATTAGACGTGGATTGTCGTTCGGGCACTACGATAACGAGGACGAGACTGAATACATACACGAAGGGCTTCAGCCAAAATATCAGCAGTTAAGTAGATCAACACTTAAGAGTGATGCCTATAAATTTTATATGCAATCGAAACCTGACTTAATAAATTATTTTAAAACTTATGACGGTAGATCAGTTAGTCTAACGTTTATAGTAGCAATATAAAAACAGGAGTATCGTATACATGTATTACTTGTCATTGGATTGATTCCGATTCATGGGAGTTACATAAACGTATTATCTGAAAGTAAGGTTATATCTTAGATTTACTCTAGAGGGGGGTGAATAGAGTATTAAAAAGTTTTCCACTTAATTTTATAGCAGAATTAAAATAGTGATATATATACCAAGTGAGTTATAAAAACAAACACAAAGAGATCACACAGCACAGTACAGAAAAATAAACAAAAACACAAAGGACAAAAGGATTTTATAGTAGTTCCCCAATCAACCTGGGTACATCTACTCTTCTACCACCCTTGGTAGGATTCCACTAGGTTTTTGTTCAGGTGCCCTATCACCAATGGATTTTTGATCAGGTGTCCAAACACCAATGAGCTTTTGATCAGGTGCTCTAACCAAACTACAGGTTTTTGTTCAGGTGCCCTGCCACCAAGAGGTTAACTTTTGAAGGGAGTTATAACCCTGTACAAGAGGGGATAAAGAGGGTTTAGATGTTATTCTCTGTCAATAATCTGAGAGAAGACTAGTGGATTTGATGATGTAAAGCTCCCTCTGTCTGATTGAAATTCTTGACAGTTTGAGGATGAAGCTTTCACTTGAAACATATATCTTCCTTGATAGCTGATGAATCTGAGAGACAGAAGTTTCTCAGACTATTGTTCCTCTTGAAGATCTGATCTAGCAGTAGAGATCTGAGAGAAGGTGTTGATGTTCTCAGAGAATGAAAGGTGCTGCTTGAGGAAGATGAACTCTGAAAGCTTTTTCTTTTCTTCCTTCCGTATCTCTCTCGACAGTATTCTTCTTTTCTCTTTTCTTGCTGTACTGTATTAATGTCCTGCAAATCTTCTTCCTTATTTCTTTTGAAATCTCTGACTGATTTGAAATTCAAATCCCTTAAATTAAGGAATAAAATATTCAGAAGAGATATTCTTGGAATTGCAAATCTGATACGCTTTATTTTTTTCCTTTTCCAAAATATGTCAACGACTATTTTCACGGGAGAAGACAATGGAAAAGAATAATTAAATGGAAGGATAAAATCCTTGACTTATCTGGAAGGAATAGAGCCGTTGTTGATAATCTGAGTTCAGAGAATAGAATAAAAATAATCCTTCTGAAATTCTGAACTGAAATAAGAATTCGTCGATCAAAATGTTGAGTTCGTCGACCTGAATGATAAACAACTGAATCTGGCTAGAAGAATTGAATTAGTCAATCTGAGAAGAACTTTCGTCGATTTGAATCAATTCGTCGACCGCTGAGACTTGGTCAACCGCAGACACTGAAGAAACTTGTCGACCGCTGAGACTTGCCAAGTTCGTCGAACGCAGGAGCATGCCGTTCGTCGAACGCAGAGAGGAGTTCTTCGAACGCAGAATGAGTTCGTCGAACGCAGAACCTTGGCAAGTTCGTCGAACTATAACACGCCGTTCGTCGAACGCAAAATGGAGTTCGTCGAACGCAGTGTTGAGTTCGTCGAACGCAGAAAACTTATCTTTTCCTTAAGTTCTAACAGCCTAAAACCTTGACCCTTTAGACTATATATTGGGGTCAACTTAGTCCTAGTCAACAGATAGTGATCCTAGCCCAAATCAGTAATATGGTTGTTCCAACAATCTCCCCCTACTTGGGTTAGGACACTATTTGATAAAATTGAATAATAAAACAAACAACAAAACAACATAGCATATATATCTGACAGATTTTTAATATTTCAGCAGATATAAAATATGATACTCTGAGTTTTGAAATTTTACATTTAAAACAGAAATAATAAAAACAAATAATCAAAACCTTTTGCTTTCTGAATTCTGACATTGCCTTCAACTTTCTGAATTTGATTATCTGAGCTGTATCTGCTATATCAAACAATATTTCTGAATCTGCATTTGCATCTTTTGCTTTGCTTAGAAATCCTTGCCTTCAGCATTTTTCTTTGTTTATCTGAACTGAATCTTACTTTCTGAAATTTTTTGGAACTTAAGTTGGAGGTGACTTCACTAAATCAACTTGAACTCGAACTTGAGCTGGAACTGAAAAGCTTTATAATCTGAATCTACATTTTTTAGCTTTAGCTTTTGTTGAACTGAACTGTAGCAATAACTTAATATGCTTTGCTACCAATCTGCATTTGAATCTGTCGTATCTGAATTTCTGAATCAAAACTGCTGTGAGCTTCTTCATATTTTTCTTTTTCATACAACATCTCCCCTTGAAACTTGAGCTTCTACAAAAAACATCTCCCCCTATCAAAAAGGAAAGCATCTCCCCCTGACAAAAAGGAGTTTCTTCAAAACATCTCCCCCTGCCATAAAGGAGCTTCTTCATGAAACATCTCCCCCTGCCTAGTTTCAGGAAGGCCTGAAGCTAGGCCCCTAGAAGAAGGGACAGATGAGGAGGTAGGGAAGGATGCAATCTTTTTGAAGAAATATTGCTATTGTTCCTGCAAAATAAAATAGAGATCAAGTGCAAAGGAACTGGAAAGAGAAGCAATTTCTGTAGGCATACAGTTAAAAAAAAATAAAGATTTGATTATAAGGAAAGATTCAGAAAAAAAAGTCTTCATCAAAACTGCGTTCGACAAAAAATAAATTTTCGTCGATCTCAGTTCGACGATCTAGATGACTTCGTCGATCTCCGTTCGACGAACGACTAGATTTCGTCGATCTCAGTTCGATGAAGAGATGGGATAAGTAGAAAATTTAATTTTTTTCAATTGATTGAATCTCCATCTATCATTCCTAGCTGATTTATAAAGAAGATATGTTTCTTTTCATCCAAGGGTTTGGTGAAAATATCAGCGCTTTGCAAATCAGTAGAAATGAATTGTAGGCAAATTTTATTTTTATCCACATTATCTCTGATAAAGTGGTGCCTAATTTCTATGTGTTTAGTCCTACTATGGAGTACTGGATTTTGTGCTATAGATATTGCACTAGTATTGTCACAAAATATAATTGAATTATTTAAGTTGATACCATAGTCTAGAAGTTGATTTTGTATCGACAATATCTATGAGCAGCAACTGCCTGCAGCTATGTATTCAGCTTCAGCTGTTGATGTAGACATAAATGTTTGTTTCTTACAAAACCAAGACACTAGCCTATCACCAAGAAACTGGCAAGTTCCTGATGTGCTTTTCCTGTCTACTCTGCATCCAGCATAATCAGAATCTGAGAATCCAGTTAATTCAAATTCTGAAGCTGTTGGATACCAGAGTCCTAGATTTGGACAACCCTTTATATATCTCAAAATTCTTTTTAATAAAATTTGGTGAGATTATTTTGGGTTAACTTGGAACCTAGCACAAATACAGGTAGCAAATATTATATCAGGCCTACTTGTTGTTAAATAAAGTAATGAGCCAACAATTGCTCTATATACTTTCTGATCAACAGGTTTCCCTGATTCATCATTGTCAACAACATCATTTGAGGGCATTGGTGTTTTCATGGTGGAAGCATTAGACATACCAAATCTTTTCACTAATTCCTTAACATACTTAGATTGTGATATGGATATGCCATTTGGAGTTTGCTTCACTTGAAGACTAAGGAAGTAAGATAACTCACCCATATTACTCATTTCAAATTTAGATTGCATTAGGTTAGAAAACCTTTTGCATAGATTTGAATCAGTAGAGCCAAATATGATATCATCTACATATATTTGAACTAGTAAAGTTTGATTTTTATGTATCCTGAAAAATAAGGTTTTATCAACTATGCCTCTACAGAAATTGTTCTCCAAAAGAAAATTAGCTAAGGACTCATACCATGCTCTGGTAGCTTGCTTGAGACCATAGAGAGCTTTATTAAGCTTAAATACATAAGAGGAGTGAGTTGGAGAGATGAAACCTGGTGGTTGTTCCACATAGACTTCTTCTTTGATGTCTCCATTCAAGAATGCACTCTTCACATCCATCTGGTATACTTTGAATTTCTTGAATGCAGCAAAGGCCAGAAAATTTTGATAGCTTCAAGTCTTGCAACAGGAGCAAAGGTCTGATCATAGTCAATTCCTTCTTCCTGTGAATATCCTTGGGCTACCAATCTTGCTTTGTTTCTGACTATGTTGCCTTGATCATCTAGCTTGTTCCTGAAGACCCACTTGATGCCAATGACTGGATGACCTTTTGGTCTTGGAACAAAATTCCATACCTTTTTCCTTTCAAATTGATTGAGCTCCTCTTGCATTGCAAGAATCCAATTTGGATATTGTTCTGTATCTTTTATGGTTTGAGGTTCAACTTGTGATAGGAAACAAGTGTGCATCTGATTTTGGTGTAGTTGATGCCTTATTTGAATACCTGCTGAAATATCTCCAATCACTTGAGATATTGGATGATCTATAACTGTGATGTGGTCAACAGTTGGAGTTGGTTCAGCAATAGTTTCCACTTGAGGGACTTGTTTAGCTGTCACTTGATTTGAGTTGTCAACAAGATATGAATTATCCTCTTCTTCACTGTCTTCAATTATTTCATTTGATGGAAGTAGAGAATATTTATTCTGTAGATCCAATCCATTAAGCTCTTCACATAGAGCTGGTACCTGCAAAGTATCTTTGGTAGATGTGGTATTCCTCTCCTCATTTAACATGTTAGTTTCATCAAAAGATACATGCATGAACTCTTCTATCTTAAGAGTAGATTTGTTGTAAACTCTGTATGCTTTACTAGAAAGAGAATATTCAAGGAATATGCCTTCAGCAGCTTTTGCTTCAAACTTCCTTAGATACTTCTTGTCATTGTTATGCATATAGCATTTACAGCCAAATATCTTAAAATATTAACCTTAGGCTTTTTATTCTTAAGTAATTCATAGGGAGTTTTACCCTTAAGCTTATGTATCAGGCTTCTGTTCAACACATAATTAGATGTGTTCACTACCTCTGCCCAAAAAGAGATTGGTAAGTGAGCATCAACAAGCAATGTAGTTACTGATTCAATTAAGGTTCTATTTTTCCTTTCAGCTACCCCATTTGTTGAGGAGTTCTAGGAGCAGAGAAACATTGCCCGATCCCTTCTTTTCCACAAAATTCTCTCATCAGAAGAGATTCAAACTTTGTGCCATGATCACTTATGATCAATGCAACTAGAGTAGAGTATTCAATCTTGATGGACCTGAGAAAGTATGTCGGAATATTGAAGGTGTCAGACTTGTTCCTAAGAAAGAACACCCAAGTGAATCTAGAGAAGTCATCTACAATAACTAGAGAGTAATGCTTCCCTCCTAGACTTTGTATTACAGTGGGTCCAAAAAGATCCAAATATAGTAAATACAAAATCCTAGGTGAATCACTCTTGGATAAAGATTTAAAACTACTCTTAGTCTGCTTACCTAATTGACAAGCCCTACAGAGTCCTTCCTTCTTGTATGAACTAGAAGGCATTCCTCTAACAAGATTGTCCTTAGAAAGCTTAGATATAGTTCTAAGGTTAATGTGTCCTAGCCTTTTATGTCATAATTCATTTGTTTTACTTATAGAATTAAATAAACAAATATCAGAATTGGCAGAGTCAAAATTGACTAAATAAATATTTCCATGTCTAATACCAGATAATACATTTATGTTTTTATTATTGGTAATAAGACATAAGGAATGGTTAAAAGTTACCTGATAACCTTCATCACATAACTGGCTTATACTGATGAGGTTGTGCTTCAGACTCTTGACATAAGCTACCTCCTTGAAGGTAACTGCTCCAACTTTGATCTTCCCATATACTTTGGTTTGTCCACAGTTGGAGTCTCCAAAGATCACCTTGGGTCCAAGCTTTGCCTTGTAGTTGCTCAGGTTGGCCTTGTTTTCTGTCATGTGCTTTGAGCATCCACTATCCAAATACCATTGTTCATTTTTGCTTGGATAGCATTGTACCTGCAAAACAGAAAACATTCTAGTTGTTCTTGACCCAGACTACCTTGGGTCCTTTTATTTTTCCACAAAATTCTGAAATAAAAGACATCTCAGGCTGATCCTTATAACCTTGTTTTCTGTTCGAATAATTTGGATGAATTCGTCGATCGACGTTCGACGAATGGACGTGAGTTCGTCGAGCGCCGTTCGAATAATAACTGTACTGGAAATTTGTCTTCAGAGTTTGTCGATCTCCGTTCGACGAAATGAATTGATTCCGTCGAGCTCCGTTCGATGAATTCTGCTGAATTCCTTTATTCTTAACAACCTTGCTTGAAATGTTTTATCTACTTCTACTACCTCTTTGCTCTTGGCAGAGATGAACTTTATTGGCGTAGAAAGTATGTTCTTCTTAATAAGAGGTGGCTCACTTGATGATGCGCCTAAGCCCAGTTTGCCACTAAGTCTGGCATTCACTGTGCTTGTGATGTTCATCAGTTTGATACTTCTCCCATTGAGGGATTATTCAAACTTCTTAGCTTCAGATAACTTGTTCTCAATGAGAACAATGTGTTCTCTGGAGACAGCCAATTCTTTCTTAAGAATAGCATTTTCTTCACTTAGTTGGTTCATTTCAGCCAACTTATTTCTGAGAGAGATTATTTCCTTCTCAGATTTGATTAAGTCTAAGCAATGAACTTTGAATTCATCTTTGAATTCATTTGAATTGAAATCAAAGTTTGAGATTACCTGATCAGCATCATTGTCAGATTCTGATTCATCTGAGTTTTTTGCTGAGGCATTGATAGCCATCATGCAGAAGCTTCTTTCTTCTTCATCATCACTGGAGCTGGATGATGATGCATTTTCTGACTCACTGCTTGAGTCATAAATAGCCATCAAGCATTGATCTTTTTTCCTTTGATTCTTCTTCATCTTCAGAAGAACTGGATGAAGACTCTGAATCAGTTTCACCCCATGATTCTGCTACAAACCCTCTTCCCTTATGCTTGTGTTTGTGGGATGATGACTTGCTGGAGTGTCTTTTCTCTTCTTTCTCTTTTCTCTTTTCTTTCTTTTGATTCTTTGGACACTCTGGTAGAATGTGTCCAGGTTTCCTGCGGTCAAAACAAATAATTTCTTTAGAACTTGATTAGTCATACCTTGGCTTTTCTCTTGATCTTGAATCCTTCTTTCTGATGTCCTTCTTAGCCATCTTGTAGAATCTCTTTGCTAGTAGGCTCATGAACTCCACATCTCTTGGAGCTTTTTCTTCCTCTTCAGTAGCTTGGAAAGCTATGCTTCTCTCCTTCTTGGATGCTGGAGATGAGGCAGATTGTTCAGCTTATTTAGTTTTGATAAGCTGCTCATAGGATTTAAGTTTGCCTAATAATCTCTCAGTGGAGATCTCATTAAGGCTTCTAGCTTCCTTGATTGGCCAGATCCTAGAGTCCCATGTGCTGGGGAAGCACATAAGAATCTTATCATTCACTTTTGTGATAGAGATCACTTTGTCTAAAGATTTCAGCTCATTGATTATGAGACTGAGTCTATTGTACATATCAGCCACTGTCTCAGTTTCTCCTTTCTTGAAGTTTTCATACTGAGAAATAAGGTGGCATCTTCTATCTTTTCTTTCATCCGCTGATCCTTCAACCATGTTGTTGAGTGAGGATCCAGATTTCCCTTGCTGAAGTGCATTCCACAACTTTTTGGAAAATTTCATCTGGCATTGTTTGTGCCAAAATATTCATTGCATTGGCATCTGCAATTCTCTGCTTCTTTTGAGCATCTGTCCACTCAGGTGGTGGAACAACATTGTTGTTAGTTGGTGCTTCAGCACTTGTTGTTGCTGTAGGAGTAGGAGGTCCTGTCAAAATAACATTAAAAATGTCTTCATCAATAGAATTCATGTACAACCTGATCATTGCCTTCCATAATGCAAACTTATTTAGATTGCACATAAGAGGTTTTGTGCTTGAATATTCTTTGTTCTGTGCGATGAGTTTTTAAGCAAAAGAAAACTCTAAAATAAATTTAAGGTCTAATTGATCTTTTGATTCAAGTGTTAGCCTGTATACAACCAACCAACCTCTGATATCAATTGAAAGTGAGGTTAGATCTTAGATTTACTCTAGAGGGGGGTGAATGGAGTATTAAAAAGTTTTTCACTTAATTTTATAGCGAAATTAATATATATATATATGTACTGAGTGAGTTATAAAAACAAACACAAAGAGATCACACAGCACAGTACAGAAAAATAAACAAGAACACAGAGGACACAAGGATTTTATAGTAGTTCCTCAATCAACCTGGGTACATCTACTCTTCTACCACCCTTGGTAGGATTTCACTAGGTTTTTGTTCAGGTGCCCTATCAGCAATGGATTTTTGATCAGGTGTCCAAACACCAATGAGCTTTTGATCAGGTGCTCTAACCAAACTACAGGTTTTTGTTCAGGTGCCCTGCCACCAAGGGGTTAACTTTTGCAGGGAGTTATAACCCTGTACAAGAGGGGATAAAGAGGGTTTAGATGTTCTTCTCTGTCAATAATCTGAGAGAAGACTAGTGGATTTGATGATGTAAAGCTCCCCCTTTCTGATTGAAATTCTTGACAGTTTGAGGATGAAGCTTTCACTTGAAACATATATCTTCCTTGATAGCTGATGAATCTGAGAGACAGAAGTTTCTCAGACTATTGTTGCTCTTGAAGATCTGATCTAGCAGCAGAGATCTGAGAGAAGGTGTTGATGTTCTCAGAGAATGAAAGGTGCTGCTTGAGGAAGATGAACTCTGAAAGCTTTTTCTTTTCTTCCTTCTGTATCTCTCTCGACAGTATTCTTCTTTTCTCTTTTCTTGTTGTACTGTATTAATGTCCTGCAAATCTTCTTCCTTATTTCTTTTGAAATCTCTGACTGATTTGAAATTCAAATCCCTTAAATTAAGGAATAAAATATTCAGAAGAGATATTCTTGGAATTGCAAATCTGATACGCTTTATTTTTTTCCTTTTCCATGAAAGTGTCTTTTTCCAAAATATGTCAACGACTATTTTCACGGGAGAAGACAATGGAAAAGAATAAATAAATGGAAGGATAAAATCCTTGACTTATCTGGAAGGAATAGAGCCGTTGCTGATAATCTGAGTTCAGAGAATAGAATAAAAATAATCCTTCTGAAATTCTGAACTGAAATAAGAATTCGTCGATCAGAATGTTGAGTTCGTCGACCTGAATGATAAACAACTGAATCTGGTTGGAAGAATTGAATTAGTCAATCTGAGAAGAACTTTCGTCGATCTGAATCAATTCGTCGACCGCTGAGACTTGGTCAACCGCAGAGACTGAAGAAACTTGTCGACCGCTGAGACTTGCCAAGTTCGTCGAACGCAGAGAGGAGTTCGTCGAACGCAGAATGAGTTCATCGAACGCAGAACCTTGGCAAGTTCGTCGAGCTAGAGCATGTCGTTCGTCGAACGTAGAATGGACACTACAACAAAATAGGGTTACAACGGCGTTTTTTTAGCGACGCTTTTAAAAACGCCGCCTTAAATTTCTTATTTGGCGGCGCTTTTTAAGGAAAAACGTCGCGAAAGAGAATGTAAGACATTGGCGACGCGTTTATACATAGAAAACGCCGCCAAAGTATTAATATATATATATTCCATACTTTGTGTAACTGCACGCTAGGGTTCCTCCGCCAAAATCACCGTCTGGTCCTTGGCTTCCCTCATTCCTCTTTTGATCCACTTCATCACACTGCCAGTGCTCGACACTGACTCCAGGAGGCGAAGCGAAACCATATCGCGGACTGCCCGTCATGGTCGACTCCGCTACTCGCCGACGACCTTCGTTCCCCGGTGGTCGATTCCTGTCCTGTGCCCTAGCCAGCGGCGACTCTATCTGCAACTTTTTGTAAAGAACCATATATGTGAGCTTCATTTGAAGAGCGTGCGCATCCTTGGGTTGCTAGGTTTGGGTTTTTAATAATCTCCTTTTTACCATTTTTTGTTGTTTTCACCGTCACCCAAATTCTACAAATTTTAATTCGTAAATTCTTGATAATCCATGATGGATTGTGAAATCTACAAATTGTTGGGGATGTATTTCTGAGGCCTTTCGTGGAACTAAACTAGTTTACCCCTAGGTCTTCAAAACTTTCGTTTGCAAAATTTTAGGGCTTTGATGAAAAACATACGACCTAGCTTTCCGATTGATCTTAAAATTTTCTCTAATTTTGAATAATTTCAGGATGACATGGTTATGGAAGGGCTCTCTTGAACAATATCCTGATCAGACATTGTGTGGATTGATCACATTTTGGGTGAGTATTCTGTTGATCATCTTGAACAATATCCTGACTTTGCTTTTTCCCTATTGCAAACCACCTAGCATGATAAAAGCTCTCTCTCTCTCTCTCGTTAGTATCCAGATCTTGATATGTCAAAATGTCAAAGAATTTTGTATTCTATTAATTTTTATGCTCCATCCAACTCTAAACCCAGGTCATTGTAGGGGATGGACTTCATATGGAAGCATAATGTGAAGATTGACCAAGAGGTATATGATTCTGGTTTCTGTTTGATTTGTGTTGGATGAAGATGACGATCTCTTTGTGTTCACCGCTATTTGAGTTCTCAGTGATGAATCTTCTGTCTTCATTTATTCCTGTTAAGTAGTGTATGAAGAGTTGATGTACGTGTTGTGTTGAAAACTGATGTGCATTGTTATTTTATGGTGAATTATTGCATAGGTAATCTCACTTCAATTACTTGCACAGGTTCATTACCCCTCAAACTGATTGTTCTTCTGCACAGGTATCGCACATCACATCTATTACAATTCCTCACTTCAATTACTTGCAAGATTTCTCCTCAAGGGGGCTTTTGGGCTACACGTGGTGTTTGATCTGCAAACAAAATGCGTCGTGTTGTAGAAGCATAACCGAGGTGACCTGTATCTTGAAACTTACCAAGTCCTTGATCTCGAGATGAGCCGTTTGCAGGATATTCAGCGGTGGCAAGCATCTGCAACTTCAAAAGTAAAGTCTTCATAATTTTGCCCTCTTTTACTTAAATTATATCCTAATATTGTTTTTATTTTTTGCATTTGGTGATGAAGTTGTTATTTTTATTTAATTTAATATTATTTATCCCTTTTGGGAGTAAAATATCTGGTAGGAGGAGATTCACATATGCTATGCTCCCACCAGTATCTCATTGTTATTTATATATCACTATCTAGCAAACTGTAACGGCAAATGAATTTGTTAATAAAAGTATGAGCTTTGTTGTGCATGTACCAATATATTATTGCATGTGATAGGCCTTGGAAGGTTGGAATGCAGCGATAGAGCAAACAGGATGTTACCTATAATCCCACATCGCCGACGCCTGCAAACAGAGAATTAAGAGTGTTTGTTTGCTCCGAGTGATAGGGCAAGTTTGACGAAATCGTCGAGGTCAAGGGCGGCAAAATATTGATTGATCCGGAGGCTTTGATGCATGTCATCGGGACCAAGATGGACTTCTTGGATGATAAAATGAAGTGGGTTTGTATTATGAAATAGTTAGTGTTATTTATTCATTTCAATCAAATTTGTGTATATTTGGACATGAAGATTCTAATTTTGTGATGTTAATGTGAAATATACTTTGCTGATTTAATATTTGCCATGAATACAAGTTCTACTGCCTAAAATGTGAACTATACTTTGTTGATTTAATACATTGCTCATTTCAATCAAATTTGTACTGTATATTGTGTTTCTTTGCCTAAAATGAGGAATAATGAGAGAGATGAGAAAGAAATTTTCATTTTTTATATGTACGAGTGAATGGCATGTGCTACCAGTATACATAAGAGTTTTTTAAATTATTCGGTTTTTTTTTAAAATTCTGCAGATTGAAACTCCGCCTTTCGGCCCGTTTTGGAGTCAAACATGGGTGAGTGCATATCCATATCATGGCAGCACAAATATCTCTAAGCTTCCCACGTCCGAGATTCAATTCAAAGATGGAGCAACTAGCCAGATCATGTGCTTGGCCTTTATCTCCCACAAAATCACCTTTTTTCTTCTTACTCAAATATGTGCGGCGTTTTTAAAATAAAACGCCGCTAAAGCCTCGATATTTTTTTAAAAATACAGCAGCTATTGGCGGCGTGTTTTTAAAAAAGCGCCGCTAAAACCTCCTGGTATTGGCGGCGTTTTATGAAAAAACGCCGCGAAAACCTGCTTGTATTGGCGGCGATCACATTCGCGGCGATTTTGCGGCGTTTTGGAAAGCGCCGCGAAAACTATCGTGGCGCTTCAAAAACGCCGCGGAAAGTCCAAAAAAAACGCCGCCATAGCCTTGTTTTGTTGTAGTGGGAGTTCGTCGAACGCAGTGTGGAGTTCGTCGAACGCAAAAAACTTATCTTTTCCTTAAGTTCTAACAGCCTAAAACTTTGACCCTTTAGACTATACATTGAGGTCAACTTAGTCCTAGTCAACAGATAGTGATCCTAGCCAAAATCAGTAATAGGGTTGTTCCAACATTATCTATTTTGAGTGTTTCGAATATCCACATACTGGTAAAGCTATTTATCACGTAATTACAAAATGTATTCGTGAATTTAAAATTAAAGATAAAATTATAAGTATTTCTTTCGATAAAGCTAGCAATAATACGGTCGCAATCGATTATTTAAAACGTGATCTGAGACCAATATTAAGTAGAATTGTTTTTCATACTCGCTGCGTATGTCACGTTTTAAATTTAATTGTGCAGGATATTTTATCGTATATAGAACCATATGTTAATAAAATTCGTATTATGTTAAAATATATTTATACTTCTAAAAAACTCAAACAAGATTTTAAAAATTTTGTAAATGCACAAGAGCTTAAATTTTAAAAACCTGAATTTGATATGCCTATAAGATGGAATTCAACTTATAAAATGTTAAAAAGAGCAGTGCGACAAAAAACACAACTAATTTAATTTTATAGTATGTCCGAAATTCATGATTTTCATGATTCTGATTGGGATGTAATTGAAAATTATATGTAATTATTACTAGTTCACTCGTTATCAAAAAAATGTATTAAATACAAAAAAATTTAAAACTTATAAAAAATATGAAACTTGGCGTCTGTTAATTCAAATAATGGAAGAATTTTTTTTAAAATATTATAAAGAAATGACAGCTATGTTTTCATGCGCCGCAGCTTTAAATCCTTTAATTGGCGTAGAAAATCTTATCGAAGAAATAAACAATAATTTAAATTTAACCTAACTTATAATTTTTTTGATAATATAAGTTTTTCAAAATTTAATAATGATTTTACAGAATTTTATAATTATTATGATCAGTTATATGGATCGCGACCTAGAGAAGATAATACCCTACCAAAAATCAAAGATAGTCTAAAAAATAAGATTTTAGAGTTAGCCGCCCGGAAAAAAACAACGAACTTCGAGTACTTTAAATGAATTAGGATTATATACGAAAACACAATTTCAAGATTTTATGAGTTCAAATGAGATAGAAAACTTTGATATTTTACAATGGTGGAAAAATAATATTAATATATATATCATGTTATGGCTTTTATGGCCAGAGATTTACTAACAATCCAAGCTAGTACTGTAGCTTCGGAGTCTGCATTTTCTTTGAGTGGCAGGATTCTAAACGACCGAAGGAGCCGCCTGAGCGAGGAGTTTTTGGAAATTTGCATATGCTATAAAGACCACTTGGATGCTATGAAGAGGAGGCAACATGTTGCGCGGATCGAAGATAGTTCATCCGAAGTTGAAGATGAGCTAGGCGGCCTAAATTTGGGCACAGAAGATCAAGCTTGAACGTCATTTCCGAGGGCTAAATTCTAAGTGTCTTGCAAGAGTAGACTAGTATTGTATTATTCTAGATTTTTTAAAGGTCAAATATTTGTATTCATATATTTTGTATTTTCATAATGATAAAATGTATGATACTTAATTTTTATTGTTGCATATTTTTGTAATTAATATTTTATCAATAATATTTTTTTTTCATTATCATTTTGTATACATGTCTACATGAGAATGGATGAAATTTTTTTCCTTAAATATTATCATATTTATATAAATTTATATTTAATTAAAATTAAATTTAAAAATAAAAAACAAATATATAAATATGTCGGGCCAGACCTAGGCCCGGCCTTCAAGGCCTTGGTAGGCCTCCTCCTCAGGAGGAGGCCTGAGCCCGGCCCGGGCTTGGCAAAAACCGGGCCCGAGCCCGGGCTTTTTCCGAAAGGCCTGGGCCCGCCAGTCCTTTTGCCCACGTCTATTTCTAACTCTCCTTTTTCATTTTTAGGGTATTTGGGTCATTTGCTCATATAATAATCAATGCATTTGCTAGAATAATAAAAAAACCTTATTTTTCTCAACTCCCTACTCTACTGTTTTGCCGCCGAAAGCAAATGATTCATTCTCTGCTCTGTCGCCGAAAGCAAATGTCGCCATTAGTCCTTTCTCCTCTCAACACGCTACCATTGCATCCTCCTCTTCACAGAGCCCCGCCTCTTCACAGAACCCTACCTCCTCTTTACAGAGCCCCGCCTCAATCTCCTCTACAACGCCTCACCGCTAGAGCTTCTCCTCCTCGCCGACAACTTCCTTCCAGCGAGCTCCTCCGACCGGCGAACTCCTCACGGGACCAACATTACACTTCCCGCGAGCTCACGATTTCTCCTCCTCCATAGTGCCTCGTCGGTGACCTCCTTCCCGCGAGCTCCTCTGTCCGGCGAACTCCTCACGGTAAGATACCTACATTTATCTTCCCGCGAGCTCACGATTTTGTGATTTTTTCCCATGTTTTTACTCTTTGTTTGGTTGCGGTGATTTCTCCTCCTCCACAGTGCCTCGCCGGCGACCTCCTTTCCGTGAGCTACTCCAACCGGCGAACTCCTAACGGTAAGATACCAACATTTATCTTCCCGCGAGCTACTCTGACCGGCGAACTCCTCATGGTGATTTATGATTTTTGCTCTTTTTTCCAAGTAATCTCAACTGTAATCAGAGTTGTCACGGTTCCGGTTTGGTTGCGGTTCTACTAAAATCGTGAATCAAACCGCTAAGGTAACGGTTCTTCAAATTAGAACCAAAACTGTATTTGGTTTGACCGGTTCTGGTTCTGGTTCCAGTTCCAACATAATTTTTGGAATCATCGTGTTCACGGTTCCGGTTCCGGTTTAACAAGAACCAAAACCAAATCGGCCACCAACGGTTCGGTCCGGTTTGGTCCGGTTCTATGCGGTTCGGTCCGGTACGGTCCAGTTCTTTGCGGTTCCGGTTCGATTTACGGTTTTCGGTTTTAAGTGACAGCTTTAACTATAATACTTATGAGGATGCAGTAGTAATGGTTTCATCAATTCCATGTTTCTTCTGAACGTTGTTGGTGTAACATCCCCCAAACAGCTAAACCCCCCCCCAGGTGAATCTGTCATGACAAGGCCTTGGTAGTGTAGAAATCCCTTTAACTTAGGCAAAATTAGGGTTGAAAGTGCCTTGGTATGCAAATAGTAAATTGCAGTACCCTACCTAGGGTTTGACCTAGGGGCCTTATCTTGACCCATTTGACCCCACTATAGTATCCCTAACCCTTTAGGGGTCCCCTTAGAGCACCAAAGGCCCATTAGGGTCAACCAAAGAGGCCAGATTGACCAAAGTCAACCCTAACCCCAAATTGGTCAAAGTAGCCTAATTTGAGTCAATTGACCTCCACCATGCCAAGTTGACCACACATCTAGGTCTAAAATATTATAAGAGACCTAGTAGACCTAAAAGCCCCATCATGGGACCCCCAATGGTGCAAATTGACCTATATGCCCTTTTAGGTCAAAATGACAATTCTTCAATAAGTGCCCTAAATGACCACTACCATATTAAATTGACTCTACCCATAGTATTATAATATCATAAGGGACCCAGTGGAACAAAAAGCCCCATGACTGGGTCAACCCTAGGGCTCAATTTGACCAAAGTCAACTTAGCCTGTTTTGGTCAAATCAACTCATATTGGGTCAACTAAGGCTCATGTGACCAAATTGACCCCACCAGTAGTTTCTAAATTTTATTTGGAGTCCAATGGACCCAAAAGCTCCATCCTAGGGTCACCCAATTGGTCAATTTGACCAAAAGTCAAACTTGCCCAAATTAGGTCAAATCTCTTAAACCTAGCCCAATCCCTTTTGGGATAGCTCAATTGAGTGGTCAACCAGCCTAGTAGGCTAACATTAAACACATGAGGGAGTGAAAAATCGACCATGGTGATTAGGAGAGAAAAAATGGGGGTTTTCCCCAATTTTGAGGAGAGAGAAAGAGGCCATTCTTGGCCATTAAGGTGATACACCCCTTGGAATCCCCATTGATGACTCCTTTCGTCTCCCCTGATGAATGTGGAGGGGATTCCAGGAGTTTTCTGGAGGAATAGAAGGGTAGGGGGCTGTTTGGGTGGCCGGCCATAGGAATACCAAAAGCCCATTAATGGCTTTTGGAGTTAGAGCCTCCACCATCCTTAATTGGCCCTCCCATTAGCTTCATAATGGAGAGAGGAGTTGAAACCACCACTTTCTCGACCCTTTCAGTGCTCAGAGGAGGAGATTCCATGGCACCCAAAGCTCCAAGGAGGAACAATGGCGGCCAGCACACGGAGCCACGAATCACACCGAAACCCCTCAGTGCTTAGATCTCAATCTAATTGGGGCTTGATTCGAGTTCAATCGGGCTCGAATCATGCTCTCAAAGGTGCTCGTTTTCGAGCACTTTTCCCCTCCCCAAAACCCCTACTCCGGCCACCACCGGCCGGCAAATGACCTCCTATCGCCGACCACCACCTCAACGGAGGTGGTGGTGGCACTTGCCGGTCGGGGAGATGTGAGGGTGGCCGGGAAATCGCCCCGCAAGTCGGCCCAGGCGCGAGACATCTCCACCGTCCGTTCATCGGAGAAGACGATGGGATAGCCGTCCGATCCTGCGCAATAAAACAAAATCAGAAAGTTATTTTTATTGTTGCATATTTTTGTAATTAATATTTTATCAATAATAATTTTTATTCATTATCATTTTGTATACATGTCTACATGAGAATGGATGAAATTTTTTTCCTTAAATATTATCATATTTATATAAATTTATATTTAATTAAAATTAAATTTAAAAATAAAAAAACAAATATATAAATATGTCGGGCCAGACTTAGGCCCGGCCTGGGCCTGGCCCGGCCTTCAAGGCGTTGGTAGGCCTCCTCCTCAGGAGGAGGCCTGAGCCCGGCCCGGGCTTGGCAAAAACCGGGCCCGAGCCCGGGCTTTTTCCGAAAGGCCTGGGCCCGGCATGCCCGGGCCCAACCTGGGCCCGCCAGTCCTTTTGCCCACGTCTATTTCTAACTCTCCTTTTTCATTTTTAGGGTATTTGGGTCATTTGCTCATATAATAATCAATGCGTTTGCTGGAATAATAAAAAACCTTATTTTTCTCAACTCCCTACTCTACTGTTTTGCCGCCGAAAGCAAATGCTCCATTCTCTGCTCTATCGCCGAAAGCAAATGTCGCCATTAGTCCTTTATCCTCTCAACACGCTACCATCGCATCCTCCTCTTCACAGAGCACCGCCTCTTCACAGAACCCTACCTCCTCTTCACAGAGTCCCGCCTCAATCTCCTCTACAACGCCTCACCGCTAGAGCTTCTCCTCCTCGCCGACAACCTCCTTCCAGCGAGCTCCTCCGACCGGCGAACTCCTCACGGGACCAACATTACTCTTCCCGCGAGCTCACGATTTCTCCTCCTCCATAGTGCCTCGTCGGTGACCTCCTTCCCGCGAGCTCCTCTGTCCGGCGAACTCCTCACGGTAAGATACCTACATTTATCTTCCCGCGAGCTCACGATTTTGTGATTTTTTCCATGTTTTTACTCTTTGTTTGGTTGCGGTGATTTCTCCTCCTCCACAGTGCCTCGCCGGCGACCTCCTTTCCGTGAGCTACTCCAACCTGCGAACTCCTAACGATAAGATACCAACATTTATCTTCCCGCGAGCTACTCTGACCGGCGAACTCCTCATGGCGATTTATGATTCTTGCTCTTTTTTCTAAGTAATCTCAACTGTAATCAGAGTTGTCACGGTTCCGGTTTGGTTGCGGTTCTACTAAAACCGTGAATCAAACCGCTAAGGTAACGGTTCTTCAAATTAGAACCAAAACTGTATTTGGTTTGACCGGTTCTGGTTCTGGTTCCAGTTCCAACATAATTTTTGGAATCATCGTGTTCACGGTTCCGGTTTAATAAGAACCAAAACCAAATCGGCCACCAACGGTTCGGTCCGGTTATATGCGGTTCGGTCCGGTTCCAATCAGTTCCAACTAGAACTAAAATCAAACTTGACGAAATGAATAGGGGAGGTCAAAAATAAAAAACCGGAGGGAAAAAGTATACCTGTTCAATTTATTTCGTAAGAGTGACTTCGAACTATGAGGCCCGGGAGCAGGAATTTTGCGTTACACTAAGGAGGAGTACTTTTTGTATAATATATAATAAGTTGGGCTAAAAGTTAAAAACTGAAACCGCAAAACCACAAAATTGCACCTGATCGCGTCAATTTTTAAAATTAAAGACCATGATCGTGTAATTCTGATGCAATATTCATGTTGCTGAAGAACACGTTTCAACATAGGGTAAAGAAATGTATAAAAACCGAAAGTACACCGCAAAAACCGACTCCAAATCGCACCAATGTCAAACCACGCATCACGATTTTGGTTTGGTGCGATTTTGTTCAGTCCAAAACCGACCCCCTATGTTGCGATTGCGGTTTGAGTTCAAACCACACCAGTTTCGCTCATAATAGTAAGTATAGATATTATAGATATATTATAAAAAAATAACATAATAATAATAATAATAAATGGGTTGTGGTTCGGTTCTGCTTCGGTCCAGTTCAGATTGGTTCTAAAATTTTTGAAACCGCTTGAGACTTGTATATTGCGGTTCCTGTCCGGATAATAAAATGAAAGAACCACACCCGGACGACCAATGTTGTTCACGGTTCTAAAATTTAAACTGGAACCCAAATAATTAGCGAATGGTACGGTCCGGTTCTTTGCGGTTCCAGTTCGATTTACGGTTTTCGGTTTTAAGTGACAGCTTTAACTGTAATACTTATGAGGATGCAGTAGTAATGGTTTCATCAATTCCATGTTTCTTCTGAACGTTGTTGGTGTAACATCCCCCAGACAGCTAGACCCCCCCCCAGGTGAATCTGTCATGACAAGGCCTTGGTAGTGTAGAAATCCCTTTAACTTAGGCAAAATTAGGGTTGAAAGTGCCTTGGTATGCAAATAGTAAATTGCAGTACCCTACCTAGGGTTTGACCTAGGGGCCTTATCTTGACCCATTTGACCCCACCATAGTATACCTAACCCTTTAGGGGTCCCCTTAGAGCACCAAAGGCCCATTGGGGTCAACCAAAGAGGTCAGATTGACCAAAGTCAACCCTAACCCCAAATTGGTCAAAGTAGCCTAATTAGAGTCAATTGACCTCCACCATGCCAAGTTGACCACACATCTAGGTCTAAAATATCATAAGAGACCTAGTAGACCTAAAAGCCCCATCATGGGACCCCCAATGGTGCAAATTGACCTATATGCCCTTTTAGGTCAAAATGACAATTCTTCACTAAGTGCCCTAAATGACCACCACCATATTAAATTGACCCTACCCATAGTATTATAATATCATAAGGGACCCAGTGGAACAAAAAGCCCCATGACTAGGTCAACCCTAGGGCTCAATTTGACCAAAGTCAACTTAGCATGTTTTGGTCAAATCAACTCATATTGGGTCAACTAAGGCTCATGTGACCAAATTGACCCCACCAGTAGTTTCTAAATTTTATTTGAGTCCAATGGACCCAAAAGCCCCATCCTAGGGTCACCCAATTGGTCAATTTGACCAAAAGTCAAACTTGCCCAAATTAGGTCAAATCTCTTAAACCTAGCCCAATCCCTTTTGGGCCAGCTCAATTGAGTGGTCAACCAGCCTAGCAGCCTAACATTAAACACAGGAGGGAGTGGAAAATCGACCATGGTGATTAGGAGAGAGAAAATGGGGGTTTTCCCCAATTTTGAGGAGAGAGAAAGAGGCCATTCATGGCCATTAAGGTGATACACCCCTTGCAATCCCCATTGATGACTCCTTTCATCTCCCTTCATGAATGTGGAGGGGATTCCAGGAGTTTTCTGGAGGAATAGAAGAGTAGGGGGGCTGTTTGGGTGGCCGGCCATAGGAATACCAAAAGCCCATTAATGGCTTTTGGAGTTAGAGCCTCCACCATCCTTAATTGGCCCTCCCATTAGCTTCATAATGGAGAGAGGAGTTGAAACCCCCACTTTCTCGACCCTTTCAGTGCTCAGAGGAGGAGATTACTTGGCACCCAAAGCTCCAAGGAGGAACAATGGCGGCCGGCAAACGGAGCCACGAATCACACCGAAACCCCTCAGTGCTTAGATGTCAATCTAATTGGGGCTTGATTCGAGTTCAATCGGGCTCAAATCGTGCTCTCAAAGGTGCTCGTTTTCGAGCACTTTCCCCTCCCCGAAACCCCTACTCCAGCCACCACCGACCGGCAAATGACCTCCTATCGCCGACCACCACCTCAACGGAAGTGGTGGTGGCACTTGCCGGCCGGGGAGATGTGAGGGTGGCCGGGAAATCGCCCCGCAAGTCGGCCCAGGCGCGAGACATCTCCACCGTACGTTCATCAGAGAAGACGATGGGATAGCCTCCGATCCTGCGCAATAAAACAAAATCAGAAATTAATAAATATAAATTAATAATGTTAGTTATACGCTAATTCTAGATTTAATTATAGAAATTATTTAGAGGTCATTTCAGAGAAAATGTTCAATATGAAAGTTGTAGGTATTGGCCAAAAGTTTATTTCAAAATTGACTTCATCTCATTAGGAGGTCAGGTTTGACCTCAACACCCATTTAGTGGAAGGTTTGACTGAACTTTGAGTGGATGCCCACATCAATGCAGAACTCCAAATGACTTGCAATTTGGGGTGTAGGCTATTCTTATATATATATATAGGACATATCCAAAAATTAGAATTTTTGGAGAATATTTTTCTATAGTTTTTGGAAAAATTTAATAATCCTTGAGTGATTTAATTAGGTGCCGTAAACACCTCAAAATCCTTCCAAATTTGGATGTGTGGTCTTAGAGAGCATGCTAGGTCTCTGGTTAAAATCTCAACCCATTTGGAGTTGATTTGATAGGGCAAATACCAAAGTCAACCCTAGGCTCCCTAGGTTAAGGAAAAACTTTAGGTGAGTGCCCCCACTCTCCCACAAAGCCAATTGGCCTCAAATTTGTGGTGCACATCACCCTCACCCATGCCAACCCTTGGTCCAAATTTAGTGGGCATTGGAGGTGGTTTACCCTAGTAAATTGCAAAGGGGCTAATTGCTAATTGCACCCCAATTAGGCACCCTAAGAACCCTAATCCTCACCAAATTTTGGTGGGACCTTGGGTGACCATTCACTGATCTCTAGCCAAATTTTTGGGTAGATTGGACTTGGACAAGATAGGAATTTTTCATTGGACATATGTATGCTTAAGGGTTAAATTAGGGTAAAGATGGACTTAGGCAAATTATGGAGTGTGGAGGGGCTTCCTCCCACTGACTGAAGGAGTGACTTTGGTCACTGGCTTAGGGTGTATGGGATACCCCAAGGAGCCAATTATGGGAGAGTTGGGCTTGGTGTGCCCTTAAACCCTAGGGTAAACCCTAAGGGGTGCATATAGAGGTCAATGAAGGAAGAGGGGTCAAACCTTTATGGATTGACCTAAAGTTTTGGGGCGTTGGTCATGGTGACCAGAGAAGCCTCCCCTGTGAAATTGAAGAGGTTTGGAGTTGTAAACCTTAGTGAATAAATCCTTGGGTAGATTTGTAAATATTTAGGTTTTTGGGATTTAGGAAGGATTAATACCTAGGGATTAACCAACTTCTGTCACCAACTTAGTTTTGATGTTATTAATCCCTGTAAATTCTATGAGAACCATTGGAAGACCTTTGGAGGTCCAAATTATAATTATTCGTATTGTTGGCCATTTTTGGGATGATTAATTTTAGGGTGTTAGTTTTCTGTAATTTCATGCAACTTTGCTGGATGTCATTTCATACTATTATGAACCCATAGTAATTTTCTCATAAGTTTTGGATTGATATTTTTTGTACTTCTAGTTCAAATTGGAATTAATTGCAAATATGACCTTTGTGGAAATTACAATTGTAGCCTCTATGGAATATGGTCAAATTTTGTAGGGATGAATATTTTTGTATGAATCACCTCAGTAAAAATTTGCATAAGGTTTGGAGTTCATATGAGGGTACCTCCTTTGGAAATAATTGAAAATTAATGGATTTTGGAATTTTTAATAATTGTAAACCTTGCTGTAAATTCCTAAAAAATTCATATTTACTGATTATTAGGTACCCCTGATTTATGTAAAAATTTTAGTAGGCATTGGAAGTCAGAAAAGTGCACTTGTAGTTCAAACCTTAGGAAGTGGTATTTTGGAAATATTGTTTTAATTATTAATAATATTGGGAAAATGTGATTCTCTGGAATTTGCCTTATAATGTCATGATAGACCTCCAGTAAATAGCTTGGGTCAGTTGGATGAATATTTGGAGTACCTTTAGTTGTGAGCTTCATATAATTAGTTTGGTCTGCGTATAGTAAAACTGTGAAATTTGAGAATCAAGTGGATCATTAGGAGGGATGGGAGGTAAGAGGTTTACCTAGTTTGGTTGAGAAGGTATGATGGTCAACAAGAAGGATTATAGATGGTAAAGTGTGCTTAGTGTGTTGAGGGTAAAGTGGTTCTCGGGATTGACGAAGGATCGTCTTGGAAAGTCATGAGTCACCTAGGGTTAATTCAATTGTAATAACAAAGAGGGTGTTCTTATGGGTAGATACCAACAACACTAAGTGTCTTGAGAAAGGGAACTTTGGGGTGTCATCCCATTTCGGTTCCTAGTACCGTAGCGAGCCCCTTACAGGGTAACCCTCGGGAAGTCCAAGATTAACCATAAACTGTAAGAGTAAAATGTTATACAAGAATAACTTAATAATACACACACCCACACCCCCGTGGTTACGACAGGTTAGTTGGTCTGGTGCTACGAGCTGTAGGCTCGGTAGTTGTAAGAGCGGACTGGTTAGTCCGATGAGCTTGTGACTCAGAGATGGTTGTTGATGGCGGGCAGGTTAGCCCGAGGAGCTTATGGCTCGAATGTAGGTAGTAGAACATGTTGCATGTGCACTGAAGGTGGTGGGTCTTCGGTATTGGTGGTCGTTCACACCGACGTCAATACGTTGACTCGGCAAGTGTGGTATTTACACTTAGTCATGAAAGTCTGGTGGTCCAGCCAGTAAGAGTACGCAGATGCTCCGCGGGTTTTGCGTTGAGGCGTACGATAGGTCTAGGTTAGGTAGTGTGAATACCAACCTAGAGGTGCGCGAGGCCCAACCCACCGCTTCCGTTTGCCACTACGGGAGTATCCTAGGAGTCTAGCTCGCTCCAAGAAGGGGAACTAAAGGTCTATGCGCATAGAGTCGTAGTGAGTGAGTTGCACTTGTATGAACATAACATAACAACATACCTTGCATGTCATAGCATAAAACATTGCATTTCAACCTACCCCTAACGTATAAGTCGGTTATGGGACTTCTTATACGGTAGGCCTTGCTAAACGACCTCATGGTCTATAGGTTTGTGTGTACATTCCTATAAATCAATGGTTAACTTCTTATACTTATCTTTGTACCCCTGTTTACTTTACCTGTTCGCACCTTACTCTGCTTACTGCTTCAGTTTATTATATATACACACTTATGTAGTGGTAGATCTTTCCATAACTAGTTTCCCTGTCACCTGCATTTGTTTACCCCTTTGTTTACCTCTGCTTCGTCCTCCCGCTCGGTGCCAAGGAGTCACTGGGGGAGAGGTGGGGGATTGGCTTAGTCTTTTTGACTAACGGTCGGTGGACCATATCATTTTAGGAGATCGAGGAAACGCAGCAACACCAGAGACTGGTGCAGACGGAGGCGGACCAGTCTAGTACAGGAGCACAGGATTCAGGATCAGTGAGTGATTAGTAGTTAGCTTCCGCGAGTGATCTTGTAGTGAGGATATGATGTACAGGGCATGAGCCCTTTATTATTGTAAACCTTGTTATCTTTTATTCAGTTATACTATGTGGACATTTACCTTTATGGTTTTATATTTCATGTTGATTATGTGGACTTGTTTTCTTTAGTATACTTTTCTTCGTGATCGATTTGGCCGGCAGGATCGGCGTTTTGTAGTGGCGACCTTCCCGAGTGAAGGTGTCACCGCAAAGCGACGGTTCTGGGCCTAAGACTCGGTGTCTGAAAAGAAAAAAAATGGGGTCTTACAAGTGGTATCAGAGGGAGGTTCACGAAGAAAAGTACATTACATGGGCCACCCCGCGCGAGTTTAGTTTGAGGACAAACTAAGCAGCGGAAGCAGTGGTGTGCCCATATGGGGAAATCACATGAAAAAGTCCACTTTTAACTGAATCTTTCTGACAAGTTTTCTTTTATAGCCTGCGGCGAACCCTGCCCCCCTGCAGGGAATACCTCCGGCTACAAAGATCTCGTTAGATAGCCCTTAGTCAACGAGTTAGACTCAACCCCACTAGGATACGTGACTTACCTTGACAATCTATATCATGACCTAGTCTGAAATAGACCGTAAGCATAACTTTTGGTGAATGTACGAGGATACCCAAAAGAGGCTAGAGAAAGAGAGATTGACACATAAGCAGAATGGTATGAGACTTGTAGACTCAACCCTCGTATCGGTGAAATGATTACATTGAGACAACCACCACGACAAACACCGAGGGTTGGGTAAGAATTGAAGTTCGGAAGGGACCCGTTTGGGATTGGGTAACATGTTGACCCTGATAAGGTTGTAGTAGAGGATACCTAGAAGAGTCTAAGGTGTGGAGTATACCAATGAGCCTCAAGATAGAACCCCAAGTCTAAGGTTGTGTGCCCTGAGAACTGTTTGCATACTTGGGACGAATATAACTTGGTAATATTGAAGATACTCAGCCCAAAATAGATAGTGGCTAATCTTTTGTTTATTGGGCTTACCTTTTGTTTATTGGGCAAATTAATGATGGACTTGGATTTCCCTTAGACTTAAGTTAGAAATTTTTGTGTCATGAACACTATGATTTTGAAGTCGATCTTACTCAATGTTACTTGGAAGAAGATGAGATGGTGTAACAGTATGTTCGGAATAATGATCCGTAGTATTACTAGGGCAATGGATAAACATCTTTGATCAAACAACAACTTGACCTTAGTTGAATCATTGGAAATGTAAAGTCGCCAGGATTAATCACTTAGGGATGTCGATGTCCTAGTCTAGAGGTTGAGGACGGAAACTAAGCCATACAAGTTGTAGTTATATTTGAAAGTTCTAGTAGTTTGGGGCATTCAGAAATGATTAACTCATAAATCGTTATAAATCACGCCCTATCATGGTAGAAGATTTTAACTACTATAATAGCTCTTATACCTTGGGAGCTATGATGATGAGTAACCAGAGATCTTAGTCGACGACTTGTTGGATTTAGAATATAGTGTTTGATTTCACTATGGTAAGAATGATCTAAGTTTATCTTGCTTTGGACCATTTGAAAGTGATCAAGACTAGCACAAGTTGAAGTGAAAGAAATTTGGTGAAATAAACGAGATGATATTTCCTTGATGAAATTGACTTGTGAAAAATCTTATGGTTTCAATAAACTGTACCCATATACCTTGTGAATCAAACTCCATGTAGAAATGATCGGGAGTCATCCTACTGTTATGATTGGTTAGCATATACTCATAAAAGTTCACAAGTGCACCCCCATTAATATTTAAGGATGGTTAGGACGCTAGTGATTTGATTAGTTCCATCAATAGTAAGAACTGGAAAAGTTGTAGAGTAGAGACGATTGATTACTCGGACGTACCTGAAAGAGTAAGAATTTGATTGTGAGAAGAAAACTTTAGAGGCATAAGAGTTTGCCCAGGTTAGAGTGGAAGTTTGAGGATAAATTGACCAAGGTAGCAAGGTCACCCCGGTCAAGATAGATGATACGACGGTGCAAGTCTTGCGGCGCAAGAATAT
This sequence comes from Dactylorhiza incarnata, assembly GCA_033032865.1. Classification (NCBI taxonomy): domain Eukaryota; kingdom Viridiplantae; phylum Streptophyta; class Magnoliopsida; order Asparagales; family Orchidaceae; genus Dactylorhiza; species Dactylorhiza incarnata. Next base: position 6,275,922 of record JAWHQI010000126.1, on the reverse strand, counting down.
TCCAAGGTTAAGACATGTGGTAAAATTGGGGTCAGGAGGAGCACAACTTGGAGCCACTAGAGCTGGTGTGGCATAGATAGTCGGTGCTCTTCGAGCCAGGAATAGCTTCAATTCTTAGGGGATGTTACGTTCAATCACTCTCGGTGAAAACCCCCGCGAGCCTAACCTGAATTTCGAGGACGAAATTATTATTTTTTTGTTTATTGGGATTTGTAACACCCCTCAGACAGCTAGACCCCCCAGGTGAATCTGTCATGACAAGGCCTTGGTAGTGTAGAAATCCCTTTAACTTAGGCAAAATTAGGGTTGAAAGTGTCTTGATTTGCAAATAGTAAATTGCAGTACCCTACCTAGGGTTTGACCTAGGGGCCTTATCTTGACCCATTTGACCCCACCATAGTATCCCTAACCCTTTAGGGGTCCCCTTAGAGCACCAAAGGCCCATTGGGGTCAACCAAAGAGGTCAGATTGACCAAAGTCAACCCTAACCCCAAATTGGTCAAAGTAGCCTAATTAGAGTCAATTGACCTCCACCAAGCCAAGTTGACCACACATCTAGGTCTAAAATAACATAAGAGACCTAGTAGACCTAAAAACCCCCATCATGGGACCCCCAATGGTGCAAATTGACCTATATGCCCTTTTAGGTCAAAATGGCAATTCTTCACTAAGTGCCCTAAATGACCACCACCATATTAAATTGACCCTACCCATAGTATTATAATATCATAGGGGACCCAGTGGAACAAAAAGCCCCATTACTGGGTCAACCCTAGGGCTCAATTTGACCAAAGTCAACTTAGCATGTTTTGGTCAAATCAACTCATATTGGGTCAACTAAGGCTCATGTGACCAAATTGACCCCACCAGTAGTTTCTAAATTTTATTTGGAGTCCAATGGACCCAAAATCCCCATCCTAGGGTCACCCAATTGGTCAATTTGACCAAAAGTCAAACTTCGCAAATTAGGTCAAATCTCTTAAACCTAGCCCAATCTCATTTGGGCTAGCTCAATTGAGTGGTCAACCAGCCTAGTAGGCTAACATTAAACACAAGAGGGAGTGGAAAATCGACCATGGTGATTAGGAGAGAGAAAATGGGGGTTTTCCCCAATTTTGAGGAGAGAGAAAGAGGCCATTCATGGCCATTAAGGTGATACACCCCTTGGAATCCCCATTGATGACTCCTTTCATCTCCCCTGATGAATGTGGAGGGGATTCCAGGAGTTTTCTGGAGGAATAGATGGGTAGGGGTGCTGTTTGGGTGGCCGGCCATAGGAATACCAAAAGCCCATTAATGGCTTTTGGAGTTAGAACCTCCACCATCCTTAATTGGCCCTCCCATTAGCTTCATAATGGAGAGAGGAGTTGAAACCCCCACTTTCTCGACCCTTTCAGTGCTCAGAGGAAGAGATTCCATGGCACCCAAAGCTCCAAGGAGGAACAATGGCGGCCGGCAAACGGAGCCACGAATCACACCAAATGAGGTCCGATCCTCTTCCTCCCTCTCAATGCTTAGATCTCAATCTAATTGGGGCTTGATTCGAGTTCAATCGGGCTCGAATCGTGCTCTCAAATGTGCTCGTTTTCGAGCACTTTTCCCCTCCCCGAAACCCCTACTCTGGCCACCACCGGCCGGCAAATGACCTCCTATCGCCGACCACCACCTCAACGGAGGTGGTGGTGGCACTTGCCGGTCGGGGAGATGTGAGGGTGGCCAGGAAATCGCCCCGCAAGTCGGCCCAGGCGCGAGACATCTCCACCGTCCGTTCATCGGAGAAGACGATGGGATAGCCGTCCGATCCTGCGCAATAAAACAAAATCAGAAATTAATAAATATAAATTAATAATGTTAGTTATATGCTTATTCTAGATTTAATTATAGAAATTATTTAGAGGCCATTTCAGAGAAAATGTTCAATATGAAAGTTGTAGGTATTGGCCAAAAGTTTATTTCAAAATTGACTTCATCTCATTAGGAGGTCAGGTTTGACCTCAGCACCCATTTTAGTGCAAGGTTTGTCTGAACTTTGAGTGGATGCCCACATCAATCCAGAACTCCAAATGACTTGAAATTTGGGGTGTAGGATATTCTTATATATATATAGGACATATCCAAAAATCAGAATTTTTGGAGAATATTTTTCTATAGTTTTTGGAAAAATTTAATAATCCTTGAGTGATTTAATTAGGTGCCTTAAACACCTCAAATTCCTCCCAAATTTGGATGTGTGGTCTTAGAGAGCATGCTAGGTCTCTGGTTAAAATCTCAACCCATTTGGAGTTGATTTGATAGGGCAAATCACAAAGTCAACCCTAGGCTCCCTAGGTTAAGGAAAAACTTTGGGTGAGTACCCCCACTCTCCCACAAAGCCAATTGGCCTCAAATTTGGGGTGCACATCACCCTCACCCATTCCAACCCTTGGTCCAAATTTAGTGGGCATTGGAGGTGGTTTACCCTAGTAAATTGCAAAGGGGCTAATTGCTAATTGCACCCCAATTAGGCACCCTAAGAACCCTAATCCTCACCAAATTTTGGTGGGACCTTGGTTGACCATTCATTGATCTCTGACCAAAGTTTTGGGTAGATTGGACTTGGACAAGATAGGAATTTTTCATTGGACATATGTATGCTTAAGGGTTAAATTAGGGTAAAGATGGACTTAGGCTAATTATGGAGTGTGGAGGGGCTTCCTCCCACTGATTGAAGGAGTGACTTTGGTCACTGGCTTAGGGTGTATGGGATACCCCGAGGAGCCAATTATGGGAGAGTTGGGATTGGTGTGCCCTTAAACCCTAGGGTAAACCCTAAGGGGTGCATATAGAGGTCAATGAAGGAAAAAGTGTCGAACCTTTATGGATTGACCTAAAGTTTTGGGGAGTTGGTCATGGTGACCAGAGAAGCCTCCCCTATGAAATTGAAGAGGTTTGGAGTTGTAAACCTTAGTGAATAAATCCTTGGGTAGATTTGTAAATATTTAGGTTTTGGGGATTTAGGAAGGATTAATACCTAGGGATTAACCAACTTCTGTCACCAACTTAGTTTTGATGTTATTAATCCCTGGAAATTCTATGAGAACCATTGGAAGACCTTTGGAGGTCCAAATTATAATTATTCGTATTGTTGGCCATTTTTGGGATGATTAATTTTAGGGTGTTAGTTTTCTGTAATTTCATGAAACTTTGCTGGATGTCATTTCATACTATTATGAACCCACAGTAATTTTCTCATAAGTTTTGGATTGATATTTTTGGTACTTCTACTTCAAATTGGAATTAATTGCAAATATGACCTTTGTGGAAATTACAAATGTAACCTCTATGGAATATGGTCAAATTTTGTAGGGCTGAATATTTTAGTATGAATCACCTCTGTAAAAATTTGCATAAGGTTTGGAGTTCATATGATGGTACCTCCTTGGGAAATAATTAAAAATTAATGGGTTTTGGAATTTTTAATAATTGTAAATCTTGCTGTAAATTCCTGAACAATTCATATTTACTGATTATTAGGTACCCTTGATTTATGTACAAAATTTAGTAGGCATTGGAAGTCAGAAAAGTGCACTTGTAGTTCAAACCTTAGGAAGTGGTATTTTGGAAAATTGTTTTAATTATTAATAATATTGAGAAAAATGTGATTCTCTGGAATTTGCCTTATAATGTCATGATAGACCTCCAATAAATAGCTTGGGTCAGTTGGATGAATATTTGGAGTACCTTTAGTTGTGAGCTTCATATAATTAGTTTGGTCTGCGTATAGTAAAACTGTGAAATTTGAGAATCAAGTGGATCCTTAGGAGGGATGGGAGGTAAGAGGTTTACCTAGTTTGGTTGAGAAGGTATGATGGTCAACAAGAAGGATTATAGATGGTAAAGTGTGCTTGATGTGTTGAGGGTAAAGTGGTGCTCGGGATTGACGAAGGATCGTCTTGGAAAGTCATGAGTCACCTAGGGTTAATTCAATTGTAATAACAAAGAGGGTGTTCTTATGGGTAGATACCAACAACACTAAGTGTCTTGAGAAAGGGAACTTTGGGGTGTCATCCCATTTCAGTTCCTAGTACCGTAGCGAGCCCCTTACAGGGTAACCCTCGGGAAGTCCAAGATTAACCATAAACTGTAAGAGTAAAATGTTATACAAGAATAACTTAATAATACACACACTCACACCCCGTTGTTACGACAGGTTAGTTGGTTTGGTGCTACGAGTTGTAGGCTCGGTAGTTGTAAGAGCGGACTGGTTAGTCCGGTGAGCTTGTGACTCAGAGATGGTTGTTGATGGCGGGCAGGTTAGCCCGGGGAGCTTATGGCTCGAAGGTAGGTAGTAGAACATGTTGCATGTGCACTGAAGGTGGTGGGTCTTCGGTATTGGCGGTCGTTCACACCGACGTCAATACGTTGACTCGGCAAGTGTGGTATTTACACTTAGCCATGAAAGTCTGGTGGTCCAGCCAGTAAGAATACGCAGATGCTCCGCGGGTTTTGCGTTGAGGTGTACGATAGGTCTAGGTTAGGTAGTGTGAATACCAACCTAGAGGTGGGCGAGGCCCAACCCACCGCTTCTGTTTGCCACTACGGGAGTATCCTGGGAGTCTAGCTCGCTCCAAAAAGGGGGAACTAAAGGTTTATGCGCATAGAGTCGTAGTGATTGAGTTGCACTTGTATGAACATAACATAACAGCATACCTTGCATGTCATAGCATAAAACATTGCATTTCAACCTACCCCTAACGTATAAGTCGGTTATGGGACTTCTTATACGGTAGGCCTTGCAAAACGACCCCATTGTCTATAGGTTTGTGTGTACATTCCTATAAATCAATGGTTAACTTCTTATACTTATCTTTGTACCCATGTTTACTTTACCTGTTCGCACCTTACTCTACTTACTGCTTCAGTTTATTATATATACACACTTGTGTAGTTGTAGATCTTTCCAAAACTAGTTTCCCTATCACCTGCATTTGTTTACCCCTTTGTTTACCTCCGCTTCGTCCTCACGCTCGGTGCCTAGGAGTCACTGGGGGAGAGGTGGGGGATTGGCTTAGTCTTTTTGACTAACGGTCGGTGGACCATATCATTTTAGGAGATCGAGGAAACACAGCAACACCAGAGGCCGGTGCAGACGGAGGCGGACCAGTCTAGTACAGGAGCACAGGATTCAGGATCAGTGAGTGATTAGTAGTTAACTTCCGCGAGTGATCTTGTAGTGAGGATATGATGTACAGGGCATGAGCCCTTTATTATTGTAACCCTTGTTATCTTTTATTCAGTTATACTCTGTGGACATTTACCTTTATGGTTTTATATTTCATGTTGATTATGTGGACTTGTTTTCTTTAATGTACTTTTCTTCGTGATCGATTTGGCCGGCAGGATCGGCGTTTTGTAGTGGCGACCTTCCCGAGTGAAGGTGTCACTGCAAAGCGGCGGTTCTGGGCCTAAGACCAGGTGTCTGAAAAGAATAAAAAATGGGGTCTTACAGTTGGTTTCATCAATTCCTAATTATTTTATTCCAGTGTTTATAGTTAGAGTCAGTGTAAAATTATGTTAGGTTCTCTTAATTCATTGGTTTCATCAATCCCTCCCTTATTAATGTCGCCCATCTCTCAGTCCCCCGACGGAACCAACTTCTGCTGGTAAGCTTCCACAACATCTCTATCTTCCCACTCCATCTCTAAAAAAATTTCAACTTCCACACGATATTCTTCACAGCTTCCTCACCAACTTCAATGATTTCCTCCAACTTCAAGGATTCTTGGCGTCTGGACTCTTCAGTTTTGTAGATCAAAACAATGAAGTAAAAATAATCTGAATATTCTAAAGCAAAAAATTTTTTGAAGAGACTATCAGTACTCTTTACTTTTTTCATCTCCAATTTTGTAGATAAAAAAGTGGTCAAACTATTCTGAATTATGGAAATAGACTGGAAACAGACAAGTCCAGCAATCTAGGGATTGATTTTAATCAAGTTGATATTTTCCATTTCCTGAAGCCGAAATTTGCTTAAAAATTTTAATCGAGTTGATTGCAGCTTCAGGGATTGATTTGAAGAAATAGACAGGAGAGGAAAATAAATCTTGATTTACACATGTTGATTAAAACTAATTTCTGAATCAACAATTTAGGGATTGATTTGTAATCAACTTGATGTTTTCCATTTCCTGCCAATGAAAAATATGTTAATTTTTTTTATCAAGTTGATATTTTGACTCAATGTACTGCAGAATAATGATTATTTTCATTCATTCACCGGGCTTTAGAATCTTAATTATACGCAGCTGCAGAATACTGCTTTTCTTATAATAAATTGTCTATAATAATAACTGAGAAGTTATGCATTATATCTTTCTAATTGTTATCGTCATTACTCTGCATTCTATCTTTCTAATTGTTATTGAAACTTACTCTACTTTTATTTGTTAATGTCCTATGCAAGTATCTTAAATTATTTTTATTTTACAAAGAATTGATATTTCAAAATGATCTAACAATAATATTAGCCCCCACCAAATGTCGCCGCCCACGACCGATGTCGCCGCCCACGACCGATGTCGCCGCCCACGACCGATGTCGCCGCCACGACACATGACGCCCCCACAACATTTATCCCTCCACGACCAATGTTGCCCCCACGACATATGTCACCCCCACGACATTTGTCGCCCCCACATCCAATGTCGCTTCCATGACATTTCTCACCCCCACGACATTTGTCGCCCCTACGACAAATGTAGCCCTCATGACATTTGTCGCCCCCACGACAAATGTTGCCCGCACGGGATCCCTCGTGCACGACTTCATTTCGAATAACCCCCACAAAGAGTAAAGTTGGGATGGTGTAACATTCACATGTCCAAAATAACCCCACAAAATCTCCCTTCATTTCAAATCAAGTGATTTTTTGGTCATTTATTTTTCCTCCAACACCAGCCGAAAAATCTATTTCACTTTATTTCAAATACAAATAAGAGAAACCCTTGCTGCTCCCCAAAAACAATTTCTACACGCCAACCCTTTCTTCTCCTCGACTGCAGCCAGCTGACGAACAAGACTGAATTCAGTATTTAAATAAAAATGCATGACACGTTATCAATCCGCCACCTACATAAAAATATAATAACTGCCGCTCAAAACCAATCCAACAACCATGAAAGACATTCCTCGCCACAGCTTTCCATGCAAGATAAAAACAACAATTTTGAAACCCTCCCTGTAACAGGCCAGAAACTGTTACAAGGAGGCTGCCGGTGAATTTGTTCTCAGAGAAGAGAAAGAGAGAGGAGAGAGAGAGAGAGAGAGAGAGAGAGAGAGAGAGAGAGAGAGAGAGAGAGAGAGAGAAAGAGAGAAGAAGGAGACGGGAGAAGAAATTACAAGGCTAAGGTAATTAAGATTCTATTAATAAATCCCTCTTCTATTACAAGAGTATTCAGTCTTATTTATACTAATTACAGATTTATGACCGTTACAATTAATGTGGGCCTGTGGCCTTTCCGATGTAGCCAGCTGTCTGTTCTGCATTTGGCCCCTTTTCAATGTGGCATCCAATGTTGCCATGTGGCGTCTGCTACATCCCATCCAGCCTATAAAAATGCACTTCCCACAGAAAAAAAAAACCCTAACATGCCGCCCGATGATCTGGAGAAGACGATGGCGGCACCGGGGGGGGGGGGGGGGGGGGGGGGGGGGGGGGAAGCTTGAAAGCGTGGCTGGGAACCCCTTATTGAGCGACGTCGTTTGTTCTTCCATCCGGGGAGGGATTTGTCAAGACCGACGTCGTGATTTGGTGCGTTCTGTACTTCGATCTGATTTACTTCCTGCTGATCCCCTGGTTTTGAATTGATTTGTTCCTCCACTTCTAGTTCGCCTATGATTCCAAGTTCTCTTCCGTGTCCTGATGATGATACTGGAAGGGGTGAGGATGAGGTCCCATTTTCCAGATCCAGTAGTTGTTTATTTTCCTGCATCAAATCTGTAGTTAGTTTGATGTTTACATTAAAATGCCGCAGTACCTGAGACGTGAAGGAATCCACTGGTTCCCATGATCTGTCTTCTGGTGTAAGCCCCTTCCACTGGATCAATAATTGTTGTTGTGGTGTGTTGTTTACCCATATCATGCGTTCTGCTAAAATTTTTTCAACGTCATGCGCTGGATCATTGTTAGTATTTTCATGGGGTAACGGGTGAAAAATTTCTGAGGTTTGAGCATAATATGGTTTAAGCATTGAGATATGGAATACTGGATGTATTTTTGAGTATTCCGGAAGTTTCAGTTTATACGCCGTTTCACCAATTTTTTTAAGAACCTCATAAGGTCCATAGTATTTTAGTTGAAATCGGGCTTTACCTACTGAATGCATGGAAGTTTGTTTGTAGGGATGTAGTTTTAGAAGCACTAAATCCCCTGGTGCAAACGTCCATTCTTTTCTATGCTTATCGCCTTGATCTTTCATTCTATGTTGGGCCCGTTGGAGATTTCGTTGAAGTTCTATGAGAAGTTGTTTTCTGTCTTTTATTGTTTCTTCAATAAGTTGTATGCGGCTGGTGCCTGTAAAGTTTTGAAACAGGGAAGGTGGTGGACGCCCGAATATTGCCTCAAATGGCGACATTCCGGCTGAAGTGTGGAACGTAGTGTTGTAATGGTATTCTGCCCAACTGAGCAGATTGAACCAGTGTTTGGGGTTGTCGTGTGCAAATAGTCTCAAATACTGGTTCAAACATCGATTTACGCGCTCGGTCTGTCCATCCGTTTGAGGATGGTAGGCTGAACTGAATTTTAGTTCCGTGCCGTTTTGACTAAACAACTCAGTCCAAAATTCACTTAAAAAGATGGAATCTCGATCCGAAACAATTGTTTCAGGGAGTCCATGAATTTTTCCGCAACAATTCCAAAAAACCTTTGCGACGATCGGTCCGGTGTATTTAGGGGGCAAGGCTGCAAAATGTGCGCCTTTAGTTAACCGATCAACAATAACTAAAATACTTGTATAGGAATTTGATTTTGAGAGATGAGTAATAAAATTGAGAGTGACGTCCGACCAAATTTTGGTTGGTATAAGCAATGGCTGTAATAATCTGTATGGGAGTGAGTTGCTGGGTTTTGCCTTTTGGCACAAATCACACGTTTTTATAAAAACTCGTACATCCGCAAATAAAGTTGGCCAATAATACTGTTGCGATAGTCTCTTAACAGTGGGAGTAACGCCCGAATGACCCCCACTACGAGAGGCATGAAATTCTTTTATTAATGCATCTCGGATGGTCGTGTTGGGTATATATAATCTGTTTTTATAAAATAATTTCGTTCCTAATAATATCCAATCTGGCATTGATCCTGGGTTGGTTTGTAATGTTGTTATTATTGAGGATGCCAATTTATCAGTTGGGTATAGGGCCTCTATTGTTTCTAAATCTTGAAAATAAGGAAAAGATATTGACGATAAAGTTGATAATGTGACTTCTTCCTGATCTTTTCTAGGCAAGGCATCTGCAGCAATATTTTGTGCGCCAGGTTTATATTGGATTGTAAAATTATAACCTAACATTTTTGATAAAAATTTTTGCTGATCAAGAGTAGTAATTACCTGAGTTGTTAGATTATGTAAGGTTCGGTGGGTTCTAATAATAAAAGGAGTCCCGATTAGGTATTGTCTCCATTTACTTATTGCAGTAGTGATGGCTAGGAGTTCGCGGGAATATGTTGATTTAGCCTGTTCTCGTAGGCTAAGTTTTTTGCTAAAATATGCTATTGGGTGGCCTTTTTGGGTGAGGACTGCCCCAATTCCCACTCCCGATGCGTCTGTCTCAATAATAAATGGTTGGGAAAAATCTAGTAATACTAGGACTGGTGTAGTTGCCAATTTGTCTTTTAGAATTTGAAATACTTTGGTTGTTTCTTCTGTCCAGTTGAATTTATCTTTAGCTAGGAGGTCTGTTAGTGGTGCTGACAGTGTGGCGTAATTATATATAAAACGACGGTAATAACCAGCCAGTCCCAAGAATGAACGCAATTGTTTTAGTGTTGTTGGTGTAGGCCAAGATTGAATAGCTTTGATTTTCTCTGGATTTGGTAGAACACCTTCAGCTGATATAATATGTCCCAGAAAGTCAACTGAAGGCATCCCAAACGAACATTTTGAAAACTTAATATAAAGTGAATTAGAGTCCAGTATTTTAAAAATTGAAGAAAGGTGAATTATGTGGCTCGATACATCTTTGCTATAAACTAGGATGTCATCAAAAAAAATAACTACAAATTTACGTAATATTGGTTGAAAAATTGTGTTCATTAAAGCTTGAAAGGTTGCTGGAGCATTGGTTAACCCAAAAGGCATTACTAAGAATTCGTACAAGCCTTGGTGGGTTCGAAATGCTGTTTTATGTATATCTGATGGACACATACGAATTTGGTGGTAGCCTGAATGAAGGTCCAATTTAGAAAATATAGTTGCACCATGTAATTCATCTAGTAGTTCGTCTATTGTCGGCATTGGGAATGAGTCTTTTTGAGTAATATCGTTTAGAGCCCTGTAGTCCACACATAGTCGCCAAGTTCCGTCTTTTTTTCGTACTAGTAAAACTGGGGAACTAAAAGCTGATGTGCTAGGGCGAATGAATCCCTGTTGTGACAAATCTGCCACTAGTTTTTCTAATTCATCCTTATGCGCATGAGGGTATCTATACGGTTTAACTTTTGCTACTGCGGATGGATTAATTAAAGGAATTTTATGGTCGCAGTGTCGCTCTGGTGGTAGTGTTGTGGGTTTAGTAAAAAGGTGATTAAATTTTTGTACTAAACTCTTTATTTGTGTAGGGGTATGATCTGTCTGTACTGTTGACTCATCAGTATTGGAAATATAACATAGGGCAACTGTATTAATGGCATGCTGATTAATTAGTTTGTTCAGTTTTGTTTTAGAGATAGTCGCCGGTACCGAGTTGATTAAACCAGCCAAACAGTATTTCTTATTGTTTTGTGTAAAAAACATATGTTTGTTGGTATAGTCGGTCGTTACGGGTCCCAAAGAAGATAGCCATGTGTCCCCTAACACAACGTCTGCGCCCGATAAGTCAATAACGTATAATGAAGTGTAAAAGTGAAATCTTGTATTGAAAAAACTAAATCTTCACATCTACCTTTACAGATCATGCTAGCCCCATTTCCTACCCAAACATGAAATGGTTTGATAACAGCAATGGGTAAGTTCAGAAATTGTGCTGTTTTAGAAGATAAGAAATTGTGAGTACTCCCATTATCGATTAGAATGTGGACCTTTTTGGAATTCAGCAAACCATTTAGACGGAAAGAGTTTGTGCCAGTTGCACCAACGAAAGCATTATAGCTAATTTCCGTAATTGGTTCCATGCTACGTGATTCAGGTTCAGTAGGTTGGTCAGTGTCTTCATCCAAGTCGTCTTCTAAGACTAGTAGAGTTGCTTTTCCTTTACATATATGTCCTGGAGTGTAGGAATCGTTACATGTATAACATAATCCCTTTTCACGTCTAAGTTTTAATTCCGATGGGGAGAGCCGTGGATTAGAAGTTCTAGATTGGTTAGGTCCATTTGCTTTTACCGTATTATTAAATGTTTTGAAAGTCTGAACCTTTGTTGTCTTGTTGTCATGATGAGTTTCTTCAAGAAGTTGTGCCAAAGAAAATGCCTCATATAGGGAATGTGGTCGATGAGCCATTACAGTCCGGCAAAGGTTGGGTTGTAATCCAGATATGAACAAGTGCATTAAGACTTCTCTTGATAATCCGTTTGTGTGTGTGGCAATTAGTTCAAAATTCTCGTGGTAAACGGATACGGAGCCTGTTTGGGTTAATCTTTTTAGTTTTCCAATAGGCTCATCAAAGGATGATGGCCCAAATCGTTGGAAAATTGCAGTTTTAAAAGTTATCCAGTCTAATCCAGGGTTGTCTCTAGACAGGCCGCAAAACCATATAGATGCTGTGCTTTCAAGATATAAAGAAGCAATATTAACAAAATCGTACGGCATTATATTGTGAAGACGAAAAAATTTTTCCGCCTTTATTATCCATTCTGTTGGGTCACCAGAGCTAAATTCGGGAAACTTAATAGCGTTGTATGGTGGCTGATAACGTTGATTATTAAAAGGATAATATTGACGAAATGGATCTTGGGTCAAAAATTCTGGACCCGTATTTTGAAAAAATGTTACCGGAGTGGGATTGAATTCGATGGCGGTTGGTGGAAGTCCCTGTTGAGGCTGTGGCTGAACATTAAAATGCGGTTGCGTCGATGTGCTCGCCTCTTGGTTGGAAAATGTTCCATCAGAATTTGGTAGGATTTGTTTTCCTCGTGGTTGTGCCGTGGTGGTCGAAGTTCCTGGAGGTGGGCCAAGAAGTCCTGTTGGCGCCCCTTGGATGCCCTGCGGTGATGGATGAACTGCAGTTGGTACTGTAAGCTGAGTAGGGAGCCTTGGTTGGTCGATTACGCTGGTTTCTTGATCGGGAAAGGATTGTCGCTGTACTAACAGATCCAATTTCTGCGAGAGAGTTTCGAAATGATGGTGGGAGGTCTGCTTCACGGCTTGCAAGGCGACCTGGAAATCATGGCAGGTGTTTTGGATAGTGTTGATCTCCTCGCGGAGGGCGTCATTCTGAGATTGAGCCAACAAGTGCCTTCGATCAAACTCTTGCCAAATGTTATCTTGTAGTTCTTGCAGGGAGGCGATCTTGTCCTGAGCTCGAGTATTGGGACCTGTCATGATTCTTTACAACTGTGCGGCGGTGAGGGGGAGGTTGAACGAGAGCACCATTTGTAACAGGCCAGAAACTATTACAAGGAGGCTGCCGGTGAATTTGTTCTCAGAGAAGAGAAAGAGAGAGGTGAGAGAGAGAGAAAGAGAGAGAGAGAGAGAGAGAGAAAGAGAGAAGAAGGAGACGGGAGAAGAAATTACAAGGCTAAGGTAATTAAGATTCTATTAATAAATCCCTCTTCTATTACAAGAGTATTCAGTCTTATTTATACTAATTACAGATTTATGACCGTTACAATTAATGTGGGCCTGTGGCCTTTCCGATGTAGCCAGCTGTCTGTTCTGCATTTGGCCCCTTTTCAATGTGGCATCCAATGTTGCCATGTGGCGTCTGCTACACTCCCCTCGAGCTTCTCGCCACCATTAAATCACCTCTCACACTTTCTCCTCCACTCAATCGGTGAACTCTCTTCTCCGGCGAAACCAGAGGACAATAGTCTCTCAAGATGTCGAGACGCGGTAAGGGTGGCATGGGTCTCGGCAAGGGAGGTGTGAAGTGTCACCGCAAGGTCCTTCGCGACAACAACTAGGGCATCACGAAGCCGGCGATCTGCCGCCTTGCCCGCCGGGGAGGCGTCAAGCGCATTAGCGGACTCATATACAAGGAGACCTGCGATGTGCTCAACATCTGTGATGCCGTCACCTACACTAAGCACGCCTGGCGCAAGACAGTCACCGTCATGCCGGCGCGGATCTAAGGGGGGGGCCGGCGGGGGCCCGGGCCCCCCAAAAATTTTGTAATAATATTAGGAGATTTGGATTCCTCTCGTTGAGCCAATGAATTTTGACTACTTACACGTCAAAAACGGTGTCCGAATGAGGGAGAAATGTCTCCGAGAAGATGAGGATTTTCATTTTTTTATGAGAGGAAAACGATGATTGACCCCTCTTCTACAAAGTCGATGCCATTTTGATCCGCCCTGCTTCGATTCCCGCAAGGGTGCAGCGGCCTCTACGTCAGTAAAAGATCACAAAAACATTTGCGTCGTCTACAACAAGAAAGCCGACGCCTCCCAACATGGCCGACGTGTCCGTTCCCTGCATCTGCCATCTCCTCCGCCTCCACGATCCTTATCGTCGTCGACGAAGACATCCATTTGGTAAATGACACATTTGTCAAGGGAAAGCAACAACGCTCGTCATTCTGTTTTCATCTTTACGATCACATAAGATCCCTGACGCGCCTCTCCATTTCAACAAACCCGCTTTGATTTTATATTTAATACACTATATTAAAAAAAATGCTTCACCTTTTGATTGGGCCCCCCTAATCAAAATTTCTGGATCCGCCCCTGCCGCCATGGATGTCGTTTACTCCCTCAAGCACCGGGGTCGAACCCTTTACGTGGATTGAGATTTTGGGCATATGAATTTCAGAATCTTTTGTTGTTTTTGCAATATATTCGATCTAAAGCTTACTGATCTGTAATGATATATGTTTCTGAAGATTTCTCGCTTGAAATATTTAATTTCTGCTTTATTTTGTTTGGATTTTGCGATGAATTTATGATCATTGTCGAGAGCTCAATATGAATCTTCATTAATTATCATTTGTTTCGACTACGTGCTGTGATCCGAACTATTGTTTTTATTCCTACTCATAAACTTTGCATACAACCCTCTACCATTGCCATAATGCATCGATTTACTGCAGAATAGCGTAAAATTGTTTATATATCAGGATCGAACTCCAGTTTCTCGTTACAACATTGAGGATTGAATGTGTTGTTTATATTTTTATTTAAAGCCCGATTCGTATTCTTCAGCAAGCGTGAGCGTCTAAATAGATGAATTAAATAATTAAGCAATTAAAATTAACTCTCATAATATAATATGTATAATATAAAACTAATTTGTTTCCCTTAAAAATATGCATCCACCAAGTGCAAACATCAAATCTTTATGCCTACTATGAGTACAGTTGATCATGAGTACAGTTGACCCCCAAACTATGTTCGAGCTACATTTTATAAGATTCTCCATCATAAAATAAACTTTCTTTTTAGACATAGAATCATCATATACAAATGCTAGAAAATAAACTTTTTTTTGGCTAGCTAAAATAATGTGTTGCTAATAATCTTGAATGCAATTTTCATGAGATGGATGAATAAATTTTATGTTCACTTCAGAATGAAACATTGATGAAACTCAATAATGCCTACTTCTCAACGACACCTAGCTCTGTCACTCAAAACTGAAAACCGTGAACCGAACGGAACCGAACCTTTTGCGAATTATTTGGCTCCGATTTAAATTTTGGAACCGTAAACAACAATGGTCTGGGTGCGGTTCATTCTTTTTATTATCCGGACCGGAACCGGAACCGCAACATACAAGTCTTGAGCGGTTTCATAATTTTTATATCCGAACTGGACTGGACTGAACCAGAATCGGACTGCAACCCGTTCATTTTATTATTTTGTTATAATATATATTTTATTATACTATTTATTATATAATAATAATAATGGTACTAAGTATTAACGTATTATTGTTGAAATCAATTAATCAAAGAATGTTATCAGAATTTATTGCAGCTGCTGTTTTCGGCTTCGCCGGAGCTTGGTATGTGCTTTATTTCACCTTTTTAAAAAGTTTTAATTTTTAATGTCCGGGGCCTTCGAATGCTGTAAAGAGAATGCTGAGTCGGTGAAATATCGTTTTCGTCTGGGAGTGGTTGGTTCTTCTTCTTCATGAACATTGTTTTGGAGTTTAGTATTGGATCATGTCTTTATTTCTTGCAACGCTTTCCTGTTGTTTCCCCTTCAATTTGTACTGTCTCCACAATATAAATTGTTGCATTCTTGCAATTTCGATGTTGAGATGTTAATATTTTTATTATAGTTTTTGAATTTGAGGCATGTTTTTGTCTTATGAGGTAGTAGCTTCTGTTTGTCCTCATCCTGTTGTTTGCAAGCCATCATGTGGGTGGAATTTCATGTTCTTTGGTCATTAAGACTTGTTTTTTTTAATATGTGGTAATTCTTTTTTGTACGATATATGTTTTTTTGAAGAATAAAACTCTTTTTAGTTTGATGTACATAATTAATCTAGTTCAAGGCGATAAATTGCTTTGGATTTGCATACCCTATGCATCTTATTTTTCTTGCTCATACAATATCTCAGATTAGGAAACTTAGAAGGCTGTTTTGTTCGTTGTAGTTTAGATGTCAGTGTTATTTAGGCACCTTTGACACGGTGGTGGCGATCGTGAAAGATCGAGGCTTTTGATCTAGACAAAGAAGAGTTGTCTATGGTTAGTTTTTTCTTCTCATGTCACTCTTTTGTGTTTTTCTTGTATTATTTTGTTTTCTTCTTCTTATATTCTTCCTTTCAGGTTGAAAAAAAGCTTTACGACATCCTTTTGCATTTGAGAATGGAACTTGTTAAAGATAATGGAACTGCCCCGTAAGTTAATATGACTTCTTCCATTTGAAGTTTTCATTCCTTTTTTTTCATTTTAAAGCAAGAAGAAGTGATAATATAATTATTTTGAATTTGTTGTTCAATAGGTATGCTATATGTCGTGATCAGACACTTATAAAGATTGCAATGACAAGGCCGTCTACTAGAGCTAGGTTAGCGAATATTGAAGGTGTTAACCAGGCATTTTACTTTTATAATGCAGACAGTATATGCTCATTTTTTATTTTCTCTTAGGCTCCGTTTGGTTTGACGGAATTAGGACTTTGGAATTGGAGGTTCAATATCAATAAAAATGAATCTTCAATTTTAATTCTAGGACCCCAATTCCGTTCATGATTTCAATTATTACAAATCTCAGATTTTAATAGTGTGGGTGAGAAATGTTTATGATTTTAGATCAGTCTCAAAATTCATTAAAATGCTTCAAATTTTGAGAAAAATTGGTGGCTTCAAAATCTAAGTGATCGAACCGAAATCGAACCAGAATCGCATAGAATCAGACCGAACCGCTAGTGAATAACTTGGTTTTGGTTCTTAGTGATCCAAAACCGGAACCTTAGGCACGATGGTTCCAAATTTTTTTGTTGGAACCGGAACCGGTTAAACTAAGTAAGGTTTTGGTTCTAATTTGAAGAACCATTACCTTAACGGTTTGGTTCATGGTTTTAGTAGAACCGGGACCGAACCGGAACCGTGACAGCGCTGACAACACCAAAATTTATTACTTCAATATAGTTCTTTTTTTGAATTTATCATATATATGATTAATGGTCCCCTCACGACATATGTCGCCCACCACGATAATTGTCGCCCACCACGACAATTGTCGCCCACCAAGTCAAGTGTCCCTCACGACAATTGTCGCCCACCACGACATATGTCCCCCATCACGATAAATGTCACCCCCCCCCCGCAAAAAATATCGTCCCACACGACAAATGTCGCCCCCACGATAAATGTCGCCACCCACGACAAATGTCGCCCCCCCTGACATATATGTCGCCCATCGCGATAAATATTGCCCCCCAAGTCAAATGTCGCTCCCCCACAATAAATGTCGCCTCCCACGGCAAATATTGCCCTCACGACAAATGTCGCCCCACGACAAATGTCGCCACCCACGACAAATGTCGCCCCACGACAAATATCGCCCCCACACACGGGTGCCCCATGCACAAATGCACGTAGAGATATAAATTAAGCGGATGAACAGTGGAGCCATCCAGTACTGTAACTACAGTTCATTCGCCTGCAAAGAAACAATGTAACTACAACAAAAAATTAAATAAGTTAAAAAAAGGTAAAAGACAGAAAAGAAAATATTATGTTCAAAATTTTAAAAATATATTAAAGTTAAATAAAATTAAAGGGAATTATAAAAAAATTTGAATTAAAGTAACACTTCATATTTTTTTTACTGGGTTTGACATTCGGTTAAATTTATGACATCAAACAGGTGACACAAAATGATATTCAAGCACCGGGTTCCGATCAAGGAAAATGGCAATCATTCAAAGACATAGATTAGTATGTGCTCAAAGACTTTGATTGGTCGACCCGGTGCTAAAGTTATTTTTTATTTATACGAGCATCTTCGCACAGGTTATGCCCGTGCTCGATGCTCTCCGCAGCGACAGTACCTCAGCAGTGATGGTACCTCTGCCCAAACTTGCCCGCTCTCGAACTCTCAATCAATTGAAAATGCACGGAGAGGCCACGTGCTCCGCGTGACGGTTCCCCTCCACGACAGTGTCCCGGCGCACCGCCGCTCCCGCTGCTTCCGCCGCTGGCGAACCACCGTGCGCGTTGCTCCCCCGTATTCGAACAATCATTATTAATATCACCACTATTAATTAGACATAATTTATTTAATTTCACCAATGATATGTCAGTACATAGTTTCCAAATAATAAACATATGACATTGGTATGGATCGTTTACCAAACGAAGCAGCCAAATCAAGCTCGAAGGTGTCACATTTTTTTGGTGGCATTTAAGCATTCAATAACGCTTCGGCCAAGTTTGTTGACCACTGATGTCTTCTATTTGATCTCTTAGGATCCGTTCGTTTGGACGGAATTGGCTTTCTGGAATTGACATTGGAGATTAGAAATCCAATTCTAATGTTCGGCGCAACGGAATTTAAGCAGATATTGACTTTCATGTGAAAATTCATGGCTTTGACTATGAACTAAAAAAAATCAAATAGCTAATTTTTACCTCCGCCCATGGGTTTTTCGCATAATCGAATATTTTCGCTAGAGTTTTCGACTTACGCGCGCGTTTTTCGCTCGGGCGTGCGTTTTCCTGCATGGTGTGTTTTTCGGCCGGGCACGAGTTTTTCGGTCGGGCGCGTGCTTTTCGACCGACCGTTCATTTTTCTCCAAGGCGGGCATTTTTCGCCCGGGAGAGCGATTTTTCGCTCGAGCGAACGTTTTTCACCCGGGCGCGTATTTTTCTCCCGGGCGGGCGTTGTTTGGCCGACCGGGTGTTTTTTCGGCCTACCGAGCATTTTTCGCCCGGGAGCTCTTTTTTCGCTCGGGCGCGCATTTTTCGGACGAGAGCGTGTTTTTCGTCGGGCACGCATTTTCCGACCCGGGCACACATTTTTTGACCAACGCGAATTTTTTACGTTCGGGCCCACTTCTGTCCGGGCGTGCGTTTTTTAGCCGGGCGCGGATTTTTTCATTTGGGAGCACGTTTTTTGCCCAAGCGCGCGTTTTTCGCCCGGGCGCGCTTTTTTTAGTCGAACGCGCGTTTTTCGCCCAGGTGCGCGTTTTTCGCCGGGGCGTGTGTTTTTTTTGCCCGGGCGCTCGTTTTTTGCTCGGGCCCGCATTTTTCTCCCAACCGCGCATTTTTTGCCCGGGCCGTAAAATGCACACCTGAGCCGAAAAACACAAGCTCGGTCGATAATGTGTGCCTGTGAAAAAATGCGCGCACGGGTAAAAAATGCGCATCCAGACAAAAAGTGTGCTTCCGTGCCAAAAATGCACTCCCAACCGAAAAATCGCGATCGGGGGAAAAATGCGGTCATGGGCCAAAAAACACACCTTGGTGAAAAACACGCGTCCTAGAGAAAAATGTGCGCCTGAGAAAAAAATGCGTTCCTGGGCGAAAAAATTGCGCTTGGGCGAAAAACGCGCGTCTTAAAACATATTATGCAATTTAATGCGTTCGGCGCTGACGTCTATTTTGAGTTTTATAAAATTATTGTATAATTTCAATTCCAATACCAATTTCATCATTCAGCCGAACAACTTTTGTGCTTCAATTCCAATTCTGTTGAATAAATTCAATCTTACATCCGAACAATAAAATTGGAATTTTGTACAAAGCCAATTCATATAGATATTGATTGTCGTCGAAAAGTCAATTCCAGAAAGCCAATTTCATTCAACAGACCCTAAGGGTCCGTTCGTTTGGACGGAATTGGCTTTCTGGAATTGACATTTGAGATTAGAAATCCAATTCTAGTGTTCGGCGCAACGAAATTTAAGCGGATATTGACTTTCATGTGAAAACTCATGGCTTTTACTATGAACTAAAAAATCAAATACCAATTCTTACCTCCGCCCATAGGTTTTCCGCATAATCAAATGTTTACACTAGAGTTTTTCAACCTACGCGCGAGTTTTTCGCCTGATCATGCATTTTCCTGCAGGGTGTTTTTCGTCCGGGCGCGTTTATTTCACCCAGGCGCATATTTTCGCTCGGGCGTGATTTTTTAGCCTAGGCGCGATTTTTTCGCCCGGGCACGTTTATTTCGCCCTGGCGCGTTTTATTTCGCCCGGGCGCATTTATTTCGGCCCGGCGCGATTTTTTTGCCTAGGGCGCGATTTTTTTCGCCCGGGCGCGATTTTTTCGCCGGGGCGCAATTTTTTCGCCCGGGCGTGATTTTTTCGTCCGGGCGCGTTTATTTCGCCCGGGCGCATATTTTCGGCCGGGCGCGATTTTTTTCGCGCGCGCGATTTTTTTCGCGCGCGCGATTATTTCACCCGGGCGCGTTTTATTTCTCCCGGGCACGTTTATTTCGGTCGGACGCGATTTTTTCGCCCGGGCGCGATTTTTTCGCGCGGGCGAGATTTTTTCACCTAGGCGCGATTTTTTCGCTCGGGCGCGATTTTTTCGCCTAGGCGCGATTTTTTCGCCCGGGCGCGATTTTTTCGCTCGGGCTCGATTTTTCGCCCGGGCGCGATTTTTTCGACTGTGCGCATCCCGGGCGCGATTTTTTTCGCCCGGGCGCAATTTTTTCGCCCGGGCGCGTTTTTTTTTCGTCTGGGGCGTGATTTTTTTGTCCGGGCGCATTTATTTCGCCCGGGCGCGTTTTATTTCTCCCGGGCACGTTTATTTCGGTCGGGCGTGATTTTTTTGCCCATGCGCGATTTTTCGCCCGGGCGCGATTTTTTCGCCTAAGGCGCGATTTTTTCGCCCGGGCGCGATTTTTTCGCCATGGCGCGATATTTAAGCCCGAGCGCGCGTTTTTTGCCCTGGCGCGCGCTTTTCGCCCGGGCACGCGCTTTTAAAAATTTGAATTTTTAAAAATTTCAATTCCAGAAAGCCAATTCCATCATGCAGCCGAACAACTTACGGATATCAATTCCAATTCTGTTCACTGAATTCCATCCTGCAACCGAACAACAGAATTTGTTTTATGCACAAAACCAATTCCTGCAGATATTGGTTTTCTGGCCAAAGCCAATTCCAGAAAGTCATTACTTGCGCGCCGAACGAACCCTTAAGGAAAACAAATAAAGACATTGGTAGACACATGAGGTTATCATGAGATCCGTTGATGCTCCGCTAAGATTGCAAGATCAAACTATCTCTAAATTTTAACGGAGCGCTAATCTATGTTGTACAACGCATCGCAATTCAAACCTAATAAGATCAATTTGATATGGTCGATCCAGCTCGAACGAGGGTTCGTATACTGAGGTTCCTTTTGTTATGAGAATAATCATATACAAATACGAGCAGTACCTCCGTCCAAACTCGCTCACTCTAGGACGCTCGGTCAATTGACAATGCATGAGTAGCCCCCATGCCCCGCGCGGTAGTACAAACGTCTCGACAGAGCCCCGACGCACCCTCCGCTCGCGAACCTCCTTGCGCACGACAAAATCGGAACGGAGCGGAGATGGAGGTATGGCCCTCCCAATTTTGTCGTGCGCACTGGGGTTGGCGAGCGGAGGGAGCGTTGTCGCGCCGAGGCATTGTCGAGACGTCGGTACAGCCGCACGGGGCATGGGGGCTACACATGCCTTGTCAATTGACCGAGCGTCCTAGAGTGAGCGAGTTTGGGCGGAGGTACCGTCGATGTCGAGGTATTGTCGAAGCAAAGAGCATCGAGCACGGGCGGTAGCCCGTGCGACGATGCTCGTGTATGTATATAGTTATTTATATATACATATATATTTCCTTGTGTGTGTATATATATTATATATAATTTATATAAATATATAATTATTTCATTTGATACTAATAATTTATGTTAATTTATAAATATATTTAAATACTTTATAAAATTATATACAGAAATTTAATATACTAGTTAGCATTATTTTTGTTGGATATAAATAATTTTTGCTAATTTATAAAAAAATATAGACAAAAATTATATTTTATAAGAAAGGGGTAAGGAAATTAAAAATTCTATTTTGTAAAAAAGAGAGATAAATTTTTTTGAAAAAAACAAATGTCATAAATATTTTGCAACAAAAAATTTCGTTGTTATTTTCCAACAAAAAATTTGCTACAAGAAAATTTGTTGCTAATTTAGCAACAAAAAAATTAGTTGTTTTTTTGTAACAAAAAAAATCTTTTGCTATTTTTGTAGGTAAAATAAAAATTGTTTACCTAGCTATATTTGATGTTATTTAGGAAGGGATTATCTAGCCTTCCTAATTTCACTTGCTAAATGAGACTTTTCTTGCGATTGTTAGTAAATCACGGGTCATATTGGTCATAATAGGATGCGTATTAACCATACCTCTTCACTATTTTAAAAATCAAAATTTTCAATTTCATTCGTACTCATAAAATCGTAAAATTGTGTTTTAGCATACAATCCTACTTCATTTAAACTACTAGATGTTCGGGTTTTTTCCTATAAGATAAGCCTAAAATTTTATGATTAAATTTTTTTTTGTTATGAGTTGTGATATTCTTCTCAGGGCCACGAGTCGTATAAGTGATCATAATAATTATAAAATTAAGTAAAAATGAAATTAAATTTTGAAATACTAACGTTATCAAAATCCGTGAAAACTATTTAAGTCAAAATTATTATTTATTTCTTCAATAAAATTTTCTGCGTTGTCTTCGCCGAATAAATGGTTTAAAGTGGTGGCGCATAAAAACATTGCTGGCATTTCTCTATAATATTTTAAATTTTTGCTTCCATAATTTCAATTAAAGGACGTCATCACCCTTCGTGTTGCTTATAATTGTTAAATTTTTGTGCGATATAGACAATTTTCAATAACTGAAGGACTCGTTGGATAATAAACGTCAGATAAAAAATCTATCGACTTATAAAAACATTCTAATAAATCCATATAATTTTCTAGTACGTCAATCGTGTAAATCATGAATTTCTAGCATAGTATAATATTTCATAAGAAGTGTTTTTTTTGTCGTAGCGCTCTCATTAGTATTTTTTATGTTGAGTTGCATCTTATAGGCATATCAAATTGAGGCTTCAAAAAATTTGTCTTTCTGCGTTTATAAAATTTTTAAATTTTTATTTTCGTTGCCTAGAACTATAAATATATTGTAACACAACATGAATTTTACTAATATAATGTTACATATAAGATAAACTAACATATACAACTAAATTTTAAATGTGACACACGCACCGAGTATGAAAAAATGTTCCATTTAAATTGGTTTCAGATCGCGTTTTAATCATTCAATTACAACAATATTATTATTGGTGGTATCAAATAAAATACTCATAATTTTATCTTTAATTTAAATTCTCGCAGACATTTTATAATTATTTGATAGCTGACTTGACATGCGTGCGATACTTCAAAACTTTCAAAACATATTATACGTATGTTTAGATCTCATAAAACGGGATCGATCCAATGACAAGTGAAACAAATATATGATAATCCTAATTTTATGCCAATAGTTCAAACGTCACTCGTCAAACTTACACGAGTTTTGAAATTTTCAAAATAATTAATTAAAGGTTGTTTTGATTTTATGTAAGATTTGTACACATCATGTCTAAACGAGGATCTACCAACCTTGTGATATTTTGACTGAAGCGCTTGGTGTATGTATTTGGTCTCATCCTCATTGTCAAAGTGACTTAAAGAGAATCCACGTCTGATGACGTTCTCCATATGAAGCTCCCGTTGCCGCAGTTGATCGTAAGTCCAAATTTGGTCGGCTCCTGATATTTGTGTCTAACTGGACTCAGGAGCTTGTTTCGAAATGCAAGACTTGATGTGTTTTGTTAGTGTCGAGTTGTTGCTGAAGGTCAACAACTTCGAACATAATTTGCATTTCGCCTTGTGTTCGACGCCGACACATACTTTCTCAAAATGTTCCCACACTGGAGCTCTATGCTTATGCTCCACCACTTCATGCACAACTGATGTAGACGACGATGCCCTATTCGGCGTTGGCACTCACACTTGAGAGAGAGTGTGTGGGAGAGAGTGTGTGAGGGAGATTGAGAGTGACAATAGGAGAGAGAAAGAGGGAAGAGAGAGGGGCGCTGGTTGGGGAGGGGGTATTTAAAAAAAATATTTTTTTTTGGGCCTAGGCTGGCAGCCTGGGCCCTAGGCCATTGGCAGTTTACTGCATGGCAGCGCTGGCATGCATCAACGGCTCTTAGAGCCGTATAAAGTTTATAGTTTCTCATTATAGATCTAGTTCTAGGATAGAATCTTTATGGGAGTGGGATAACTCATTCAAGAACGAACCATCAAATAAAAAATATTCATGGGGATCATAACAAAAAAGTAGGTGAGCGATAGCGAAGTCGGATCTAGTCATACATTTGATTCTCATTATATATACGGAATATTGACAATTCGAAAAAACTACTATTGTCATAGTATGATGACTGTCGGGAAGGGTATGCCCTCATCGTCTATAATTACTATAAGAAAAACATCTATTAGCAAGAAAATTTAGAAAGGAAAATAATTTGATGATAATTAGAAATAAATTCAGCAACGAATATTAAAAAAAGTTTTCCAATAAAATTAGAAACAAAATTAATGAGACTTTTCTTGCGATTGTTAGTAAATCACGGGTCATATTGGTCATAATAGGATGCGTATTAACCATACCTCTTCACTATTTTAAAAATCAAAATTTTCAATTACATTCGTACTCATAAAATCGTAAAATTGTGTTTTAGCTACAAGAAAATTTGTTGCTAATTTAGCAACAAAAAAATTAGTTGTTTTTTTGTAACAAAAAAAATCTTTTGCTATTTTTGTAGGTAAAATAAAAATTGTTTACCTAGCTATATTTGATGTTATTTAGGAAGGGATTATCTAGCCTTCCTAATTTCACTTGCTAAATGAGACTTTTCTTGCGATTGTTAGTAAATCACGGGTCATATTGGTCATAATAGGATGCGTATTAACCATACCTCTTCACTATTTTAAAAATCAAAATTTTCAATTTCATTCGTACTCATAAAATCGTAAAATTGTGTTTTAGCATACAATCCTACTTCATTTAAACTACTAGATGTTCGGGTTTTTTCCTATAAGATAAGCCTAAAATTTTATGATTAAATTTTTTTTTGTTATGAGTTGTGATATTCTTCTCAGGGCCACGAGTCGTATAAGTGATCATAATAATTATAAAATTAAGTAAAAATGAAATTAAATTTTGAAATACTAACGTTATCAAAATCCGTGAAAACTATTTAAGTCAAAATTATTATTTATTTCTTCAATAAAATTTTCTGCGTTGTCTTCGCCGAATAAATGGTTTAAAGTGGTGGCGCATAAAAACATTGCTGGCATTTCTCTATAATATTTTAAATTTTTGCTTCCATAATTTCAATTAAAGGACGTCATCACCCTTCGTGTTGCTTATAATTGTTAAATTTTTGTGCGATATAGACAATTTTCAATAACTGAAGGACTCGTTGGATAATAAACGTCAGATAAAAAATCTATCGACTTATAAAAACATTCTAATAAATCCATATAATTTTCTAGTACGTCAATCGTGTAAATCATGAATTTCTAGCATAGTATAATATTTCATAAGAAGTGTTTTTTTTGTCGTAGCGCTCTCATTAGTATTTTTTATGTTGAGTTGCATCTTATAGGCATATCAAATTGAGGCTTCAAAAAATTTGTCTTTCTGCGTTTATAAAATTTTTAAATTTTTATTTTCGTTGCCTAGAACTATAAATATATTGTAACACAACATGAATTTTACTAATATAATGTTACATATAAGATAAACTAACATATACAACTAAATTTTAAATGTGACACACGCACCGAGTATGAAAAAATGTTCCATTTAAATTGGTTTCAGATCGCGTTTTAATCATTCAATTACAACAATATTATTATTGGTGGTATCAAATAAAATACTCATAATTTTATCTTTAATTTAAATTCTCGCAGACATTTTATAATTATTTGATAGCTGACTTGACATGCGTGCGATACTTCAAAACTTTCAAAACATATTATACGTATGTTTAGATCTCATAAAACGGGATCGATCCAATGACAAGTGAAACAAATATATGATAATCCTAATTTTATGCCAATAGTTCAAACGTCACTCGTCAAACTTACACGAGTTTTGAAATTTTCAAAATAATTAATTAAAGGTTGTTTTGATTTTATGTAAGATTTGTACACATCATGTCTAAACGAGGATCTACCAACCTTGTGATATTTTGACTGAAGCGCTTGGTGTATGTATTTGGTCTCATCCTCATTGTCAAAGTGACTTAAAGAGAATCCACGTCTGATGACGTTCTCCATATGAAGCTCCCGTTGCCGCAGTTGATCGTAAGTCCAAATTTGGTCGGCTCCTGATATTTGTGTCTAACTGGACTCAGGAGCTTGTTTCGAAATGCAAGACTTGATGTGTTTTGTTAGTGTCGAGTTGTTGCTGAAGGTCAACAACTTCGAACATAATTTGCATTTCGCCTTGTGTTCGACGCCGACACATACTTTCTCAAAATGTTCCCACACTGGAGCTCTATGCTTATGCTCCACCACTTCATGCACAACTGATGTAGACGACGATGCCCTATTCGGCGTTGGCACTCACACTTGAGAGAGAGTGTGTGGGAGAGAGTGTGTGAGGGAGATTGAGAGTGACAATAGGAGAGAGAAAGAGGGAAGAGAGAGGGGCGCTGGTTGGGGAGGGGGTATTTAAAAAAAATATTTTTTTTTGGGCCTAGGCTGGCAGCCTGGGCCCTAGGCCATTGGCAGTTTACTGCATGGCAGCGCTGGCATGCATCAACGGCTCTTAGAGCCGTATAAAGTTTATAGTTTCTCATTATAGATCTAGTTCTAGGATAGAATCTTTATGGGAGTGGGATAACTCATTCAAGAACGAACCATCAAATAAAAAATATTCATGGGGATCATAACAAAAAAGTAGGTGAGCGATAGCGAAGTCGGATCTAGTCATACATTTGATTCTCATTATATATACGGAATATTGACAATTCGAAAAAACTACTATTGTCATAGTATGATGACTGTCGGGAAGGGTATGCCCTCATCGTCTATAATTACTATAAGAAAAACATCTATTAGCAAGAAAATTTAGAAAGGAAAATAATTTGATGATAATTAGAAATAAATTCAGCAACGAATATTAAAAAAAGTTTTCCAATAAAATTAGAAACAAAATTATTTGTTGCAAAATAGAAAGAAAAGATTTTGTTGCTAAAAGATTATTACAAAAATAGAAAGAAAAGATTTTATTGCTAAAAGATTATTGCAAAAATAGAAAGAAAAAACTTCTTTGCTAAAAATTGTTGATGATTAACAACAATTAATTTGTGTCAAAATTTGTTGCTAGTTAAAAATATATTTAACTTTTGGGACCAACCAAAACATTTGGGCAGCAAAATGAAATTTTTTTGCTGGACATTATTAAATATAACTTATTTGCTTTAATAAAATTGGGCGCTGATATTAGCATCGCAGTTTTGGCTATATACAATTTTGGTTAATCACAAGCACTATTTTTTAGATGTCGGCTATTCACAAGCAATCTTATATTAGCAAGCATTCTTTTATATAGTAGGCTATCTTCAATCAATATACTATTTGCACATCATTTTTTATAAAAAAAACATGAGATCGAGACCACATTTCAAAACATAAAAACACATGCAAAATATTAAACATAGAGAAAATCATGTGCAAAAATATCTTCAATTTTGTTTCTCCTTGTTGAATATCTAATGTTGGCTTTACTTCATTGGTAATACCAACATAAATAATATAAAATTGGTAAATAAAAATGACAAAGTTTGTACTTTATAAAATAATAAATGGGTACATACCTCTCTATGCAGCAGCATCTAACTCCACCAATAAAGGGCCGCCGAAATGAGGTTGTGTATTTGTAATGCTAGGTTTATAATGTCTTTCCCAATCTTCCACTACCACTTCATGATATCTCATCCAACTTCGCACAACATGCGGTATTGGAGAACAATCATTTAATGTCAAAGTGAATGAAGTGATTTTCCTTTATAAATCCAATGCAAACAAGGGTTGGTGTTGTCGGCATCCCAAAACAATGTTGTAGCATGAACTGATTATAAGTCCCATATCTGGCATTGCCAATCATTTGTCAGATGGTGCGGGAGTTTCTATGCACTTTATACAATTTTCAAGCTCCCAATGTACATCATTTCGGACTTGTGGCCAATCTCCGATGACATTTAAGGCATGACTAATAACACGGTTCCCATAGTGGACATGTCCAAACACGCCAAATGCATCTTTAATGTGTTTCGACCAATATGGTGAAAATTGGTGACAGGCCTTGTCAACAAACTGTGTTCTTTCAGATAACCAGCTTTTTTCTTGCTTGTCTTTTCTTAGTTTCCAAGACTTTCTCCTCCAACAATGCATACTCAAAATATGAAGGTAATCATTTGGTTGATAAAACCCCATCTTTAAATTTTTTGTAACTACCTTTTGGCCTCCCTCTCAACTTCAAAGGAATAGAGGGTTCCATGGTTTGGCTCGATGATGGATTCACAATCTCTCTTAACTTTCGTTTTATTTCCTTCTTTTATTGTTCACTTGAGTCATAAAATTTTAAGATTATTTTTTCAAGCTCATTGACTATATTGTTCTCAATGTGCACATTTAATTTGTTACTTATGACTAGTTATTTCCAATGAACATTTATCAACCATAATGGGAAACCTTTTGAGTTAGTAATATATGGATATAGCTCATATGTGCATGGAAAACTCATAATGTGTATTTTTATGTGTGGACATTCATGAGATTGAGTAAAATGTCCCCCTTTTTCACTACATCTTTTTCCTATTTAATGAGTTATAATGTTTGTGTAGAAATTTTCCCTATCAATTCGGAATATAGTGAATCAGTGTAGTCTTTACTAATTTTGATGCAACTCTCTCTGGTTAAAAGTTTTCCATACAGGAGTCAAGTTTTCGATTGATACTTCAAGAACTTTTTTAACAAGCTATGACCCCCCCCCCCCCCCCCCCCCCCCCCCAACCCGATTTGTGCTTGAATTTCCCAAATGCATGAATCATCTATCCAAGTTGAAACAAAACAGTCTTTGTACGGCTCAATCCAGGTTGTAGTAACATATTCTAGAACATCAGAATGTAATGCATAATATTGTACAACTAGTTTATTAAAAGACAATTGAAAATCAATTTCTGAAACAGCTTCAATCATCATGTGTCATTTAAATATAAAATTTTCAAACTCTTTATCATTGCTAAAAAATGTCTTACAATGAATCAATATATTTCTATTTATGTGAACCCTGCAAAGAATATTGTTTGATTGTGGAAAAACTTTTTTTATGACATTCATTAAAGCAATTTCTCTATTTATTATCATGGCAGTTGACATAGAATCATATGAAAGTATAGTCTTGAAATATTGCAAAGCCCACTCGTAACTTGATTGTGTTCCATTAGATAAGAGAGTAAAACATGAATAGAATGATTTACTTGTAGAGGTTATGCCAACAATGCAAAGAAGAGACATTTGATATATGTTGATTTTGTAGGTGCAATCAAGTTCAAACACAATCAGAAACATATTCGTCAATTTAACAACATATTCGTCAATTTAACTGAAAGAGGATGTGCAAAAAATGTACTGTGTATTTTGTGTGTGTTTTCATTAAATGTGTTGAAGCAAATATATCATGCACTGTCTATCAAGTTGTATAAAAACTGTCTCGGTGAACGACCATTGAACTCCTTTGGCAATTTAGCTCGTGTATTGTAAATTGCTCTTATAGCAGTTGTATTTGCATTGTTTTTATTTTTTAAAGCTGATAGTATTTTTCATGGTTTCACACCGACAATACACATTTGGCTTACTGGTCTTTCTTCCTCTGCATTTAATCTCCCCACATAGGTATGCGCTTCCAAATGAACTTTCTCGTGATTGTGTACCCCGCAAAGAACCTCAACAGTCGATTCATCTACATTTGCCACTTTCATTCCCTTAAGGGAAAATAAACAACTGCATCGCTTGGAGGTAGATTTACAGAGCCCATTCATCACCCAACTCTTCTTGTTTTGAATTTCTCGATCGTAACCGTTTCTATCACACCCTAGTACTACACGAGGTGTGAGACGCCCAACAATTTGATCAGAAGTTTTTATCATAACCACATAGCCAAGACTTCGACTGACAGAACGATCTCACTCCTCCTTTGAACAAAAAAACTTATCGATATGAAAATATTTGCTCAAAAAAACTTCTATATTTTTGATCTTTTTCAATATTTGAACACTTAGGAACTAAATATAATGCAAAAATGTAATTAAAACTCATTTACATGAAAAAAGAAGTAAAACATAGACTATTGTGAGTGTGCTCATACTGATTGCAACTAAAGATTTTGTTATCAAATCTTCGGATATCATATCTCCCAACATTAAACCCTAAAATACATAATAAAAATATAGAGTAAAGATTTGCAAAACCTCTAAGAACCCTAAACAAAATCCAAAGCGCATAATAGAACATTTAAAGGAGAAGATTTATACAGGATCTGAAATGGACGATAAAAACTCTGAAATGGAGGAAGAAAACTGGATGAAAAAGCAGCATGTAGGAGGAGAAACTGTAGTCTGTAGGAGGAGCAAATAGGGTATGGAGGAGAAGAAAGTGACAACTGGATGGCCACCTGGAGGATGCAAAACGGACGCCTGGAGGTTGCGAACCCACGGCTGACGGGAAAGGAGCAGAAATTGCTAGAAAAAATGAAGCAGGGAGTGTCGTGGTAAGAATATTAAGGGCTTATGCCCAGTACATCAAAATATATCCAAAATCATCTCGCGGAAGCAAACTAAACTCTCACTCTCGCACGCACGCTCGCACGCACGCACGCACGCACGCACGCACGCAGTGTTCTCATTACAATTGCAGGCATCAAAATTTAATGAAGTTAAAGTTAAGCAAGTAGAAATGAAGTTCTTAACATGTAATGAAAAGCAATATTATGCAATGAATATTAGGAGACCCCTAATTCTCACAGCCGACCATAATAGGAGGACTGATAGTGGGGATAGGAGAAGAAAATAATGAAAAGCCCCGACAAAAAGCTGCAATAGGAGGACTGATAGTGGGGAGAGGAGAAGAAGATAAAAACCCAAGCCGGCAGTAAAAGCAAGAACGCGAAAGCAAGAATTAGGGGTTTCCACAGTTGACGGCCAACACCAAGTCCTAGCCGACGACGCCCATGTTGAAAATTTCTAACAACCCAAGCCGACAATCTCAACTTAGGGCAACAATTGATGTCACAGTTGATCAATCAACCAGTAGAGAGAGATAGAGAGAGAGGGCAACAATTGATGGCAGAGTTGAGCAATCAACCGGCAGAGAGAGAGAGAGAGCAATCAACCGACAGAGAGAGAGGGCAACAATTGATGGCAGAGTTGAGCAATCAACCGACAGAGAGAGAGAGAGAGAGAGAGAGAGAGAGAGAGAGAGAGAGAGAGAGAGAGAGAGAGAGAGAGAGAGAGAGAGAGAGAGAGAGAGAGACTGCGACGAAGCACGGAGCAAGCAGAGCAGAGGAGATGAGCGGGCACGGGAGGAAGAAATTACCACCGATCCGGTGAGGGATTATGCGACGAAGCACGAAGGAAGCAGCCGAGCGAACGAAGACGAAGCAGGCGACGGGCTGGATTTCGCGAGGGCATCACACTGCGGAGTGGATTTAGATTTATTAAAGTCGGCCATCACGAGCATCACGCTTGTGACGGACAACAGTACTATTCATAGCCTAAATAACTTTATATATATGTATGTATATATATATATATAAAGAAGAGTGCAAATAGTCCACAATGAGTACAAAACTAAAAGAGTGCAAGGGCTTAAGCCAGATACAGAACCAAAGAAAATACTAATGATAAAGCACTCTCTCACTCTACAGTATTTGGAAGCAACACAAAATACTCTCCAACCTGTCGCTGTGTGGAAGTAGTGATGTGCGACATTTTCTCCTTAGGATCCGCCGTCACGTCCTCCCTGATCTGTCGTCACATTTTCTCCTTAGGGCTCGCAGTGGTACTAGAGGTAAATCACGTCTGGCGAATGCTTGGTCGCATGTCACTGGTGTGCCCTTCCCGGGCGCACCTCACATTAGACTGAAATTTGTATGACTGGGAAAGGCTAACTTTCGCTCTCACAGGCTTCCGCCTGATCTCGCCACCTCCCTCTCCCTGCGATGTCTCGAATTTTCTTGGCGTCCACGAGGATGCCAGGGGCCTAAAGGAGCGGATGACAGAGCTTTTCGGCAAGCTGATCTGGATGTAGCAGGATCTGGCCAATCAGACGGAGGAGCATCGGGCGGCCTTTGAGCGTCGAATAAGCATCCTCGAACGAGACTATACTCATCTTATCGGGGAAATGGAGCGCCAGGGAGGTGCGTGCGAGGAGACCTCGCCTGGGAGGCATGTCGCGCGGGCTAGGGACCAAATGCGCTTGGTTAACCAAGAGTTGATGGCAGTTAGCGTGTTCCACTACCCGCGAGTGCCTCCGAGGACAGGGAGGCGAGGCTGGGGTCGATGGCAGTGGGTACAATATTAAGCATACCGGGTCTCGCCCCCTGTATTCTCCCGCTCCCTTGTTATTTCTCTTTCTTTTACGTACTGAACCAAGACGAGACCTGCTACGTCTCGCGAACTATTTCTGCTTGTACTATTCACCGTCTTTTATTGCTTTTACGAATGCTTTCTTGCGAGTACTTTCATTCGCATCATGTTTTTTGCATTCGCCGGGAGGGCCTCACGCGTCTCTTTTGCCTTCTATCGGCGGCTTGGCGTAGGTGGGCTGGCCCGAACTCCGAGGCGTCATGATAGCGCGGCCGCTATCCGCACCCTGCGCATAAAGAATTCCCTTCATTTCCCTTTTTTTCTATAAATAGTTAGCCCAACTACCGCCTTTATTACGCTTCCATCTCTCTCTCTTCTTGCTCACGCGATACCACTCGCCCTTCTCTCTAGAATCCTTGCGAGACCTCCCCATCCTCCAGCGATGACGAAAGAAGCTGACGACACGGCCAATTGCGCTCAAGCATTCGCCAGACGTGATTTCGAGACATGCGACCTCTCGAAAGTTGACATTACCTAGGCCATCGCAGATTTCGTTCCGCCGGGATTTGTCGCGCGCCGCCCGGGGAACCGAGATCGCATGAACCAGTTCTCGCCCGATACCCTCGCCATCCCCCTTGAACATTTCGAGGTAGGACTCCGCCTCCCATTGTGGCCAGAGGTGCGCCAGACCCTGCGCTACTTTGGAGTTGTCCCCGTGCAGCTCAATGCAAACTCCATCGCAATGCTGGTAGCATTCGCCAGCTACCTGCGCGAGGAGGGGATTGAGTTCTCGCTCCCGGTGTTCCGCAAGCTCTTCAACTTCAGAGCGACCCGCGGAGTGGCATTCTTCTCCGAGCAGTCCCCCTCAGCGTGACCGGCACAACGAATAAGAACCACGACTGGGTTCGGCGGTTTGTCTTTGTCAGGGGAAAATTAGACAACATGCCTCTCGCGCCTGTGCAGGAGGACAAGTCGACCTTCCGGCCTCCAGTGCTGGGAGGTTACGAGGCCAAGCTCCATGCCTTCATCCATAAGCATGGAATGGATGTCGTGCATCTGCGGAAGCATGTCGGCTAGCTACCGTCGGTTCCGCCTGGAGAGGGTAAGCTGAACTATTTCGACCCTAGCTCCCACTTCTCTTTCACTCGCTTCCCCTCTTTTAACTTACTTTCCTTACATGAGTTTGAAGCCTTCCCCTCCACCCGTCGAATGCGATCGTGGAGGTCGCTCCCGATGACGCTCTCGCTCTCGCCAAATCCGCCCGATGACGCTCTCGCCAAATCCGCCGCTGCGGCCTGCCGCAAGGACCCGCTGTAACATCCCGACTTTTATTGGGCCACTAGACCCTAGTGAGCCCAATAAAAGTAGGCCCGAGCCGTAGAAAACGACCGTTTCGAGTGCCGTAACGCGCCACTACCTCATTATCATGAATAGTGACCATACCAACCCCGAGTTGACTTCCGTCAGTTCCGTTAGACTCGTATGGACAATACGAGCGCAACGGAATTCGTTGCACTTCGATCCGAGGTCATTTGGAGAAAATGACCATTTTAGGTATCGTAGCGCGCCACCACCCCATTATTGTGAATAATGGCCGTGCAAACCCCGAATTGACTTTCGTCAGTTCCGTTAGACTCGTATGGACAATATGAGCGCAACGGAATTCGTTGCACTTCGATCCGAGGTCATTTGGAGAAAATGACCATTTTAGGTATCGTAGCGCGCCACCACCCCATTATTGTGAATAATGGCCGTGCAAACCCCGAATTGACTTCCGTCAGTTCCGTTAGACTCGTATGGACAATATGAGCGCAACGGAATTCGTTGCACTTCGATCCGAGGTCATTTGAAGAAAATGACCATTTTAGGTATCGTAGCGCGCCACCACCCCATTATTGTGAATAATGGCCGTACAAACCCCGAATTGACTTCTGTCAGTTCCTTTAGGATCGTATGACCAATACAAGCACAACGGAACTCGTTGCGTCTCGATACGAGGTCGTATGGCGAGTATACCATTTAGGGGACTATGCAGATCACCTCAGCACAACGAACGAAATATAAAGCACACGAACCCGGCATCGGCCCCGACAACTCTTATCGTGCCCCGGGAGCCAAGGAGGACCCCGCCCTAAGTTGACCTAGTCAACCCCCCCCCCCCCCCCCCCCCCCCCCGAACTCGAATTTGCTAAAAAAAAGGGGGGGGGAGGGAGAGAGAACCCCCCCCCCCCCAGGGGGGGGGGGGGGGGGGGGGGGGGCTGCCCCTATTAGGGCAAGGGGAAGAGAGAGAAAGGAAGGGGGGGGGGGGGGGGGGGGAGAAAATATCTCCCCCCACTCACCCTCCCTTCATACACGTGGAAGGAAGGGAGAGGGGGGAGAGAGCTCCCCTCCTTCCTATAAAAGGAGGGGCAGCCCCTCTCCAATTCCCCCCACACCACCTCCCTCTCTCTCTCAGCCCTCCTCTGTCGGCAGCCCCCCCAGCCAGCCACCCCCTCCTCCTCCTTGCCGGAGCAAGCTAGCCCCAAAGCCGCCGCCACCACCTCCTCCCTCATGGCCGGCCGCCCCTCCACCCGAGCCCCTCACCAGGTAGAACCACCTCCCCTCCTCCTTCCCACCTCCCGGAGGAAGACCCCCCCCCCCCCTCCCTCTGTCGCCGGAGCGCCGCCGGCCGCCGCCCGAACCTTGCGAGGTTCGGGGAGGAGGCCGGCCGAGGAAGCCCTCTCCCCCAGCGCCGGCGGTGGCGCTGGGGGGGGGGGGGGGGGGGGGGGGGGGGGGGGGGGGAGGGGGTCCCCCTCGAGGACCTCGGCGCCGGCACAGGGGAGGCGGCCGGGCCGCCGGCGAGCACGACCAACGGCGCCCGTGGCCTCCCCCTCCTCCCCGCACTTCCTGTAGGAGGATAACCCCCTCCCCCGGCGGCGGCCGGCGGCTCCAGGCTGTCGGGCCACCGCCGGAGGGTTGCCCCCTCCCCGGCGCCCCGACCAGGGGCTGCAGGGAGGGCTGCGCACGAGGAGGCAGCGGCGCAGCAAGCCGGCATGGCTCGTGACGGCTGCGCCGCGCCTCCCCGTCCCCTCTGCCCCCCCCCCCCCCTTTCCGGTGGGGTCCGGCGGCGCCAGGCTGCCGGGCCACCACCGGAGTAGGCGCCGACCCCCGGCGCTCCGACCGGGGGCGGCACCAGTGGCCCCTCGGCGGGGGCAGCGGGATAGCGGGCCTGCATGGCCCATGCAGGCCACGCCACCGCCTCCCGCCCTCTGTATCACCTCCCCCGGCGGTGGCCGGCGGCGCCAGGCCGTCGGACCACCCCCGGAGGAGTCGCCGGCCCCCGGCGCACCGACCGAGGGCGGCGCCGGCCCCAGCCGGCCGCTGCCCGGCGGCGGCAGCGGCTGCCACCCGGGAGAGCTCGGGGGCCGCACGATCTCCCCCAGGAGATCAAGCGGCCCCCGAAACCTGGTTTCCCGCCCCCGCCTCCATTTGTGCGCCCCCCGCAGCGGATCTGCCACAGATCCGCTGTGGGGGCCGCGGGAGGGCGCAGGGTGCAAAACCCCTGCGCCTCTTCCCTGCCTCTAACCGCACCCCACCCCCTTTTTTCCCTTCCCCATTTTTCTGAGGGAAAATGGGGTCTCTTCAAAAGAAATTTCCTAAATGAAAATTGTGCCCCACTCTTAGGGGCATCTCCTGTATTTTTTTGGGATTTTTGGGAGGAGTTTTACTATTTTTAAAACCCATTATAAAGTTTATTTTAGGAAATAAAATGCCCAAATGAGTTTCTAAAATTCCCCAAAAATTAGGGGCTCTAAGTATAGGTATTTTGTAAATACTATCAAAGTTGGGAGGTGTGACCTTTTGATTTGATCCCTTAAATACTTTTACAAGCAAAAATAGACGCCCGGAAAAGAGCGAAATTCATCGAAGTGAATCGGCGCCCCCTCGACGCATATTTTAAATGCTTATCAAAATTATGCGTATCAATCTAAAGAATCGACTAAGCTCGGAAAAGCAACGCAAAAATCGGAACGACATCGCGGCGCGGCGCCGAAATTTAACCCCGCCGCGACGATAATAAAAGAATGGAGTCGTCAATCGAAGCCTCCTCTTATGGAGTGATTGGACTACTAACCATTTCCTCTTATGCTTTTACTGCTTTCCGTACTTTCCATTAAATCCAGTCTCGCACTGGTCCCCCGTATTTACTTCTGTACTTTTCTTTAAATCCAGTCTCGCACTGGTCCCCCGCACTTATTTTCTGCACTTTCAATTAAATCCAGTCTCGCACTGGTCCCCCGTATTTACTTCTGTACTTTTCTTTAAATCCAGTCTCGCACTGGTCCCCCCGCACCTACTTCCTGTACTTCCAATTAAATCCAGTCTTGCACTGGTCCTATCATTATGGCCTCTGCTTTCGGCCTACTTTCCTGTTTATTACATGGCCTTTGCTTTCGGCCTACTTCCTGCTTATCATTATGGCCTCTGCTTTCGGCCTACATTTCTGTTTAGTGTTATGACCCCTGCTTCGGCCTAATTTACTTGCTAGTGCAGAGCTGTCGTGGCAACAAATGCGGTGCTTATCCTCCCTTCGGCGAGGCCTTAGTTGGGGAAAACCCGGAGTTGAGTCTCTCCTCCCAGGCTAGCCCCAAGCAAGGAGCCCTCATACCGCTAACCCTCCCGGTCCAAGGTCGTGCGACCGGTCGAGTAGAATTGCCACGTGGCCTAAGGGTTTGTTTTATATAAAGCGGGTGAAGATTGATTGGAAGTGGCGGGTTGGTCACGCTCGCAGACCGTTCGTACCGGTGCGGGTGGGTTGACGACTCATGGCGACAGGGAGATGTGCGCAGCGGGTTATCACCCTCCGAACATGCAGTTTTGCCTCCGCTGGTCGGCCTACAAATCGGCTCGCCGGATGTCGCTCACATCCAGTTGGTACACCAAGTTGTACAGGAGGGCCTGAATGATACGGTACAACTACATTCAGAAGTGGCAAGACTGGCCACTGTCACCGACGGCCACATCGGTGAGGCCCACGGGGTTAGCTCCCCTGCTTGAACGAAAGCGGTCTAAACTGTGTCGACACAGGGTCTTTTGTGTGCGTACGGGTTTGAATACCTGGGTGTGTGTGTCTGCGCGATATAGTGTTGTGTGGTTGCTATACGGCGCAAATACGGGCCTTAGGGCAAGCGGCCCTATCTATATATATACGTATATATACATATTCACCTGCTACTAACCCTCTTCCTTGCTTCGGCTATTTCTTTTCTGTCCTTTAGCCGTCCCCCCCGGATAAGGATCCGGGGAGGGGAGGTATTGTTCTACTTAGCTCTGTGACTAACGGTTACTTCTTATAGCCAATCACAGGAAACGGGACAGCGCGAAGCCCCCACCCCGCAGGATGAGATACGTGCCTTAGAGATGGCCCGATCGGACACCCCAGCCTCTCCTCCTATCTTCAGAGACGTGAGTGCGAGAGAATAAAGACTAGCCTAGGGCTCCTTGTTGTTTTGGACTATGTAGCCTTCGGGCAATATTTTGTAAAACGATAGGCTCCGGCCATATTTAAATGTGTAATATAAGCAGTATGCTTGTTTTCTTTATATCATCTGCTTCCGCTGTGCGATCTGATGTGATGTAATGATTCTTGTGCCTGACAAAGAGACCGCTCAGCGCTAAAAAGGTGGGACGTCGCCACCCGGAAAGGGCTGGGTAGTCCTCTTTGGGCAGTAAGATCCCCCCTCCCTGAACCCGGTTCAGTCTGGGGAGGGGGGGGGGGGGGGGGGGGGGGGGGGTCTTACACCCGCCTCCCGCAAAATTCAGCGGGCAGAAGCGGAAGCCCGGCGCGGCCTCCAGCTCTCCTCCTAAGCGGGCGAAGCCTTCTACAACCGCTAAGGGGAAGGTGGTCGCGGACGAGACCCCTGACTCAAGTGCTCCGACGACGGAGGACTCGGCGGTGCGGACCGCTATTGAGCCAGCGGAGCCCTCCTCAGGGCCGGTGCCGAAGGGCACCGAAAGTTTCCTCTCGGCGAGAGGTATGCGGACGCGGTGGGCGAGCCCCTACTCCAATAGGACCGGCGGGCCAACCGGGTTTCCATCTCCAGCCTCCTTCCGTCCTGGATGGATAAGGAAACCTCCAGCGGCCAAGCCTATGGCCTTTCCTACGTGCTCTACGGCCGCGAGGACGCCTCCGTCTACCACACCGAGTCCACCCAGGCTCTTGCCAACGAGAGCTCGCGATCCATGATGCGCGCTCTCACGTGGAATCACATGTCTTCTCGCTGCAGCATGACCCTCATGCGGAACATGGTCGAGGTTGAGAATACCCGCGCCAGCGTCTCCGCCGAGCTCTCGGCCGTGAAGCAGCAGCTGGCGACAGTCGAGACCCTTATCGCCAGCCACCCAACCGAGATGTGAGCACGTCTCTTCGCAGTTACTCAAGTTCTTGTGCTTCCCTTCTTTCTCGCACTAATCTTCTTCTTTTTCTTGCAGGACATAGCCAACTATGATACCTTACTCATGCGGGCGCGCATCCTGGAGGAGAGAGTAAAAGAGCTGGAGGCCGAGAACCAAAGGCTGAGAGATGCCACTGCTAGGCCACCTCCCGCGGAGCGAGACACTCGGCACCTCTACTCTAATGCCGAGTTCGAGGGGCTGATGCAGAGGTCCGCCCAAGGAGCAGCGAAGCATACGCTGGAGGTGCTGCGAAGGGCCGACCTTTTGAAGGAAGAGGGCGAGAGGATTCTCGCCCACCACGTGCTTCTCGAGCTCTTTGCCCGGGTGGATCCGACGGACGAAGCCGGCGATGGACGGGAGCTTGGCGTCCTACCCTCTCCGAGCGAGAGCAGCGGGTATTCTGGCGAGGAAGCTGACGACCCCTGAAGGCTCCTCTCTTTCTTTTTCATTTTGATGTAATACGAGAGTCATTCCTTTGTAATTTTTCCACAATGAAATGAAATGAAATACTTTTGTTTCCGTTTGCGATTGTTATTCTTATTGTGTATCTTTCTCTGCATTTCTCGCTTTTATCAGCCGATAGCTCGCGCGTTCGTTCATTATTTTGCATGTTCTCGCACTTTCGCGCGTGTGCCCGCATTTCGTTTGTTTGCCCTTAGCGCCGACAACCCCTAGTCTAGGTTATGGCCGAGACACTCTCGCCGCGCAGGCGTGCCGCGCGGTCGCAACCCTCTCGCACTCGCCCCAGACTTTTTGGGACTTAGGCGATTTTGTTTATTTCTGGCGAGAACGGAACTGCGCCGAGAACCCACTTCATCCTGCTAAATTCTCTCAGCCTGTTGGCCTAGCCAATGTTCCACTGCGCACTCGCCAGGCGGGTGTCTTTCTCGAGCGATATCATTCGCCGGCGAGTGTCCCTTATGATGGGCAACACTCACCGACCTTATGCTGGGACTTACCCTGTGTTAATTCTCCGCCTTGGGTTTCTCCCTTACTTTGCCTTCCTCATGGGTCCCCACCAAGTGAGCCTACGACCCTGCCAACTAGATGAGAGCCTGGTCAGCGGGTCTGCTCGGTGTCAACCTTTGAACTTTTTGAACCTACCACTGAGTGAGCCTACGACCCTGCCAGCTAGATGAGAGCCTGGTCAGCGGGTCTGCTCGGGGCCATCCTTTGAACCTTTCGAATCTGCCACCGAGTGAGCCTACGGCCCTGCCAGCTAGATGAGAGCCTGGTCAACGGGTCTGCTCGGGGCCAAGCTTTGAACCTTTCAAACCTGCTACCGAGTGAGCCAACGACCCTGCCAGCTAGATGAGAGCATGTTCAGCTGGTCTGCTCGAGGCCAACCTTTAAAATTTTAGAACCTGCCACCGAGTGAGCCTACGATCCTGCCAGCTAGATGAGAGTCTGGTCAGCAGGTCTGCTCGGGTCCAACCTTTGAACTTTTAGAACCTTCCACCGAGTGAGCCTACGACCCTGTCATCTAGATGAGAGTCTGGTCAGCGGGTCTGCTTGGGGCCATCCTTTGAACCTTTCGAACCTGCTGTTGAGAATCTTGCCCTCTTGATTCCTGATTTGAAGAAGTCACCAAGTCAAGAAAACTTCACTTTGTATTTGATCACATCTCTAGTTCATAATCTCAAGAAAACATAAGTACAATGTCGTCGAAAAGGACTGGACATGTCGTTAACAAAGTATGTTTGTCGTCGTGATGATGAGCAAAGCAAAGAAGAAGGATCATGGCGGTTATCATCGTGATAATGTGCTCGTGCAGATATCGCTGTGACGCCAATCAGATATCACACGACGATATCAGGATGCCGATAAAATATCGGAAAGAAGACATGAGTTGATGAAGGAGCAATATCGAAGATATCAAGAGAAGGAATGTCGTCGTGAAGATTCAATGTCGTCGACATCATCGAGAAAAGCCTTATCGTTGAAAGAGCTAAGTCAAGAAGTATCATCGACATCGGGGTAAAGAAGTGTTGATGTCGAAGAGGCTAAGGAAGCTAGTATGAAGACATCAGTTACTGAAGAAGTGACTATCGACATAAGGAACATGTCGTCGAGAAGATAAAGTGATTACGACGACAGCCAACAGGAAAGAATATTACGACGACATAGGATATCGTTGTATATACAGATGCAGCCAAAATATCCCGTATAGTCGAGATATCAGTATCAGAGAAGGAAGCAAGAAGACTTTAAGATCTACCCAAGTCTAAGACAACGACAAGGCCTGTCATCGAGATGTTGTCCATATCATCGTAACGATGGAAATATCGTAGAGAAGGAATTCAAATGTTGTGGACGCGCTGTCACACATTTAATGTCGCCGCCTGATTGTCCAATCAGCGCGTGCTTCACAAGGAATGGATGTCTGACAGTAAAGGACAACATATGTGACCGTTATGCGGCACATCCGTCCTATAAAAAGGGAACAGTGATGCCCTAGAAAAGTAAGAGAGAAATGAACGAAAAAGAATTTCGCCTAGCAATACAACAGTACAAGCGGCGGTGAAGAAGAAGAAAGAAAAAGAACGAAACGATCATTCTCTGTTCTTCAAGTTACAGTCAAGCCACATCGACTGATAAGTTTCTCTCAAGAAAGGTAGCCAGTCAACATCCGGCAAATTTAGAAAGCTTGAAGAAGATTTACACCATTCAGATTGAAAATCAGAAGCATCTCCTTCAAGTCAAGAAGTCAATCTCCATCAGGCAGAAGCAACAGTTTTCTTTACTGAAATCTCTTGTAAGGCTTGCGGGCCAAGAAATTGTAAGATCTGTTTTTCAAATCTGAGTGTCAAGCTTGAGGGGTTGAGATCTACGAAGCTTGAGGGCTAGGGCAGAGGACTTGCGGCTCCAAAAGTGTCGAGCTTGAGGGCTCGGGTGCAGTGAAGGGGCTTGCGGGCCTAGGCTGCAGGCAAGACTTGCGGGTCTGTGTTGTGTAGGGCTTGAGGGCCTGAGTGTCGAGCTTGCGGGCTCGGGTGCAGTGAAGGGACTTGCGGGCCTAGGCCGCAGGCAAGACTTGCGGGTCTGTGCTGTGTAGGGCTTGAGGGCCTGAGTGTCGAGCTTGCGGGCTCGCGTGCAGTGAAGGGGCTACATGGACTTGCGGGTCCGAGTTGTAAGGCTTGCGGGCCGGAGACATTGGCGAAGTTTGTCGAGCCTAGCACACTGCTAGGTAGGTGCAGAGGGAAAGAAGACTACTCAAGAGACTCTCTCTTGAGGAACCTCTATAAGTTCTTGCGTGCTTTCTGTGTTGTGTTACTCTAATCTATAGATCTATTAACCAGAAATCAAGAACACTGAAAGGGGGAACAAAATAATTTAAAATACCTATTCACCCCCCCCCCCCCCCCCCCCCCCCCTCTAGGTGATAAGTCGACACTCAATAACTAACAATTGGTATCAAAGCTAGGTTGTTCAAATGAAGCTTAATCGCTTGAACAGATCTGCTTGTGGGAGTCTACTTACTACAGCTATGGAGTCAAGGCTAGCCACCTGCTCCAGGGAGAACTTTGCCCTATGGAAGGTGAGGGCAGAGAAACTAATGGATGTTGTAGATCCCAGAATGTTCCTGGACATTCAAGAAGGGACGTATATTGTGGCCAAGGAATCGTCTGAAATGACTGAAGATGACTACACCCTAGTCAGTCTGGACAAGGAGGCTAAGAACATTCTAGCTGGTGCAGTTGATACTTCCACCTTCCATCAAATTGTTCACTGCACAACAGCCAAGGAGATGTGGGGCTCATTAGCAATCCTCGTGGAAGGATCAC
Source organism: Dactylorhiza incarnata (assembly GCA_033032865.1). Lineage (NCBI taxonomy): Eukaryota > Viridiplantae > Streptophyta > Magnoliopsida > Asparagales > Orchidaceae > Dactylorhiza > Dactylorhiza incarnata. The sequence continues at coordinate 6,233,183 of JAWHQI010000126.1, read as the reverse complement.
CAGGAGTAAGAGGCATTGTAGCTGAGAAGAGGAACAAAACCTTAAGTAACAGTAACTCCAGTTGTTCAGATTCAGAAGAAGAAACTCATTTTGGACTAACTGTCCTATCCGAGTCAGAGGGAGAAATTCAGAATAAGGACCCCCTCTAAACAAGCGTGTACAAGAGCACCTCTCTCTCGAACAGACTCAGAATCAGAGACATGCACATCAGGGAATTATGACATGTCTCTGCAACATGAAGCTCTTCAGGGGGCTCTCAACCAGAGCAGGATGCTTTGCAAAAAGCAAGCTGAAGAGATCCTAGTTCTTCAAACCAGAATTTCTGACCTCACTGAGAAGGCTGAGAAGCTAACTCTTGAGAATGCAGATTTCTGCCAAATCAAAAGGGATTATAATGCTAGCTCCAACCTTGACCTAATGACCAAGTTTGGAAAGACCTTGAAGGCCCTGATTGACAGCAGAGAGCTGTGCCTCTCCCTAACCAAAGAGGTTGTGCTCCTAAAGAAGGATAAAGACCAGTTCAATCAACTGAGATCCAAAGATAAGTTAGTCAGAAGTGTGCAGGAGAATCCCCTTTCTAGTAGAAAGCCTATAGCAAGCACCTTCAAACCAAGAATCTCACCACTCAAAATTAAAGATTGTTGTCCCACCCAAAGAAAAGAGCAAGGATGCCTCAAGGATAAAAGCTCCACAAGAGGAGCAAAGCATGTGCCGAAGATGCCTCATGAAAGAATCATCATGAGGGAACAGAAGCTCAGTGAATCAAGAAAAATGAAGGAATCCTTAAAAAGGATTAACTTCAGAGAAAGATTTGCGACTGACAAGAGCCAACATCACATCTCTAACCAATACAATTCAGTCTCCTTCAGGTACTCTTCTGACCACTCACAGAGGAGTCATGCTCCTACCATCAGCAAGAGGAGAAGATACAACAAGTTTGACTATTGGTGTTGTGGCAAGACTGGCCACTTTGCTGGTGATTGTTGGTTCAATCTAGCTGCTCCAAGGGTAACAAATACTAAACTCGCAAGCTTCCCTACTCACTACCATCTTGCGCATTCAGGAGCAGTAAGATCAAATATGTTCTTTGAAGTTAACAATAACCCCGGACCCAAAGCAACTTGGTTCCTAAGGGTCTGTGATCTTATTTTGCAGGGAGTCCAACGACCTATCAGAAGCAAATCTGAGGCCTTGGACAAGTCGCTGTTCTGGCCAATATGCTAGGACAGCAGACTCAGTCACTAACAATCTTATTGCAGATTCCCCTATTAAAAAATGAAGAAGGACATCAGCAGGAGTTCAAACCATGGATGACCAACACATCCCTGAAGAAGTATCAGGCGTGATGCTAAAGAAGTCAACCGGGAAGGGCCGAAGATTGCCTAAGACAGACAAGCGAAGAAGAATCTTGTCGTCGTCACAGTAAGCTATTTCAACGACATAATACCCGTCGCTACGACAAAAGAAGTACCGTCAAGGTTGGGTGAGATCACATAAAGTGCTAGTAAATCGATAAATCAGAGCCGCCTGACGTGATAGCTGTCAACTCATCGATAAAATCAAAAAGGTACGCGCCCCTTCACCTTCCTACACTATAAATAGAATGATTGCCTAGAACAAAAAAAATACGCTTTCATCTGCCCGACAATTTCTTCCACAAACCCCCTCTTCGTCTCCAACGTATCGCCTTCTCAGCCCCAATGACCCCCATGAAAGAGGAAGGCAGCAACCCCAATCTAGGGAGTGGTCGTGTTGAGGGGGATCCCCTGAAAGAAAACCCAAAACCAGGTGAATAACAGATTGAGAGGGAAACTCCTCAGGAGAGCTCGTTCCAAGAAGAATCGGCGGAGATGTCCTCATCTCAGACTGGACCACTCTACCACTCGATATCGATCTTACTCTCTGCTCAAAGAGAGCAAATGGAAACTTTTATACAGAAGATCGTGAATAGACTTGCTAATGAGGTGAAGGCAGAAATAAAATCGATAAAGAAGGACGTCTCCCTTCTGAACACCCAACATGCTGACTTCACTAGCCTCATTCTGAATAGGATCGCTATCCACGAGAAAACCATGTATTCTCGTCATTTGTTGGTAATCAGGAAACTCTGGAACAGTTGTTCGAGCTACAGGACTCCGTGACTGAAGAAATCCAAAAGGGGGAGAAGGAGATTAAGGAGGAGATCAAGGAGGAGATTAAGGAAAGTACAAATGCTTGCTCGCATCAAGCGATGTGGGTAACCAATCAAATAAAGCAAGCAATGCAAATACCTCCATCTTTATATGCACTAACTAAACCGTCCATCAGCACTGACGCTAAAGCATATGGAGCTGAATCTGACGAACAGCAACATCCAGAAAGAGAGAAAACCTCCAGCACAGACTACAGGAAGAAGAGACTAAGTGAGGTTGAGCAGGACCCGGAATCAAGCAGGTGGAGCCCTCGTTCAAATGAAATCATCACAGAATCGTGGATAAAGTTTGGACACCCTCAAGTAGACCATGAAAGGGTATACTCCTCGATAGAATGGAATCAGCACCTGAAAGAACTGGAAACAAGGAAACAACACAAGATGGCTTTCCCCTATGGTCCTCCTCCGCCTCCGAAGAAGATACCGAAGCCCATTCACTTCTACAAGAGACGGAAGAAGAAGGAAGCAAAAGGAGCCAGCTGCAGCAAGCCCTGAGGAGACATCTCGTTTAAAGATGAAATGGCGTAGATGACTAGTATTAATTTTAATCCAAGAACAATCGATCTTTTTGTATGAATAGTTATATATGTACAATCTACTTATATGAATATTTATATATAGGAATGCTTATTAGGTATATATTTGTGATTATATTGCTGCATCCTGCTCTTTATGTGTGCGGTATTCATGATTGTGCAATTACTGTTATACCCAGTTATTGCTTGCAGATAAATGATAACATGCATAATACCTTATGTGCTTAACTAGCAAAATGTCGTACAAATATACATGTGTCTGTGCTAGACATCAGATGCAGATTATGCAGGTGCAAGGAAGACAGGAAGAGTACCTCAGGAACATGCCAATTCTTTGGAGGAAGACTGACCTCTCAATACTGATCCCTCATATGTCTGTTAGAAATACTTACAGGGGACGTGCTAAAGAAGTCTGACAAGAAATATAACCAATTGCCAAATTTAGAATGGTATCGAATAATAATCACAACGATACACTCAATGGTATCGACGACATGATACGAAGCTCACGACGATAACAAAAGTCGTCGACACAAGATGAAACACTTGAATGAATGGTGATTCAGCGAGGGGGAGCTTGGATACGTGTCTACCTGAAAATAATCTGTAGTAAAGAAGTCAGAAAGGGGGAGAATGATATCATTATGTACAAGACAAGATGCTCAAGAGGACCTCAAAGATAGGGGGAGCAAAGAAGTTGGGGGAGCAAAAGAGGGAGAGACATACGAATCAATGGGGAGCTACAAGCTTGATGTACTCATAAATTCAGCAAAAGATAAGTCAACTCTTACATGCTCATACCTATTATTTAAGATCATGTTTATTGTTAAGTGAATGTAGTCTTGAATTGAGATTCTGACTTCTTCAAATAGGGGGAGATTGTTGGGAATCTTGCCCTCTTGATTCCTAATTTGAAGAAGTCACCAAGTCAAGAAAACTTCACTTTGTATTTGATCACATCTCTAGTTCATAATCTCAGGAAAACATAAGTACAATGTCATCGAAAAGGACTGGACATGTCGTCAACAAAGTATGATTGTCGTCATGATGATGAGCAAAGCAAAGAAGAAGGATCATGGCGATTATCATCGTGATAACGTGCTCGTGCAGATATCGTTGTGACGCCAATCAGATATCACACGACGATATCAGAATGCCGATAAAATATCGGAAAGAAGACTTGAGCTAATGAAGGAGAAATATCGAAGATATCAAGGGAAGGAATGTCGCGTGAAGATTCAATGTCTTCGACATCATCGAGAAGAAGTCTTATCGTTGAAAAGGCTAAGTCAATAAGTATCGTCGACATCGGGGTAAAGAAGTGTTGATGTCGAAGAGGCTAAGGAAGCTGGTATGAAGACATCAGTTACTGAAGAAGTGACTATCGACATAAGGAACATGTCGTCGAGAAGATAAAGTGATTACGACGACAGCCAACAGGAAAGAATATTACGACGACATAGGATATCGTTGTATATACAGATGCAGCCAGAATATCCCGTATAGTCGAGATATCAGTATCAGAGAAGGAAGCAAGAAGACTTTAAGATCTACCCACGTCTAAGACAATGACAAGGCCTGTCATCGAGATGCTGTCCATATCGTCGTAACGATGGAAATATCGTAGAGAAAGAATTCAAATGGTGCGGACGCGCTGCCACGCATTTAATGCCGCCGCCTGATTGTCCAATCAGCGTGTGCTTCACAAGGAATGGATGTCTGACAGTAAAGGACAACATATGTGACCGTTATGCGGCACATCCGTCCTATAAAAAGGGAACAGTGATGCCCTAGAAAAGTAAGAGAGAAATGAACGAAATAGAATTTCGCCTAGCAATACAACAGTACAAGCGGCGGTGAAGAAGAAGAAAGAAAAAGAACGAAACGATCATTCTTTGTTCTTCAAGTTACAGTCAAGCCACATCGACTGATAAGTTTCTCTCAAGAAAGGTAGCCAGTCAACATCCGGCAAATTTAGAAAGCTTGAAGAAGATTTACACCATTCAGATTGAAAATCAGAAGCATCTCCTTCAAGTCAAGAAGCCAATCTCCATCAGGTAGAAGAAACAGTTTTCTTTACTGAAATCTCTTGTAAGGCTTGCGGGCCAAGAAATTGTAAGATCTGTTTTCAGATCTGAGTGCCAAGCTTGAGGGCTTGAGATCTGCGAAGCTTGAGGGCTAGGGCAGAGGACTTGCGGGTCCAAACGTGTCGAGCTTGAGAACTCGGGTGCAGTGAAGGGGCTTGCGGGCCTAGGCTGCAGGCAAGACTTGCGGGTCTGTACTGTGAAGGGCTTGAGGGCCTGAGTGTCGAGCTTGCGGGCTCGGGTGCAGTGAAGGGGCTTGCGGGCCTAGGCTGCAGGCAAGACTTGCGGGTCTGTGTTGTGTAGGGCTTGAGGGCCTGAGTGTCGAGCTTGCGGGCTCGGGTGCAGTGAAGGGGCTTGCGGGCCTAGGCTGCAGGGACTTGCGGGTCCGAGTTGTAAGGCTTGTGGGCCGGAGACATTGGCGAAGTTTGCCGAGCCTAGCACACTGCTAGGTAGGCGCAGAGGGAAAGAGGACTACTCAAGACACCCTGTCTTGAGGAACCTCTATAAGTTCTTTCGTGCTTTCTGTGTTGTGCTACTCTAATCTATAGATCTATTAACCAGAAATCAAGAACACCGAAAGGGGGAACAAAATAATTTGAAATACCTATTCACCCCCCCCCCCCCCCCCTCTAGGTGATAAGTCAACACCCAATAACTAACACCTGTCACTGAGTGAGACTACGACCCTGCCAGCTAGATGAGAGACTGGTTAGCGGGTCAGCTCAGGGCCAACCTTTGAACTTTTCGAACCTGCCACCGAGTTAGCCTACGACCCTGCCAGCTAGATGAGAGCCTGGTCAATGGGTTTGCTCGGGGCCAACCTTTGAACCTTTCGAACCTGCCACCGAGTAACCCTACGGCCCTGTCAGCTAGATGAGAGTCTGGTCAGCGGGTCTGCTCGGGGCCAACCATTGAACTTTTAGAACCTGCCACCGTGTGAGCCTATGACCCTGCCAGCTAGATGAGAGCCTGGTCAGCGGGTCTGCTCGGGGCCAACCTTTGAATCTTTCAAACCTTACCTCGCATGCTATTATACACGGATACATAAGTGGAATGAAGTTTAATGAGTTGATTATTTTCATCATATGAACTTAAGGATAAAAGCGTTTCAGGTCATCACCACTCCACGTGTGGCCGATGGACTCGCCTTCCACATTCTGGAGGCAGTATCCCCCTGACTTCAAGGCTTCTTCCACGACATAGGTGCCCTCCCAATTGGGATTGAGCTTTCCTACCGCGGCAGACCTTCCGGCCGCGTCGACCTTTTTTAACAAGAGGTCCCCCTTCTCGAATTGCTTGATCCTGACGTGCTTGTCAAAGTACTTAGCCATTCGTTGCTTGACTTCCTCTTGTCGAATGGCGGCGAGATCCAGGGAGAACCGCAACTCCTCCTCATTCCCTGCTCTCCATTCTTCGTCACCCTCCTCGGCGACCCTTACCCGTGGTGTCTTGACTTCAAATTCCACAGGAATAACAGCCTCGCAACCGTGGGAGAGCTTGAAGAGAGTCTCTCCAGTGGCGGTGTTGGGCGTAGTCCTTAGGGCCCATAGGACCGAAGAGAGTTGCTCCACCCAATTCCCCTTTAAGTTTTCTACTTTCTTCTTGAGCAGGTTCACTATGGTCTTGTTCGCCGCCTCCACCTGCCCGTTGCTCCTGGGGTGATGGACGGATGCGAACCTGAGATCTATCCCCAACTGACTGCAGAAGCTGATGAATTTTTCACTGGCAAATTGCGGGCCATTATCTGTGACTATGGCTTGTGGGAGCCCATGTCAGCAGATGATCTCCCCCCACACGAAGTTGCGGATTACTTGGGAGGTGACCTTGGCCAAAGCTTTAACTTCCAACCACTTAGAGAAGTAGTCGATCATGACCAAGAGAAATCTTCTTTGCCCACTTGCCTGGGGAATAGGCCCTACCGGATCCATCCCCCATATGGCGAAGGGTCAAGGAGTCGTGATGCTCCTTAGCCTCTGAGTCGGCAAAAGTTGAAGCGGGGCCAACGTTATCAGGATGCAATGTCTGTTGTGCATCATTATGGTAGATCGGATATATTCTTGACAATGACACGCAACTCCTCTTGGCTTGAAATCACAGAAGCACTGTATCCAGGACAAACGCCGCAGGATCGTCCTGATTTAGTTAGTAGAATATTTCATGCTAAATACAGACAGTTGAAAAAGGATATTTTTCATAAACATGTTCTAGGCAAAGTAATTAGCCATGTACACGTAATTGAATTCCAAAAAAGAGGCTTGCCCCACGTTCACATGTTGATTATTTTTGACGCGCGTGATAAGATCAGTACTCCAGACGAATATGACAAGGTTGTTCGAGCTGAACTTCCTCATATTGAAGATGAACCCGAAATATACAACGTTGTTCTGCGTCATATGATTCATGGCCCATGTGCATACATTAACCCTCATGCCCCGCGCATGAAGCATGGTAACTGCAAAAAGGGTTGCCCAAAAAACTTTGCAGACCACACCTTGCAAGGAGCAGACTCCTACCCAATATATCAACGCCGCAACGATGGAAGATCATTCACTCTACAACGTGCTCAAGATTTTGTAGTTGACAATCGATGGGTTGTTCCGTATAACCCGTGGCTTCTGTTAAAATATGACTGTCATATTAACGTCGAAATTTGTAGCAGTGTTAAAAGTATAAAATATTTGTATAAATACATTCACAAGGGCCCTGATATGATTGGGATTTGAAGTTCGGTCTCTTCAAGATCATAATGAAGTGTCACAATACGTAAACGGGCGTTGGATTTGTCCCCAGGAAGCATTTTGGAAGATACTCAAATTCAATATGTACCAAACATATCCTTCAATAATCCGTTTACAGATTCACCTGCCTAATAAGCATCAGGTTCAGTTTCGCGCTGCTGATTTAGTCAGCAATGTTCTTGCGAGCGAACGTAATTCCAGGACAATGTTCACAGAATTTTTCAGAGTTTATGATACTCAGCAAGAAACACACAAATACTTGTACATTGAATTTCCTAAATACTACACATGGAATTTAACGTCCAAAACTTGGACTCAGCGAAGACGACGTCAAAAAGTTATTGGTCGCATTTACTCTGTTCATCCTTCTGAAGGTGAAAGATTTTACTTGCGCATACTTCTTAATCATATTCAAGGTCCAACATCTTTCAAAGATTTAATGACAGTTTGTACTACTACCCACTCAACTTTTAAACAAGCTGCTGAACATCATGGTTTACTTGACCAAGTCAACAGCTTACATCATTGTATGCGTGAGGCCAGAGAATTTCAGATGCCCTCAGCGCTTCGAACGTTATTTACCAACATTTTGCTATACTGTAACCCCACATAAGTTAGACAGTTATGGGACGACAACTACACTGCAATGACTGAAGATTATGTTTCCTCGATACCCATCAATGCATTATATGTCGTAAATAAGCTTCTTCGTGAGATAGATTATATTCTTCAGCAACATAACAAAAGTATCACACAGTTTGATATTCCTCAAATGTCTGCATTTTTTTGAAAATATTGGCAACTGCTCTAGCTTAATTGAAGATGAGATCTCGATACCTATCTCATACAGATATAAACTCCTTATCTTTAAATCCCGCACAAAGTTATGCCTTCCACACTATTACTGAGGTTGTTCGCTGACGAGAAAATGTTGTTTTCTTCATAGATGGTTCAGGTGGGACCGGCAAAACATTTCTGTATAAAGCAATACTTGCACATTTACGACAGGATGGTCATATTGTGCTTGCAACGGCATCATCAAGAATTGCTGCAACTCTTCTTCCAGGTGGAAGTATAGCACATTTAAAATTCAAAATTCCAATTCCTTTAGAAGCTGGATCATTCTGCAAATTTGGGAAGCAATCTGATATCCAAAAACTTTTACAACAATGTTCTGTTATTATATGGGATGAGGCACCAATGTCGCACAAACATGTTTTCGAGACCGTTGATCGTTCATTGCGAGATGTTCTAGAAACAAACCAACCATTCGGCGGTAAAGTCGTAATATGGGAGGCGATTTCCGTCATGTTCCACCTGTCGTGATTAACGGAGCAAGATCACAAATTATCGCTGTCAGTATTGTTGAATCACCTTTATGGTCAACTATCAAACAACTTCCACTGACTGAAAATATGCGCGCTTCAGCCGATCAACCTTTTTCAGAGTTTCTGCTTCGAGTTGGGAATGGTGATGAGCCAACATTTCAGGACGATGTGATTTGTTTGCCTGATTCAATGGGATGGTGAACGTTCAATCAATTTATTAATCAACACCATATTTTCAGACATTACGAACCATATGCACATCCCTGATTACTGGGAAAACAGAGCATTGCTGACACCATTAAACGAGGATGTTACACAGTTAAATGAAAACTGTCATGCAGTCTTTCCAGGCGATGAGGTTACATACTACTCTTTTGATTCTGTTCACGATGATACAAATAATCTATACCCAGAAGAGTTTCTGAATAGCATATCACCGGGCAATCTACCACCACACAAGTTATCCTTGAAAAAAGGTGCCCCCGTCATGCTTCTTCGAAATTTAAATCCTCGGATTGGCCTTCGCAACGGATCACGACTCCTCCGTTGCCAGTTTTCACACAATGTTATCGAAACAGAAATACGTACGGGACAACATAAAGGGAAAGCAGTTTTCCTTCCCCGTATACCGCTCAAAAATGCTGAAGATATAAAAATGCCTTTTGAGTTAACTCACAAGCAATTCCCAATCCGTTTAAGCTTTGCTTTAACCATAAACAAATCTCAGGGTCAGACAATCAAGGATGTCGGTATCTACTTACCTTCCTCTGTTTTTACTCATGGACAACTTTATGTAGCTTTATCGCGAGGAGTAGCTTCATCAAACACAAAACTTTTAGTTAGAAATGGTGCCCTCACTGGATATCATGGCACTTACACTAAGAATGTTGTATTTAAAGAGCTGCTCTCCAAAGTTGTACTGCAGGTGCACTCGCTATGTGCCCTTTCTACTATTCTGTACTTCTGCATGTGTATTATTACTACTCTGCTTTGTTCACATGCTTCTTAACTGCACAGTCTCAGCACGCCTAATCAACTTCAGCTACACTCATTGCGTCGCTCCGCTGTAAAGTTTTAAGTAAACTCAAAATGACGATCATTGCTTCTGTGATAATTCTTGAGGTACTATATTTCTTCACTATAATTTTGCCTCATACTGCGTATGACTATATGATTAAATGTTGTAGCAGATGTTTAGCAACAGCTGGTTGTCTGTCGTTAATTTATCGTATTTATAATATTTCTCATACAAAAGCTGTCTGACCTTACAAATTTGTATGACCAACTTCGCCGACATGCAACTGCTACAGAATTTCATATGCTATTAGACATGCAGTTGCATACTGCTCCGTCGACTCAATTTTTCCCCGGCCCGCCACTGCAGTTACATTTGTCTCAATTTCTTTATTCTCATCTACGGTTTCTACTACTACTCAGTATATTGCTTCCGTTATTACTATTACCTTATCTCATCACTATAAAAAAATGTTTCTCATTTCATTACTAATTTTGTCTCTTATTTCCTAGGTCATCGTTCTCAGCTCCCCGTACATAAACTGCATTTTGTGGCCGTTGTTTCCTTTGCCTTACGCCAACATTCATCTGTGGGGTTGCCCTTTCCATCGCCATCCAGGTTGCTGCCTCTCTACTTTCTGAACAATCTCGATGTCCACTCCTTCGTCTTTGTCAGAGATGACGCTCGCACAACGCGATGAAGTTGCGTACAGGCACGATGTGCCGCCGGAGATGTGTCAGTACTACTATTTCTCCGTGTTACTCAGCAGACTTAGCGTTGCTACCAGTACGACTGCTTTGAAGTCCACGTTTGGATCTCTTCCGGGATTCCTTCACGCCGTTGTATGCCCCATCACTCATGCTCAGTAATTACATTGTTTCTACCTTCTCGCTATCTTATTCATTGTTATCTTAAATTGTTTCATACAGATCGACGTCAATGCGGATGGGGATCCACTGGGTTCGAGGGAAGTACTGTTTGCAGATAAGGTCACAATGATGGCTGCCGCAGAGCAAATGGACAGCTATATCATTGACGGGAGTAGGATAACTGTCCGTCAGCTTGCGTTGTTTGATGTTCAACCATAGTAATCTGTACGGGCTAAGTTTGTTTATAGCTCTCTGTACTGTACTGTTTGTTTGATGTCTTACATTTTCTGCAACCAACGTATCTGTACATAATATGTCACCTTCTGTAATATGATATCCTCTGTTTTATGTTTAATTGTGTTTCGCTGAGATTTTCTCTGTACACCTGCTGAATATATGCACTGAATTTTTACTGTGCATAAGTTGCGAACAGAAAAGTACAAGCAAAAAAAACTATAGAGCAGCAAAAACATGTTATATTATTACATATATTATATATGCAGTTAATATATTACATACTGCATATAGCATATCATCTATTATGAAAATAGACCACTACTAAATGTATTAAATGAATATCCATATTGGTTAGATGAAATTTGTATGACATTACTCCCTCTACATAAAATTACATATTACTTTTTCGGATCTGTTTCTTATGACATACTATTTACAACCAAAATCGTTTATGAATACTATCTCATCAGCTAATCGTCCTCCGCACAGATATGCTTCAAAAGAAGTGTCGCGATCATGCTCTGAAAAATGTGCGTCCGGTAATTTGTCTTTGCAACTCTTCGCGCAAAAGAAATTTTCCTCAAATAGTTGCTTCCCAACCTCATTCTGCAGCTTCACTCAGTACTCTGACTCTCCATTCGTTTCTTACATACTCTTTGCTGACACTAATATTATTGACTACTACTGCTACTACACACTGCAATCACACTTCATCCTCTGCAATACCTTTCCACATAAACTCATCATTAAACACATCATCATAACCTGCGACTACGCCAACCTTCATTGCATAATCATGCAACAACCTGCTGAGACAACCAACCCTGCATACGTACTTCATGAACACGTGATCTACAATGACTCAGGCTATTTTATTTACCTGCTTGACATAGGCATATATTTGCTTTTACTCACATATGTCAAATTGTGTGCTCACTTTGCACTTGCCAAATTGAAATACACTCTTTCTTTAACACAATTTTATATTGACATGTGCAGGCAGCGATGTGCGATCAGTCAGCAGAACAGTCTTACACACATGAGTCTGCGTTTCCAGACTGGGTTGAAGATATTTATGGAGGGCAAAATGGTGTCAACGACAAGATATCATGGCATGATATGCCTCATCTGTACCAATACAACGGACCCAAGATACTAATTCGACCGGTGTCAAGGGAGTTGCATATCACAGAACAGTGAAACTTTGTTTTTGCTGAACTCCGCAGATCAACCAGACTCTAATGGTCGCAGAGTTGTATGATATAGATGCAACAAGGTAAAAAACTAACTTTTTCTTATACGTACATAAAGCTCTTGATGCAACAAGTTGTATGATATCGATGCAAGAATGAAGGAGTAGATAATTTGTTACGACGGGAGGTGTATTATTTCTTTAATATACATGCAGCTGGCACACTGAAGTATTCAGAGCTTTATGTACGTATAAGAAAAAGTTAGTTTTTTACCTTGTTGCATCGATATCATACAACTCTGCGACCATCAGAGTCTGGTTGATCTGCGGAGTTCAGCAAAAACAAAGTTCCACTGTTCTGTGATATGCAACTCCCTTGGCACCGGTCGAATTAGTATCTTGGGTCCGTTGTATTGGTACAGATGAGGCATATCATGCCATGATATCTTGTCGTTGACACCATTTTTCCCTCCATAAAGATCTTCAACCCAGTCTAGAAACGCAGACTCATGTGTGTAAGACTGTTCTGCTGACAGATCGTACATCGCTGCCTGCACATGTCAATATAAAATTATGTTAAAGAAAGAGTGTATTTCAATTAGGCAAGTGCAAAGTGAGCATACAATTTGACATATGTGAGTAAAAGCAAATATATGCCTATGTCAAGCAGGTAAATAAAATAGCCTGAGTCATTGTAGATCACGTGTTCTTGAAGTACGTATGCAGGGTTGGTTGTCTCAGCAGATTGTTGCATGATTATGCAATGAAGGTTGGAGTAGTCGCAGGTTATGATGATGTGTTTAATGATGAGTTTATGTGGAAAGGTATTGCAGAGGATGAAGTGTGATTGCAGTGTGTAGTAGCAGTAGTAGTCAATAATATTAGTGCCAGCAAAGAGTATGTAAGAAACGAATGGAGAGTCGGAGTACTGAGTGAAGCTGCAGAATGAGGTTGGGAAGCAACTATTTGAGGAAAATTTCTTTTGCACGAAGAGTTGCAAAGGCAAACTACCGGGCGTACATTTTTCAGAAGCATGATAGAGGCACTTCTTTTGAAGCATATCTGTGCGGAGGACGATTAGCTGATGAGATAGTATTCATAAACGATTTTGGCTGTAAATAGTATGTCATAAGAAACAGATCCGAAAAAGTAATATGTAATTTTATGTAGAGGGAGTAATGTCATACAAATTTCATCTAACCAATATGGATATTCATTTAATATATTTAGTAGTGGTCTATTTTCATAATAGACGATATGTTATATGCAGTATGTAATATATTAACTGCATATATAATATATGTAATAATATAGCATGTTTTGCTGCTCTATAGTTTTTTTTGCTTGTACTTTTCTGTTCGCAGCTTATGCACAGTAAAAATTCAGTGCATATATTCAGCAGGTGTACAGAGAAAATCTCAGCGAAGCACAATTAAACATAAAACAGAGGATATCATATTACAGAAAGTGACATATTATGTACAGATACGTTGGTTGCAGAAAACGTAAGATATCAAACAAACAGTACAGTACAGAGAGCTATAAACAAACTTAGCCCGTACAGACTACTATGGTTGAACATCAAACAACGCAAGCTGACAGACAGTTATCCCACTCCCGTCAATGATATAGGTGTCCATTTCTCTGCGGCAGCCATCATTGTGACTTATCTGCAAACAGTACTTCCCCCGAACCCAGTGGATCCCCATCCGCATTGACGTCGATCTGTATGAAACAATTTAAGATAACAATGAATAAGATAGCGAGAAGGTAGAAACAATGTAATTACTGAGCATGAGTGATGGGGCATACAGCGGCGTGAAGGAATCCCGGAAGAGATCCAAACGTGGACTTTAAAGCAGCCGTACTGGTAGCAACGCTAAGTCCGCTGAGTAACACGGAGAAATAGTAGTACTGACACATCTCCGGCGGCACATCGTGCCTGTACGCAACTTCATCGCGTTGTGCGAGCGTCATCTCTGACAAAGACGAAGGAGTGGGCATCGAGATTGTTCAGAAAGTACAGAGGCAGCAACCTGGATGGCGATGGAAACGGCAACCCCACAGATGAATGTTGGCGTAAGGCAAAGGAAACAACGGTCACACAATGTTGTTTATGTGCCGGGAGCTGAGAACGATGACCTAGGAAATAAGAGACAAAATTAGTAATGAAATGAGAAACATTTTTTTATAGTGATGAGATAAGGTAATAGTAATAACGGAAGCAATATACTGAGTAGTAGCAGAAACCGTAGATGAGAATAAAGAAATTGAGACAAATGTAACTGCAGTGGCGGGCAGGGGAAAAATGGAGTCGACGGAGCAGTATGCAACTGCATGTCTAATAACATATGAAATTCTGTAGCAGTTGCATGTCGGCGAAGTTGGTCATACATATTTGTAATGTCAGACAACTTTTGTATGAGAAATATTATAAATACGGTCAATTAACGACAGACAACCAGCTATTGCTAAACATCTGCTACAACATTTAATAAAATAGTCATACGCAGTATGAGGCAAAATTATAGTGAAGAAATTATAGTACCACAAGAATTATCACAGAAGCAATGATCGTCATTTTGAGTTTACTTAAAACTTTACAGCGGAGCGGAGCAATGAGTGTAGCTGAAGTTGATTAGGTGTGCTGAGGCTGTGCAGTTAAGAAGCATGTGAACAAAGCAGAGTAGTAATAATACACATGCAGAAGTACAGAATAGTAGAAAGGGCACATAGCGAGTGCACTTACAGTACAACTTTGGAGAGCAGCTCTTTAAATACAACATTCTTAGTGTAAGTGCCATGATATCCAGTGAGGGCACCATTGCTCACTAAAAATTTTGTGTTTGATGAAGCTACTCCTCATGATAAAGCTACATAAAGTTGTTCATGAGTAAAAACAGGGGAAGGTAAGTAGATACCGACGTCCTTGATTGTCTGACCCTGAGATTTGTTTATGGTTAAAACAAAGCTTAAACGGATTGGGAATTGCTTGCGAGTTAACTCAAAAGGCATTTTTATATCTTCAGCATTTTTGAGCGGTATACGGGGAAGGAAAACTGTTTTCCCTTTATGTTGTCCCGTAGGTATTTCTGTTTTGATAACATTGTGTGAAAACTGGCGACAGAGGAGTCGTGATCCGTTGCAAGGGCCAATTCGAGGATTTAAATTTCGGAGAAGCATGACGGGGGCACCTTTTTTCAAGGATAACTTGTGTGGTGGTAGATTGCCCGGTGATATGCTATTTAGAAACTCTTCTTGGTGTAGATTATTTGTATCATCGTGAACAGAATCAAAAGAGTAGTATGTAACCTCATCGCCTGGAAAAACTGCATGACAGTTTTCATTTAACTGTGTAACATCCTCGTTTAATGGTGTCAGCAATGCTCTGTTTTCCCAGTAATCAGGGATGTGCATATGGTTCGTAATGTCTGAAAATATGGTGTTGATTAATAAATTGATTGAACGTTCACCATCCCATTGAATAACCATTGAATCAGGCAAACGAATCACATCGTCCTGAAATGTTGGCTCATCAACATTCCCAACTCGAAGCAGAAAACTCTGAAAAAGGTTGATCGGCTAAAGCGCGCATATTTTCAGGCAGTGGAAGCAGTTTGATAGTTGACCATAAAGGTGATTCAACAATACTGGCAGCGATAATTTGTGATCTTGCTCCGTTAATCACGACAGGTGGAACCTGACGAAAATCGCCTCCCATGATTACGACTTTACCGCCGAATGGTTTGGTTTGTTTCTAGAACATCTCGCAATGAACGATCAACGGCCTCGAAAACATGTTTGTGCGACATTGGTGCCTCATTCCATAGAATAGTATAACATTGTTGTAAAAGTTTTTGGATATCAGATTGCTGCCCAAATTTGCAGAATGGTCCAGCTTTTAAAGGAATTGGAATTTTGAATTTTAAATGTGTTGTACTTCCACCTGGAAGAAGAGTTGCAGCAATTCCCGATGATGTCGTTACAAGCACAATATGACCATCCTGTCGTAAATGTGCAAGTATTGCTTTATACAAAAATGTTTTGTCGGTCCCACCTGGACCATCTATGAAGAAAACAACATTTTCTCGTCGGCGAACAGCCTCAGTAATAGTGTGGAAGGCATAACTTTGTGCGGGATTTAAAGATAAAAAGGAGTTTATATCTGTATCTGAGATAGGTATCGAGATCTCATCTTCAATTAAGCTAGAGCAGTTGCCAATATTTTCAAAAAAATGCAGACATTTGAGGAGTATCAAACTGTGTGATACTTTTGTTATGTTGCTGATGAATATAATCTATCTCACGAAGAAGCTTATTTACGACATATAATGCATTGATGGGTATCGAGGAAACAATCTTCAGTCATTGCAGTGTATTTGTCGTCCCATAACTGTCTAACTTCTGTGGGGTTACAGTATAACAAAATGTTGGTAAATAACGTTCGAAGCGCTGAGGGCATCTAAAATTCTCTGGCCTCGCGCATACAATGATGTAAGTTGTTGACTTGGTCAAGTAAACCATGATGTTCAGCAGCTTGTTTAAAAGTTGAGTGGGTAGTAGTACAAACTGTCATTAAATCTTCGAAAGATGTTGGACCTTCAATATGATTAAGAAGTATGCGCAAGTAAAATCTTTCACCTTCAGAAGGATGAACAGAGTAAATGCGACCAATAACTTTTTGACGTCGTCTTCGCTGAGTCCAAGTTCTGGACGTTAAATTCCATGTGTAGTATTTAGGAAATTCACTGTACAAGTATTTGTGTGTTTCTTGCTGAGTATCATAAACTCTGAAAAATTCTGTGAACATTGTCCTGGAATTACGTTCGCTCGCAAGAACATTGCTGACTAAATCAGCAGCGCGAAACTGAACCTGATGCTTATTAGGCAGGTGAATCTGTAAATGGATTATTAAAGGATATGTTTGGTACATATTGAATTTGAGTATCTTCCAAAATGCTTCCTGGGGACAAATCCAACGCCCGTTTACGTATTGTGACACTTCATTATGATCTTGAAGAGACCGAACTTCAAATCAAATCATATCAGGGCCCTTGTGAATGTATTTATACAAATATTTTATACTTTTAACATTGCTACAAATTTCGACGTTAATATGACAGTCATATTTTAACAGAAGCCACGGGTTATACGGAACAACCCATCGATTGCCAACTACAAAATCTTGAGCACGTTGTAGAGTGAATGATCTTCCATCGTTGCGGCATTGATATATTGGGTAGGAGTCTGCTCCTTGCAAGGTGTGGTCTGCAAAGTTTTTTGGGCAACCTTTTTTGCAGTTACCATGCTTCATGCGCGGGGCATGAGGGTTAATGTATGCACATGGGCCATGAATCATATGACGCAGAACAACGTTGTATATTTCGGGTTCATCTTCAATATGAGGAAGTTCAGCTTGAACAACCTTGTCATATTCGTCTGGAGTACTCATCTTATCACGCGCGTCAAAAATAATCAACATGTGAACGTGGGGCAAGCCTCTTTTTTGGAATTCAATTACGTGTACATGGCTAATTACTTTGCCTAGTTTATGAAAAATATCCTTTTTCAACTGTCTGTATTTAGCATGAAATATTCTACTAACTAAATCTGGACGATCCTGCGGCGTTTGTCCTGGATACAGTGCTTCTGTGATTTCAAGCCAAGAGGAGTTGCGTGTCATTGTCAAGAATATATCTGATCTACCATAATGCTGCACAACAGACATTGCATCCTGATAATGTTGGTACATATCGCGAGGGCCCCCAATAAAAGACGACGGCAAAATTATACGATGACCAATATTTGATGGAAGACAAATATGTATATTAGAAAAGGTTGTAGTAGTAGGTGAACTCGTAGAACAAATTTTATGATATGGAATGAGAAATGCACGGACCTCCTATATTTTCGCCAGCAGTAAGACAATCTTGTAAGCCGCTGTACAGTTCAGCCCTAATATTTTTTTGATTGTTTTTTATCCAACGTAGTTTTTGAGTTTCTATCTTAATGTAATTGTCGACAACGTATTGCTGTAGTAAACGACAACCTTATAACGGTAATGACAGAAGAGGGCCACGATCCTGCAATAAGATAAGCATGAGGTTAAATGTAGGGTGAGTGGAAGCAGCGGAAGTGTACAGTGTTCATAATGTTGTTTACAAACCTGAAGTATGAGTAGTAGTTGCAACAGCTAACGCGGCGGTTATTTAGTCCTTTATATTCAGCTAACCAACTGTATGTGCCGTATGGGAGAAGTAGCGGATATTGAAGTGGATCATAGAAGCCTCTTGAATAGTGACTAAAACACCTTCAGTTGTTTCAATAATTACATTTCGCTCATTTGATTCTAAATATTCGTCAGCACCAACAATTATAGCAGCAACTTGTGAAGCAGTTGGTAATGTGTACTGTTGTTCAAAAGCAGGACGCTCCTTGATAACTAATCTGCATCTGTTAATATCAGCTCGTTGAGCAACTCGTCGGAACATTGATACAAACGGGTTACAGCTGTCTAAAATTGTTGTTAATTTGTCGAGTAAAGCACGATCTAGCTCTTTGTTTTCTTGCAAGCGATGATCTAGCTCATGTTCTGTATCATATATATACAGTTGCAGGTACCTAGGTCTTGTGTTTGGAGCAGGTAGAAGAGATCCAATTCGGTGATATATTGCTCCGTGGGCTCGAAATGTGTAAACGGCATGTTGATCTGCTGCTAACGATTCATCTACTCTAACGCCCATAGAAGTAAAAGAGAAAACATGATTGTATGAACGAATATATCTTCTAAAATTGCGGCTTTCTGCACAGTCACTGATCAATAAATTATGAAGCTCAGTTGGAACAGGTATAGCTGGGATGTCAACACTTCCGTTGTTGCAACACATTGTTAATGTTTCCCCATCAAATAATTTAGCATGGCAATGATAACAGAGATGATGAGGTTGCAGTTGTAAGTAAACAATTTGGAGACCTGTATTAAATATGCGAGCAATGTTATGGTTTGTAGGGTGACAAATTCTCGTAGGACAGCATCATCGGAGCTTTCATCTTCCGTGCTTTCTTGTGGTTGGACAGAATTTGTTGGTATTTCTATGTTTTGTTGTGCTTCTGTAGTGGTTGTTGTAGAAGGGATGCATGTCTCCGAAGGTGTTGTTGCGGAGGTGAAGTAAGGCGGCGGTGCAGTAATTGCAGGACGTGCGGATGATTGCCCAATTTCAGGTGCACACAATGCTTGGGAGCATATTGATGGTGGTATCATTGTCAATGAATATGTATGCCGAATACCATCCTGTCCTGATGTTACTTTTTACATGCAATAAAGCAATAATATCGTATTATGTAACAATATTTGTAAGCAGAAGATAACGCAAAGAAATAAAATGATGTACGTACCCCAACTCATATTTGAGTCTGCAAGTTCATTGTTTGATGTTTGTGCGGGCATAGCAGACTGGGGTGGGGCCGTAGCACCAGCGGTGGTCTGATGTAGTAATTGCTCACGTTGCTGTAGTAAACGGTCACGACGTCTTTGAGAAGCAGCACGCCAAATTTCTCTTTGACGATCTTGTTGCGCTACTGTCATATGAGATTGTCTGAATCTCTGACGGGACCGATTGTAGTCTCGTTGTGCTTCAAGTTGTTCTTCTGCCATTTGTGCCCTCCTTTCTCGTGCACGTACTCGATTATGAGCTCGTTGAGCAGCACGGGCTGCTTCTGTAGTACATGCATTTCTTGTTGATGTGGAAGATTGATTATGTGTACGTTGTGCTGCCTGTTGATCATTTGTTGTAGATGTTCGGCTTGTTCGTTGTCGAGCACGAACATGAGCTTGGAAGGTATCATTCACTTGTTCTCTAGTGGGGTTCAATTCAATTTTAAGAAAGCTGATGTAAAGAAAGCAGGAGGAAGTGAATAAAACTGGAAGTTACAAAGGCAAAGAGATAATGTTTTGAAAGTTTTAACACAGATGTAGGAGTGGACCAATCATTCAAGCACAGGGGTTACATGAAATATGTAGTTTAATTGCAAGAAAGAAGAGGTGATACAGTAGAACAAACAACTTACAGCTGGTAGCAGATCGTATGTTGAAGGCAAGTCAGGCCATCGACGTAGTCGGGAGAGCTGAGAAAGTAGCAAGAACACAGGAAGAAATGTCACGCAGGAGTAGTAGAGAATTTGAAGAGCATAGTACGGAGGAGGACGTCAGTATGTGTAAATCATTATGGTGAGGTAGAGAAATAAACAGAAGTACTGATGCGTCCAAATGAAGTGTATTAGTAAATGGAGTTCAGAATGCGCAGTAGAAGAAAAAACAAATATTGTAAGGAGGAAGAACAGCTTATTCCGGGAGGTGTAGGCGGATGCGTAGGTGGACACACCGCTTGGGCTTAGGAGCCTCAGCGGTGTGTGGAGCGGGCGGCAGATGTGTTGTTGCTGCAGGCGCTGGAGGGTTTTAGGGCTGTGGCGAGAGTGTAGATCTGCGAGACGGAGTTCTCAAGCGGGGTTCGACCAGATGAACTTATCTGCAGCAGACGCCTGTTTCGCCGTCGAGCACCACAGGGAGGATATTAGGAAGCGCAGAAGGTTTGAGCGCGGAAATCATTGAAGAAGGGAGTGAACCGTTGAACATGTGGGCAGTGCGCTGCGAGAGTGAACAGAAGGAGAGGAGACGGGCGTAGAGAAGAGGGAGACTTGCCGGTTCACCGCAGGTGCAGAGCACCGGTGCTCGGGAACCCGGGGTTGTCACAGCACTGCGGGCGGTAGATTCCCGGGAGAAAGAGTGGGGAGTTGGTGCGAACGAAAGCAACGCAAGTTGCGGCGATGCAGACAGACAGGGTAAGAACAGCATGTGGCAATGGCCCAGGGACTAATCCAAGCATGACTGGATGAGGAGCAGAAATGCCGAGAAATGAGTAAAATAGATTAGTACAAACAGAGAAATATTAACCGCTGCAATGTGTTTAGGTAATCAATTCTTGGAGAGAAGTTTTTAAATTTGTGTGCACATTGGCAGATGCAACCTTGTACGATGGAGCTGCAACTAAAATCTTAAAGCACACAACGCGTTTTAATTACGTGTAAGAGAGAGTGATGAGTATGAGGAGCTATGAAATGTAGGGTAAAGTGGAAATAGAGTTGAAGTGGTGGTCATGCAGTAATGATGGCCGACAGTTTAATCAAAGCATGAATGCCTAAGGATGAAATATTGTAAGCATTGAGTTTACACTGAGGGGCAGGAATATTTTAACTGTACAGAATTTGTTTTTGGAAGTATGCATCCGTAAATGATCTACTTTAGGAAGGTTTTTTGTGAGAGAAAAGTCATAGCGAATGCGATGAGCTGTCTGATGGTGGAACTGTGCATTGAGTTGGGTTGCGGGGGCACTGCAGGGAGAGGGGGTGAATTCATAATGGTTAATTGGGTACTCCCCTATGTTGACACAGAAAGAAACAAATTCTTAGTGGAGCAAAGGTGTGCACGCAAACATAGTAACAACGATGTACAGTATATTGAGAAGAACAATTGAGGAGGTACAGTCAGAGCGTGCAATCATTTAAAGAGCAAGCGAGAAGACTATGTACGCATGGTAGTGAAGATGTAAACTATTTTGAGGGACAAACTCGGAGACGTAGTAACAGCGATGTAACGTATGCTGAGCAAAAAATTCAGGGGATACAATCACAGAGCACACTCATTTAAAGAGCAGGTAGAAATAATATGTACGCACAGTAATGAAGATATAATCTATGTTGAGAAACAAAATCAGGAAGTACAATCAGAGGCTGAACTCATTTGAAGAGAAAAACAAAAGAATATGTATGCTGGCAGAAGAGCAATGATCTATAATAATAAAGTAGAGATCAAATGAAATAGAGAGAGTTGAGGGAATAAGTACATAATGCCCGCGGCGATGCGGAGGATAAAGAGTGGCGGCGCTCTTCTGTTGGGAGTTGGGAATAAATATGGTGGCCGAGTTGCCGATGGAATTCTGAAGCAGAGGCAGTGCAGGGAGAGGGGGATCAATTCGTAATGATGAAATGCGTAGTCATTTATTTTGATCCCAAAAGCAAGGATTTCTTATTGGAGAAAAAGTAATGTAACTGAGCAAAAGTAAAACATGCAAGTGCATGATGTTACCGACTTGCAACCGGAGGAGCCTCCGTGGCAAGTCTACTCGAGGAGGGCGCGCGCGCACGTGGCGGGAAGCGAACCGGAGGCACGAACCGCACGGCCCGAGTCCGGTCCGGTTACGGAATAGGCCGACCGGTTCTTTATAAATTATTTCCTATGTTATGTTGGTCTAATTTCAGCTTGTGTTACTTTGTTATGTGGTGGGGTCTTCCTTCTATATAAGGGGGTCTTGTATGATGTAAGGAGGACTTTTTGGATCAAGTATTTTGTGTGAGGGCTGATCCCTCTTCTTCTCTCCCAAAACCCTAGCTTCTTCTCTCAAGCTCCTCATCCCCCTTCCTCTCTTGCTCTTCGGAATCCCTAGCGGTAACATTTGGTCCGACCTGCCTCTCCGCCCGCCCCTTTGGCCGCCGGATAACCGCTACATGGCTCGCGGCTCGACCTCCCGCCCCGCCGACTCCGGATCTGCCCCGGACGACCTCGCCGAACGCATTACTGCACAGGACGCGCATCTCTCCGCGCTGCAGACCGCCGTCGCAGCCCTCACCGCCGGCCAGGACATGCTCACGTCCGGCCAGGCTTCGTTCGCGGCCGGCCAGGCCTCCCTGGAGGCCGGCCAGGCGGAACTCCTCGCCCGCCTTGCCGCCTGGGCGCCGGAACGGGCTAGCCAGGCGCACGGCAGCCCCGTTTCGCCCCTCCGCCCGGAGCCCATCCGGCTGGATCCTCTCCTCCGACCGCCTGCCGCGGCCGGCATCACCTTCGGCTGTGTTCCCCCGCCCCCGGTTCCAGCCCCGACCCCGGCATATTCTACGGAGACCGTCTCCGTCCTCGGCATGCCCCCCCCCGGCCGGCTTCACCGCCGACCGCTCCGCCCTCGCACTCGACATCCCTTCCTTCTCCGGCACGGACCCCCTCAGATGGATTGCTCGTGCGGAGCAATTTTTCGATCTCCACGGGACGTCGCCAATGGACAAAGTTAGCACGGTCGTAGTCGGCCTCGAAGGCTCGGCCCTCCATTGGGCCCGTTGGCTTCGGCAAATCCAACCCGCCATTTCGTGGACGGAGTTCAAACACGAAATGGTGAGCCGCTACGACGCTCGTTACGCCGGCTCCGCCATCGAGCAGCTTTGCACGACCCGTCAGTCCACCACGGTGGATGCCTACATCGACGAGTTCGTCGCGCTGGTCACTCAAGTGTCGGGCCTCCCTCCCGACCATTACCTCGGATTCTTCTTCCAAGGCCTCCGTCCCAACATCCGCTCCCGTCTTCGCACGCATCACCCGCGAACGGTGTCCGAGGCCCTCGACCTTGCTCGGGCCGTCGAGGCGGACCTCGGGCCTCGGCAGGCCGCTCCATTCACCTTTCGGCCACCACCGCCGTCGGCCCCCGCTCAGCGCTTCCCGCCTCCGGGTGCCGGTCGGCCTCCCCGACCAGAAGGCCCGCAACGCGTCGACTACAACGACCTCCGCCGACGCGGGCTCTGCTTTTGTTGCCGCCAACCCTACTCCCCGCAACACGTCTGTCCCGTTAAGGAGTTTCATGCCCTTTTCGTGGACGGCAACAGCCCCGACGGATTCGAGGACCCTTCGTTGGAGGAGGCGCCACCGGATCCTTTTGTCGGAGAGCCAGAGCCTGCACCGCTCAACGTCCTGGAGCTTCCCTTTTACTCAGTGGGGGGCCTTACGGGGCCACGAACGATGAAGCTGTCCGGGGTGCTCCACGACCGGCCCATCATTGTGATGATTGACAGTGGGGCGAGCCACAATTTCATGTCGGCCCCCCTCGCACGCCACCTGGGGTTACCGGCCGATCCTTCCCCCGACTTCTCCGTCTGTCTGGGAGACGGCCGACGCCGCCCCACCTTAGGCCAGTGCTCGGGAGTCACCCTGTCCCTGGGCCCGTGCACGGTCACCGCGGACTTCTTCCTCTTTGAGCTGGGGGGCCTTGACGCCATCTTGGGGGTCGCGTGGTTGCAAACTCTGGGCGACGTCCGCGTCAACTGGGCGTCTATGACCATGTCCTTTCTCCACCAGGGCCAACCCTGCCGCTTGGTGGGCGATTCGACGCTCCTCCGCTCGCCCATTTCTTTCCGCGCCATGACCCACGTCACCGACATCGACTTCTCGGCGTGGTTGTGGACGGTGCAACCCACACCTCCGTCGTCGGCCGACGGCCTTCCGGCCGACATGACGACGCTCCTTGATGATTTTCCGGCGCTCTTTGAGCCGCTACCTGGCATTCCCCCCGCGCGGCCGACCGACCACGCCATCGTACTTCAGCCCGGCGTCGCAGCGGTTTCTGCCCGTCCTTACCGATACGGGCACACGCAGAAGGACGAGATCGAGCGGTTGGTTCGAGAGATGCTGTTGGGAGGCCTGATTCGGCCCAGTGCGAGCCCCTTCTCCAGCCCGGTGCTTCTTGTCCGCAAGAAGGACGGCAGCTGGCGTTTCTGCGTGGATTACAGAGAGCTGAACAAGGCGACGGTACCGGACAAGTACCCGATTCCGGTCATTCAGGAGCTGCTGGACGAGTTACACGGCGCCGTGTTTTTCACCAAACTCGACCTCCGCGCCGGCTATCACCAGATACGGGTCCGACCGGAAGACGTCCCGAAGACGGCTTTTCGGACCCACGACGGCCACTTCGAGTTTTTGGTGATGCCGTTCGGGCTCACCAACGCTCCCGCTACTTTCCAGGCTTCCATGAATGACATCTTCCGCCCGGTCCTGCGTAAGCACGTTCTGGTTTTCTTTTATGACATTCTTGTTTTCAGTACTTCCTGGCAGGATCACCTCCACCATGTTCGGGAGACTTTTACTACTCTGCGCCGTCATCACTTTACCCTCAACCGGAAGAAGTGCACCTTTAGGGCCACGACAGTGAGCTATCTGGGCCACACGATCTCCGCCCAGGGTGTCGCTATGGATGCGGACAAGATTGAAGTCGTGACCCGGTGGCCGACTCCACTTCTGTTCGCGATGTACGGGCTTTTCTCGGCCTGACCGGCTACTACCGGCGCATTATCCAGGATTACGGGGGGGGGGGGTGTCCTGCCCTCTCACTCAGCTGCTGAAGGCCCCAGCCGATGGTCCCTTCTCGTGGCCGCCAGCCGCCTTGCAGTCCGCCTTGATCCGTGGACCGGTTTTGGCCATGCCGGATTTTCGACAGCCGTTCATCGTGGAATGCGACGCCTCCGGCTCCGGCGTCGGCGCTGTCCTGATGCAGGCCGGCCGCCCGATAGCTTATTTTAGCCGCGCCTTCTCGTTGGTCGTACGCAGCCGGTCGGCATACGAGAACGAGCTGATGGCCTTGGTGTTGGCCGTGCAGCATTGGCGGCCGTACCTGTTGGGCCGACCCTTCATCGTCCGCACTGATCATCACAGCCTCCGGTATCTGCTGCAGCAGAAGATAGCCACGCCGACACAGCAGCTGTGGGTTGCCAAGCTTCTGGGATATGATTTTTCGATCGAGTTCCGGTCTGGGAAGACCAACCGAGCGGCGGACGCGCTGTCACGTCACCCTCAGGCTTCGGAGTTAGCCGCCATTTCCCGTCCGGTTTGGGACGACGCCACCATCTTGCAGCAGGAGGCGGAGGCCGACCCCCACTTGCTTGCAATCCGCACGGCCCTGCTCGCCGACCCCGCGGCACGGCCACCGCTCCTTGATCGGGGGACGGCTATTTCATCGGGGCCGCCTTGTTCTCTCCGCTTCTTCGACCCGCATCCCGCTCCTTCTCGCAGAGTTTCATTCGACGCCCTCGGGCGGCCACGCCGGCGCGTTCCGGACCTACCGGCGGCTAGCCGCCTCCTTATACTGGCCCCACATGCTACGCCAGGTGAAGGCCTACATGGCGGCCTGCCTTCCTTGCCAGAAGGCCAAGTACGAGACACTGTTTCCGAGCGGCCTGCTACAGCCGCTGCCGATTCCCGAGCGTGTCTGGGAGGACATAGCGATGGACTTTATCACACGGCTACCGCGGTCGAACGAGTTTGACTGCATTCTCGTGGTCGTTGACCGGTTGACGAAGTATAGCCATTTCATTCCGCTGCGCCACCCCTATACGGCAGCAACCGTGGCCGATAGTTTCATCTCCGAGATTGTGCGCCTTCACGGTTTTCCTCGCTCCATTGTGAGTGACCGGGACCCGCTCTTCCTCAGCAGTTTCTGGACGTCTCTTTTCCGTCTTCAGGGCACCCGGCTCCGGATGAGCACCGCATACCACCCACAGTCGGACGGGCAGTCCGAAGTGCTCAACCGCTGTCTGGAGACTTACCTCAGATGCTTCATTGGTGAGAGGTCTGGCTCATGGGCGAAGTGGCTCTGCTGGGCGGAGTATTCCTACAACACCTCGTACCACCATTCGGCCAACACCTTGCCGTTCGAAACAGCTTATGGCCGGCCCCCTCCCTCAATACTACGACATCTTCCGGGCGAATGCCCCGTGGCCAGCCTGGCCGACCACCTTCATGATCGAGATACCATTTTGGATAGCCTGAAGCACCACCTTCGTCGGGCTCAGGCAAAGATGATCTCGTTTGCCAACAGGAAGCGTCGGGACCTTTCCTTCCAGGTGGGCGAGCGAGTTTTTATCAAGCTTCACCCCTACCGCCAGCTGACCGTCGCCCGCCGCACCTGCCCCAAGCTGGCCCCACGTTTTTTTGGTCCCTTTGAGATTATCAGCCGCATCGGCGTCGTGGCCTATCGCCTGCGCCTACCAGACCAGAGCCGGATCCATCCGGTTTTCCACGTTTCTCAGCTCCGCCGAGTCATCGGCGACCACCCCGTTACCGATCACATCCCAGCAGACATCGAGCACTCCGACTCCCCACCGATGTACCCGGCCTCGATCATGGATCGGCGCCATCCTACTCCAGGGAATCCTCTTCCAAACGAGATTCGAGTCGCATGGCGCGACCGACCACTCAGCTCCGCGGCTTGGCTTCTGCGGGACGACTTCCGGTGCCAGTTTCCTGATTATTGCCTTGAGGACAAGGCAAATTTTCCAGACGGGGGTATTGTTACCGATTTGCAACCGGAGGAGCCGCCGTGGCAAGTTTACTCGAGAAGGGCGCGCGCGCACGTGGCGGAAAGCGAACCGGAGGCACGAACCGCACGGCCGACCGGTTCTTTATAAATTATTTCCTGTGTTATGTTGGTCTAATTTCAGCTTGTGTTACTTTGTTATGTGGTGGGGCTTTCCTACTATATAAGGGGGTCTTGTATGATGTAAGGAGGACTTTTTGGATCAAGTATTTTGTGTGAGGGTTGATCCCTCTTCTTCTCTCCCAAAACCCTAGCTCCTTCTCTCAAGCTCCTCATCCCCCTTCCTCTCTTGCTCTTCGGAATCCCTAGCGGTAACACATGATGTTACAAAATAGCTAAAAATGAAGTAAAGTAAGAGTAAAAATATAATAAATTGAAGTTTATCCTACTTTCTTTAGTACGAATGATAAGATGACAAATTTAGAGATACCGAAGAGGTAACTTTCGGTAGAGATGTTACATTTATAAATTAAATGTGTCACTGAACACACAAAAACATTCAAGTGCATGCTGTTACAGGATATGTATCGACTTGAGAACAAAGTAGTCATAGGTGGAGCACAATATCAAAATTTAAGCACAGAAGACGCAAGTGTATTGAACCAAAATAATTACCAGGAAACAGTTGACTGAGTGGAGCTGACAGAGATGTCGTTTTGGATTCCTTCTACGATGGCAGAGTGTAGAAATTAGACAGAGCAAAGCAGATTGGAATGAAGTAAAAGAGCAAGTGTAATGTACAGGAACGTGGAAATTCACCAATCTGCACGAAAGCGAACATCACTTGTGCAGTTACTATGGATAATATCAGAAATGTAATGAGCACTATCACCAAGCAAATGGAAGTAGAGTGGCAAGCAAAATATTAGCAAATAGATAGCACCCGAGTTGGATGAATTCATGAGGAAAGAATGACAGGCACAGTAAAGAAATCAAAACCCAACAGTCAATCATGAATAGAGCGTTCAGAAAATATAAATAAAATTGTGAGTGTACTAAAAAACTGCTTAATGATTTGGGGACGGGAAAAAAAAGTAAGACATTCAGAACGTCAATACCCAAGTTACTGTAGTGGTATACTGACCCCAAAAAGTAGGATCTAAGTTTGATGTTTGTTATTTCTGTTTAATATTATTGGTATTAAAAGTAGATTGTTGTAATATTTGTGTTAGTGATTGAGTGCTGTAACTTGTTATAGTTATCTTTATGATGAAGATGAAGTAGTGCATAATTGATGATATTAACTGTGTAAGGTAGATTGTTCTCTGTGAAAATAATCAAGTAGTGGAGAGAAATAGAAACAGTAAGCAAGTAGGAACAGGAAGCAGAACACAAATCTCTATATAAGCTTATGAGGAGCTGAAGCAGATAATATTTATCATGCCTTAGTATTGAGGATGCAGTACAAATCATTCACGAAGAAAACGTTCAGAAAATGTAAATAAAATTGCGAGGATATTAAGAAGTTGCGTAATGATTTGGGGGTGGAGAAAAAAATAAAACATTGAGAACTTCAACACCCAAATAACTGTAGTGGTATAATGATCCCAAATAACTGTAGTGCTGTACCTTGTTGTAGTTATATTTATGGTGGATATGAAGTAGTGCAAAGTGGATGATAGTACCTGTGGTAGGCAGATTACTGTTTCTGAAAATAATCGTTTACTGGAGAGCAGTAAATTAGAGCAGAAACAGTAAGGAAGCAGCAGCAGAAAGCAGAACACAAATCTCTATGTAAGCTTATGAGGAGCTCAAGCACATAATATTTAAATCTCTATGTAAGCTTATGAGGAGCTCAAGCACATAATATTTATCATGGCTTAGTATTGAGCATGGAGTAACAGTCATGCAGGAGTGGAACGTTCACGAAATGTAAAGGAAATTGTTAGGATATTAGAAAGTTGCATAATGATTTGGGGCTGGAGAACAAAAAGTCAAAAATTGAAAAATTCAATACCCAAATAACTGCACTGCTATATTGATAAGAAGAAATTGAATGTTTTTGACGCCTGATATTTCTGTTTACTATTATTGCTATTAAAAGTAGACTGTTGTAAATAGTTTGGTAATGGTTGAGTGCTGTAATTTGTTAGAGTCAAGTAGCAGCAGAAAGCAGAGCACAAATATATGAGTTGGTTCGCTGACAGTAAGGAAATGGACTAAATATCTTCATGTTCATATTGCAGCGCAAATAAACATTACGGTTCTATCACCTTGGATATAATTGGGGCACTGGAAAACAAAGTACTTCAATTATAATTGTAAGGACTCGATTGCATCCGAATGAAGGGGAACAATAGGGTCTGCCAATTCTAAATGATGCAACAAAAGCAGTATTCTGCGGCGGAGCAGGAACATTAAAATACAGTGGAAATTAAAAGTAGAGTAAAGTCCAGTCGGCCAAGTCCAGTTTATGAAAGCCGAGAAAAAACAGTTTACGTTGTCCTTCCCAATCTATCTTCCCTTCTCATGTTCCGTCAAAAATTGGTGGAAATCCTAAAGTCGCAAAAGTTATGGTTATTTCTTATATACTATGCTGTGCAGTATTTGTAGATGGTTGATAATGCCCAAACAAAATATATGTGACTACTATGCTGTGGTAAACATGAGGTAAGAAGCAAGCTAGTATGTAAAAACAAATTCCATATTTATGTTTTGTAATCGTTAAGAAGCATTTGTGAGAACTGGAACACGTAAGTCAGACATAACTATTGTATTAGGAACCGAGACAGTAATTCTGTAAGCAAGACATAAGTATAAGAGTAGGAAGCAGAACAGTACCGTTAACTGAGCGGAGCTGCAAGAGATATGTCGCTGTGGATTCCTTCTACAATGGCAGAGTGTAGAAATTAGACAAATAAAAGCATATTGGAATTAAATAAAATAGCAAGCTTAATGTGTAGGAATGTGAAATTGAGCAATATGCAGGAGACTGAACCAGCTTTGTGCAATTAGTATGGAAAATATGAGAAATTTAATGAGCACAGTGACAGAAAATGGAAGGAGAGTGGAAGCAATAATTTTATCAAAGAAGTAGCAGCCAAGTTGGATGAGATCATGAGGAGAAGATGGCATGCACTGCGCAGAAAGCAAAACCCAGCAAAAAGTAGTTTTGGAATTCTTCTACAATGGCAGAGTATAGATATTAGAGTAAGCAAAGCATGGTGGAATGAAATAAAATAGCAACTGTAATGTGTGGGAACGTAAAACTCGGCAAGCTGCAGCAGAGTGGACCTTTTTTGGGCAGTTACAATGGATATCATCACAAATCTAATGAACAGCATCACCTAACAAAATGAAGGAGAGTGGAAGGCGAAATTTATTCAAGGAAATAGCAGCCAAGTTGGGTAAAATCATGAGGAAAAAATGTCGCGGACAATACAGAAATCATAACCCAAGAAGAAGTAATTTTGGAATCGTTCTGCAGTGGCAGAGTTTACAAAGTAGAGTAACTAAATCATATTGGAATGAAATAAAAGAGCAAGTGTAATATGTAGGAACCAGCGGAGGCACCGTCGGTGGAGAAGAACAGAAGCGACATAACTTCAGAGAACGTATCAGTTTGAGGGATCAATAAGCAAGCGCACGGGAGTACCGCAGACACAGTGACACAAACACGCACACATATAGTCAGTTATTCATAGCCTTTTAGATGTGATGCATATTTCAAATTGTTGAAAAGGATCTCTGTATTTCATTGCTTGAGAAGGAACTCATTAATTCATTGCAACAAATTAATGGGGCAATCCACCAAACAAATTAGTGGTAGGGATCAGAAGGTAGGAGTAAGTATTATTATGTACTTTTCTTTATAGTAAACCGGACATTTAAAAACAGTGAACAAAAATTATCTACTCCAATTACTATTTATAGTAAACGGGATGGTTAAACAGAACGAGCAAATTTTTTTGATAGAAGCTTACATTAGGTAAAGTAAGGAATAGGTAAAGACACACACACATATATATATATAAACAAACACACACACACACACACATACACACACACACACACACACATACAAACAAATATATAAACATAGCAAAGAAAAATTGCTGAGTGAAAAATTGCTGAGTGAGAGATCGAAGAAGAAGGAAATTGGAAATTGCAAATCGCAGAGGAAATTGGAAATTGCTGAGTGAGAGATCGAAGAAGAAGGAAGCTCACCGATGAGGTTGCAGTGAATGCGAAGAAGAAGTCGCCGCTGATGCCCTCAGACAGTGCAGAGTCGACGATGTCCTGCAGGCGAGCGGAATCCACGGCGGCAAGGGAAGAAAGTTTGTGACCTAGGAGTCGAAGATGAGATGAAGTAGCAAAGAGAAATAGAAATCGAGAAGGTTGAGGGAGGAGAAGGATGGAGAAGCGAGGAGAAGGAAGGAGAAGCATACCTGCGATCGAGAATGTTGCGGAAATGAGCAGGATCCGGGGCAAAAGCGGAGGGAGCTTTGCTGGTGCTTGAGTTTTGACGGAGGGTGGGATCAAGCGACGATTTGCCTCCCAGCGGCGTGAAAGCACAACAGAGATATGACCTAGACGGCATGAAATAGAAGATGCCGATCTTTATTCGCTGAAGCGGCGGAAGCGACGGAAGCGGCGGAAGGGCGAAATCGGCAAACAACTGCGAAATATGCGATGATTTTTTGCCGGGGAGACGGAGGTTTGGGGAAAATGAGGGAGAAGCAGAGGGAGAGGGAGGGAGAGGCCGCGGAAATGAGGCAGAGAAGCGAGCGACTGGGGCCATTAGTAAGCGGCTAGCGGCGCGACGCAGAGGATGCCGCACTGATTCGCTGCCAGCGCGTCGAGGCGTGACGAAGGGGCATCGGAAGGAAGAGCGGCGGAAGGGCGAAATCGGCAAATGACTCCAGCGAAATCTGCGAATGATGTTTTGTCGCCATCCTAACTCGAACGAACTTTATAATATATTGATCTGAACAAAGATATAACTTCAGGAAAACTAAATTGCAATACTGAAATATATTACTTTTAAAAGTACTTCATTCCTTACATTCTCCGTTGATACCTCAAAATATTGATTTGAATGAACATGACATATAAATTCAGAGAAATTAAATGTAATGGAAAGAGAAACGTTAAGTGAATATATTCACTCAAACATTCCAGAAATATGGATCAGAAAGAGTATTACTCACATATATTAGGTTTAAGAATGGAGCATTCCTTATATTCTCCATTGCTCTAGTATAAATGGCAAAATAAAACAAAATAGAAGAAGTGGATAAGATCAAAATTGAGAAATGAAACCTAATTTCTTAAATATATTATTTTGGAAAATGCGGCATTCCTTACATTCTCCACTGCTCTAATTTAAATGCGAAGATTAAAAAGTCAGAAGAAATGGAGAAGATCAACATAGAGGGGAACCAAATTTTGCGATTTTTTTTTAGTCGTATGTGATATTCAAGCAGGAATCATTTGCATGCAGTTGAAATCTTATGTTGCCCTAACAGTGGAGGTTATTCACAGATTTTGTCTATCTGCAGCTCTAAAGAAAGTCAAATTAGTTATTCGAAGATATTTTTGTTATACGCAAATTAGTAAAGAATTAAAAAAAAAATTGGTCGTTCTCTTCGCCCTCCTCACTATAGGGGGAGAGTAACCCTAACTATATCTAGAAGCATCAATGGGAGAAGTAATCTGACCAATGAAGAGAAGCCCTCAAAGAGAACCACGGAACTTCATAGTTTGAGTCCAAATTAAGAATTAATAACCTCACCTTTAGAGAAAGTGGAAATGACAATGGGCATGAAAAGAGCAACCCAAATTTGAAGGCTTCTCTCACTCTCCCTGTAAACCCTGCCACTTCTCTTTAGCTTCTTCACAAATTAGTACTTCAATTAATTGAATTAGTGGGTTGGATGTGAATGGAGTTGGACGAATCAGTTGAAGTGAGGAATAGGCTCCTGGGGTTGATGCAATATGTACCCGCAATGAACACGTGTATGGGGGTTTGTGCATACATCCAAGCAGAAATTATTTTGCTGAATGTAACTCCAATGATAATAAAAACAACACATAATTCTTCATCAATGGGGAAAGAGTACCCCTTGTAGAGGAGCAACATTTCATGCATGTTTAATAGTTTAATTTCGATATGATAAATATGATCATCCCAAACGCAAAAAAGACGCATCAAATAAATCTTAAGAATCAACCAATGAAGCAAACCTATGACAAAAATGAGTTGCATGTACATTCGCATGGATAATTGGACTTATTACAAAAGAAAAATACTTACCAGCACGGATAAATATCTGCAGAAGAACAGATTGAATTGAAGGGAGAGTGCACATTTGCAATTCAGCACGTTCAGCTCTTCCATCCAGTGCACAGTGCCTGCCAACAGAGATTTCAGCAACAGATATTTGAAGGATGGAATCAGAGGTTGGGTTGGGCATGCATAGCAATTGAGAGAACCACAAATGCAGGCATTAAAAAATTTACAAACTAATATCAGACATCTAAGGAAATTGCGCCATTTTATTGATGATTGTCGTGCGCAATTATTTATCTAAGAAATAATATCAGACATCTAAGGAAAAAAATTGGCATAGCCGTTTGCAAAAGAGCACTGTCATGCACCCAAATGAACCCAAACACATCTCTGGAAGATCCAAATTAAATGATCAATAAAATAACTCATCACTTTGACCCACATAGCTGTATTCATTCAAATCTCTCCCCCACATTAATGTTATCAGCTACAAACATATATAATTAGTTGCATAGCCGTTTGCTGTGAACGTAGAAGAAGGTGGGGCAAAATGAAATATAAAGCCAGAGAGAGGGAGAGTGGTGGAGTACCCAATTTATCTAACCCCCTTAGCTTAACAGGTACAGTTTGATTTGTGGCATAACAGCAGCTCTATGACAGTCGGGAACTTCTTTTTCCAAAAAAATAAGCAGAAAAGCTTCAGATGGAGATAATTTTGGGGGTTCAAGCTTCGTAGGTTTCAATCCTAACAATGATAATCATGATATAAAACCCTCCTGAAATTTGACTCCAGATTTCCGTGAAGAACAGAAGTTCGAAAACCAGATTCTCAGATATGGAACTGAAAAAGTAAATAAAATACGAAATCAAAAACATAAATAAAACCAAACATCTAGCGTACCGTGCGAAATTTGGTGGCGCCGGAGTACCTGGACGCAAAGAGCAGAGATGTCGGCGTTGTGATCTTCCGGAAGCAGGAGGGTTGAGGAGACGGCAGGTAGGCGGTCGTGGGCGACGAAGAGGAAGCTCACCGATGGATTTTGTGCGGTTGCAGTGAGCGAGGAGAGTGGAGAGGAAGAGGAAGAAGAGCGGCGAAGAAGTGAGGGCATTGAGAAATGCGAGATGCCCCCGACGGAGTAATCGAGAGTGCAGTCGGCGCGAAGAAGAGCGGTGAGAAGGGTGTTGTCGCACTGTGGTAGAGGGCGGCGCTGCTGAAGATGAATCGGCCCTCTCTCGCTGCCAGCGCGCGGACCCGTGACAGAGGGGGATAGCTGGCGACGCAGCTGGCGCGAAGAAGAGCGGTGAGCAGCTTGGTGTCGTTGCTAAAGAGGAGGCGGAAGCGGCGTCGTCGAAGAAGAAGAGCGCTGCAACGCGTGTAGCGTTGATGGGGGCTTCAGCTGAGAACTGGAGAACGTGCGAATGACTTTTGTCATTTACCGATGTGTGAATGACTTTTGTCCTTGTTATACACCCGTAAAGGCCTCGGGTTGCGTCTAAAGGAAGCCCCGCCGAAGAGAGGTGGGGTCAACGGTCAGCGCATAATCGCTTAAGTTTGAGAGATCGAACCCGCCATTTCCGCCGCTCACCGCCGAGGTCAAAGCACGCACAAGCCGCAGGTACGTGCGCTACCGCGCGCACGGGAGCGCACGGTAGCGCGCGGGCAGCACCCCCCGTCGCGGAGGAGCGACCCGGTCGCGCCCCGACCGCACCCCTCCCGGTGTGCGGCCGCGCCGCACCCCCCTTGGGAGGTGCGGCCGCGCCGCACCCCCCTTGGGAGGTGCGGCCCAGCCGCACCCCCCAAGGGGGTGCGGCCCAGCCGCACCCCCCAAGGGGTGCGGCCAAGCCGCACCACCCTTGGGCGGTGCGGCCAAGCCGCACCCCCCCGGGGTAGGACTCGGCCGCACCGCCCGTGGGGTGCGGTCCGGCCCCCTCCCCTCGCCTTTTTTCGCAGGGGGGCTCGAAGGGGCCCCCGCCGCGTTCGCGCCCTCTCGTCGGGTGCGTCAGATCTCAATTCCTCCTTGGGGGACGACTCCCCGTTCCGCCGTCCGCCCGGGGCATCCCCGTGGTTCGCGGCACGTTCGGAGCACCTCAACGCTCGCGCACGCTCAGAACGCTTCTGAGCGCGCTCAGAAGCATTCTCACTTTTTGTCTTTATGACTTTCTCACTTTTTGTCTTTCCAGCGTGCTCACTTTTTGTCTTTCCAGTTTCTCAGATTTCAGAAAGAACCTGTCGCCTTTTTCGCCTCCAACAGAACTGCCCGAACTGCCCGAACTACCTGAACTGCCCGAAGGGTAAGGTGGTCATTTACGAAAAATGGCGATCCGTGTGCCCCGAACCAGAAAATATGATTCGTCCGCCGAGCATTTATGGAAACTGCAAACGACGAAATTACCGGACTGCCCTCGGCCAAAGCTATAAAAGGAGACCCAAGGCTTCATTTGAGAGGACCTGGCTTTCGAGACCCGGGAGAGCTCCTTGCAGACTTTTGCGGAATTCTCCTTCGGCGCTTGAAGATCTCCTGCGGGACTTGAGGTTTTCCTTCATCCCGAAAGGCGACACAGCTTCTCACTTTTGTTCTCCGGGGCTTCTCACTTTCGTTCCCCGGAGCCTTCTCACTTTTGTTCTCCAAGATTCTCAGAAGGGAAAAAGACTTAGTTTTCTGAAAGGTGGTCTGTCACCTCCAGAACCCTCTCTCTCTCTCTTATTGTAACGAGCGACGGCCTGTCGCGCTCGAGTTCTAACTACCAAATTGTAACCCCCAGAAGATAGTGAAGTTTGGTCGGCACAGCTCCGGCCGCGTGGTTTTTTACCCTTTCCGGGTTTTCCACGTTAAAAAGTCCCAGTCTACTCAGTGAATCTCGAATTGACTGTTTGCGCGCTTAGTTCGCTCACGAGCTAAGGTAGTTCAATTGGACCGGTCTACCAAGAGCCCTAAGCGTTCCACAATAGTTTGACGACGTCTGTGGGAAGATTCCCAAAACTCTTTGAAAGCCAACTGCTATGGAAAGAAAGAGTGCTCGCACTACTGAAGGGTCACTACCGGAGGGACGCGTCGACCCAGCTCCCTCCCACTCGCTTATCATCGCACCTCCCGTGGAGGGGGCACTGCCTACGCCCGCAGCTGGGCTGGAAGTACACATGCAACAGATTGAAAAGCATCAAGCCGAGATGCTGGCCCTCGTGAGGAATCTCGGGGCTCCTCAAGCTCCGATTCAACCACCAGCTCTGAACACACCACCGCCCCCAGTTCTGAATCATGCCCCGAACCAAGAAGCCGTTTAGGAGGACGAGGCTTTAGAAGGATTCTCCAACGCGGCGAGTTCTGCTCACCTTGCCCCGCCGGCTGGAGGCCCAGAAGCTGACCACCGTACCAAGCTACCCCGACCTCGTTCATCGGGTTGAAGCACAAATAGCGGCAGATGAGGCCATCGAAGCGCACCGTCGGCAGTTCGAAGGAAGCCAAGAAAGGAAGAGGGGATCAGATCAAGCCCCTCGCGAACGAGAAGAACGTCGCGACGAGGAGCGCCGCGGCGACGAGCGTCGGCGTGACCCCCGAAGGGATCCGGGACCACAGCCGCCCAGGACCTACACCCCGTTGAACACCACCAGAATGAATGTGCTCTACGCCATTCAGAACAACCCTGAACTCCGCATGCCCCGGATACCCCCGCCAAATCCAAGGGGAGACCAGTCCAGGTACTGCGAGTTCCATCGGGGAACCGGGAATACCACCGAGGAGTGCACCAGACTTAAAGACGAAATCGAGCGCCTCATCCGCCAGGGACTCCTGGGAAGATTCTTACAAGGCCAGATTCCCAATCGGCCCCAGCAGCCCAGGGAGGCAGGGGAGCAGCCCCCCGCCCCCCGAGGCGCAGGTGGAGGAAGGCCGATGGTGGGAGAAATCGAGACAATCGCCGACCCCCCCCCCCCCCCCCCCCCCGTCTTAGCATCGCAAATCCTCTCGATTGCCCAGCCCGTAAGAGACCACGAAGACAAAAAACTCAAGCAGGATATTACGATAGCTTTCGAAGATGAAGACTTGCAAGGGTTGCGGCTACCGCACCAGGATCCGCTCGTGATCAGCGCAGGGATCGGGGATCCCTGCTTCAAGGTAAAGAGAATACTGGTCGACAACGGAAGCTCAGTCGATGCCCTGTTCCTCTCCACCTTGCAGAGTATGAAGCTCACGAAGGACCAGCTTAGTCCTACGGCCGGGCCTGTCTACGGCTTCGACAACAGACCTGTCCCGGTGCAGGGCATGATCATTCTCCCAGTCACATTGGGCGAGTTTCCAAGACAGTCAACGCACAACATCCAGTTCATGGTGGTAGAGTCCACCTCCGCCTATAATGCCATCTTCGGGAGACCGCTCCAGTCAATCTTCGGGGCAATCCCTTCCATTCCGCATCTGGCTATGAAGTTCCCAACTGCCGCAGGCATAGGAGTCGTAAGAGGGTACCAAGAGGCAGCCAGAACCTGCTATCTGAAGCAGGCTCAACCAGTAAGGGCAACCACCCTCAACATCAATAACTTCGACCTACGAGACGAAGCTACTTTGCATCGAGGAGCGCCCGTTGAAGGGCTAGTAGAAGTACCACTTTCCCGACGAGACCCGACTCAGACTATTCAGGTCGGGTCACTCTTGTCACAAGAGGAGCGAGAAAAGTTCACAACCTTCCTACAGGAGAACGAGGACATTTTCGCATGGAGCCCTGAAGACATGCCCGGGGTAGATCCTGACGTTATCTATAACTCGTTAAACATCAACCCCTCCTGCAGGCCTGTAATTCAAAAGAAGAGAAACTTTGCCCCCGAGCGTTTGAAGGCTATCGAGGAGGAAGTAGCTAAGCTCCTGGAAGCACGGTTCATACGCGAAGCAGAATACCCCACATGGCTCGCCAACGTAGTCATGGTAAAGAAGGCCTCGGGAAAATGGCGAATGTGCGTCGACTACAGCAATCTGAACCAAGCATGCCCAAAAGACAGCTTCCCCCTCCCGAGGATTGACCAACTCGTCGACGCTATGGCCGACCATGAGCTGCTCAGCTTCATGGATGCTTATTCGGGTTACAACCAGATAAGGATGAACCCCGCGGACGAAGAGCATACCGCCTTCCACACCGACCGAGGAGTCTACTGCTACAAGGTGATGCCCTTCGGCCTTAAAAATGCCGGAGCCACCTATCAAAGGCTGATGAACAAAGTCTTCAAGAATCTCATCGGAGAGACGATGGAGGTTTACGTGGACGACATGCTAGTAAAGAGCGTCCATCGTTGCGACCACTTGGAAGACTTGGGAAAGTGCTTCCAGCTTCTCCGCCGCTTCCAAATGCGGCTCAATCCCAGCAAATGTGCATTTGGTGTGACGGCGGGAATGTTCTTAGGTTTCATGGTAACCCATCGGGGAATTGAGGCCAACCCCGAGAAGATCAAGGCGTTGGAGGATATGTCTCCACCTCGCTCAATTAAGGAAGTGCAACGCCTAAACGGGAGGATCGCTGCGTTATCCCGATTTCTGTCACGGACGGGAGACAAGTATCTCCCCTTCTTCAAAATCCTCCGGGGAGCGCGCCACTCCGGTTTCCAGTGGACTGACGAATGCCAGGTGGCCTTCGAGCTTCTCAAACAATATTTGGCTTTGCCACCGCTTCTGTCAAAGCCCACCCCTGGAGAAACTCTATTCCTGTACCTGGCCGTGTCGCCTACGGCTCTTAGCTCGGTGCTCGTAAAAGACGAAGGAGGGGTACAGCGACCAATCTACTACCTCAGCAAAGTCCTCACCGACACCGAAACTAGATATCCGGCAGTAGACAAGACGGCCTTGGCTCTTGTTTTCTCAGCAAGAAAGCTTCGACCCTACTTCCAGGCTCATGCCGTAAAGGTGTTGACATAACTCCCCTTACGGACAATCCTCCAGAAGCCAGAAGTCTCAGGGAGACTTGTAAAGTGGGCCGTAGAACTCAGCGAGTTTGACATCCAATTCCTACCTCGACCTGACATCAAGTCGCAGGTGCTCGCCGACTTTGTGGTGGAGTACACCATCCCGCCGGAAACAACTCTTATCAAAGACACCAGTAGCCCCCGTTGGACCCTCTACGTCGATGGTGCCTCTGGAGCTGAAGGAGCCGGAGCAGGATTGCTCCTCATAAGCCCCGAGGAGGTCACCCTGGATTACGGACTTTGGCTAAAATTCCCTGCAACGAATAACATTGCAGAGTACGAGGCGCAGATCGCCGGTCTCCGACTCGCTATCGACTATAAAGCTGAGAACCTGACGATTTACACAGACTCTCAACTCGTAGTCTCACAGGTCGAAGGAGACTACGAGGCTAAGAGCGACCAGATGGTGAAGTACCTCGCGTTTGCGAAATCACTCCTTCAGAAGATCCCATCATATCAAGTTCTGCACATCCCCCGGGAGCAGAACTCCAGGGCGGACGCTCTCTCCAAGCTCGCCACTTCACCCTCCAGCTACCAGTCTCGAAGACGCCGAATCGAAGAGGTCGTAATCCCAAGCGTTCAAGGGCCATGGGAGATCGCAGCCATCCACCAGGAAGAGTCATCCTGGATGACCACGCTACGAGCTTACCTCGAATGCGGGCTCCTTCCTGAAGATCGCTTAGAAGCACGAAGACTACGGATGCGGGTGGCATCGTTCGCTATTATAGACGGGGAGCTTTACAAACGGGCATTCTCAGGACCATATCTGAAATGCCTACCGGCAAACGAAGCAGACTACGCCCTCAGAGAAGTGCATGGGGGAGTTTGCGGAGAACACCTAGGCGGAAAGGCGTTGGCACGGAAAATACTGCGTCAGGGCTTCTACTGGC
Source organism: Dactylorhiza incarnata (assembly GCA_033032865.1). Classification (NCBI taxonomy): domain Eukaryota; kingdom Viridiplantae; phylum Streptophyta; class Magnoliopsida; order Asparagales; family Orchidaceae; genus Dactylorhiza; species Dactylorhiza incarnata. The sequence goes on along the minus strand of JAWHQI010000126.1, from coordinate 6,192,751 downwards.
CGACAATGAGGAGGGACGCGACCGACTTTGTCCAAAGGTGTAAGAGCTGTCAGCTACACGCCAACATACCTCACCAACCCCCGGTCTCGCTTTCCACGCTTCAAGGTGCGTGGCCATTCGCGCAATGGGGGATCGACCTCCTCAGCCCCCTGCCCCTAGCATCCGGACAGAGGAAGTTCATCATCCTAGCCATCGATTACTTCACCAAATGGGTGGAAGCCGAGCCCCTAGCTAAAATTACAGGAGAAAACGCCAAACAATTCGTCTGGAAGAACATCGTCTGCCGCTTCGGCATCCCGGCCACACTCATTACCGACAACGGCACTCAATTCACCGGGAAGTCCTTCACCAAGATGTGCGAGGATCTGAAGATCAACCTTCGTCATACGTCCGTGGCACATCCGCAAACCAACGGACAAGTAGAAGTCACAAATCGCACCATCCTCAAAGGATTGAAGACACGCTTAGAAGAAGCTGGGGGCAATGGGTGGACACACTCCCAAATGTGCTGTGGGCATATCGCACAACGGAGAGAACTCCTATGGGGGAGACGCCTTATAACCTCTGTTACGGAACCGAAGCTATCATCCCCGTCGACGTCGGCGTTCCAAGTACTCGGGTGCTAACCTTCGATCCCAGCAAGAATGACGGACTGCTTTGGGAAAATCTCGACCTAATCCCTGAGGTTCGGGACAACGCCGCCCAACGTGCCGCATCCTACCAAATGCGTGTAGCCCGCATCTACGACAGGAGGGTGAAGCCCAGACCGATCAACGTAGGAGATCTCGTCTTACGCAGCGTCGAGGCAGCCATCAAAGGCCCCCAAGGAGATAAGCTCTCATCGGCCTGGGAAGGCCCGTATGTAGTCACTATGGTCGTGAAACCCGGAACATACAGGCTCAGAACGGCGGAAGGGAAGACTTTGCCACGCACCTGGAACGCTCAAAACTTGCGCCGCTTTTACCAGTAATCCGGGGACTTCTACCATATGCTAAGCCGCGAGCTCAGACTCGTGCAAACTTATCTTAAAATTTCTGTACCAAGCCGCGAGCTCAGACTCGTGCACTTATCTTATATTACCTACTATGTAAAAGCCGCGAGCTCAGACTCGTGCACTTATCTTATATTACGTATTATATAAAAGCCGCGAGCTTTGACTCGTGCACCTATCTTATCTTAAATAAAGCTACGCGTCAAATGATTTCTACTATAAAACTATATATGTATATTTTGACATCAACATCCATTTAAGAAAAATCTTTGTAACGGGGCCCTGCCCTGGGGACTCTGCACCGCCGTCGATTGAAGGTTCGCCCTTCTCCTCCGCCGTCGAGTCCCAGTGTCGTAGGGGCCTGCCCCCCTTACGTTCGCCTCCGGTTTGAATACACCAGCTATTCACCGGCCACTTCGGGGCCCTGCCCCGGGGACTTTGCACCGCCGTCGATTGAAGGTTCGCCCTTCTCCTCCGCCGTCGAGTCCCGGTGTCGTAGGGGCCTGCCCCCCTTACGTTCACCCCCGGTTTGAATACACCCGCTATTCACCGGCCAAGCCGCGAGCACATAATCGTGCAAAAAAGCCGCGAGCACAGACTCGTGCAAAAAAGCCGCGAGCACAGACTCGTGCAAAAAAGCCGCGAGCACAGACTTGTGCAAAAAAGCCGCGAGCACAGACTCGTGCAAATAAGCCGCAAGCACAGACTTGCGCAAGCTAATTTTCTATTATGTAAAAGCCGCGGGCTCAGAACCACGCAAGTTCATCTGTTATTTTGCAGAAATCACTCAACCAATGCGTATATTAATGTTAGGCAGCAAGCCAGCGACAACCTCAGAGAACCAACGCCCTTCGCCGGCCATCTTAAAGCGTCCTCCCTCGATCAACGCTTTGTCAGCAACCAGGACAGCAGGACCATCAGAGGGCTATCACGACCCAGCGCAGGGTGAGAAACGTCTGTCCAGAACAAAGAAACAAAGTCAACCACGCTCACCCTTCGACCGCAACTCCTACCCAAAGCGCCGCAAAGAGGGCGGTGAATAAAGCCGCCACAGAAAAGTCAAAACCTCCGAACTCCTCGCCCCGAAACTCGGACTCCGAAGGTTTGGGGGGCTTATGTTATACACCCGTAAAGGCCTCGGGTTGCGTCTAAAGGAAGCCCCGCCGAAGAGAAGTGGGGTCAACGGTCAGCGCATAATCGCTTAAGTTTGAGAGATCGAACCCGCCATTTCCGCCGCCCGCCGCCGAGGTCAAAGCACGCACAAGCCGCAGGTACGTGCGCTACCGCGCGCACGGTAGCGCGCGGGCAGCACCCCCCGTCGCAGAGGAGCGACCAGGTCGCGCCCCGACCGCACCCCTCCCGGGGTGCGGCCGAGCCGCACCCCCCTTGGGAGGTGCGGCCGAGCCGCACCCCCCAAGTGGGTGCGGCCCAGCCGCACCCCAAAGAGGGTGCGGCCAAACCGCACCACCCTTGGGCGGTGCGGCCAAGACGCACCCCCCGGGGTACGACTCGGCCGCACCGCCCGTGGGGTGCGGTCCGGCCCCCTCCCCTCGCCTTTTTTCGCAGGGGGGCTTGAAGGGGCCCCCGCCGCGTTCGCGCCCTCTTGTCGGGTGCGTCGGATCTCAATTCCTCCTCGGGGGACGACTCCCCATTCCGCCGTCCGCCCGGGGCATCCCTGTGGTCCGCGGCACGTTCGGAGCACCTCAGTGCTCGCGCGCGCTCAGAACGCTTCTAAGCGCGCTCAGAAGCATTCTCACTTTTTGTCTTTCTGACTTTCTCACTTTTTGTCTTTCCAGCGTGCTCACTTTTTGTCTTTCCAGTTTCTCAGATTTCAAGAACAACCTGTCGCCTTTTTCGCCTCCAACAGAACTGCCCGAACTGCCCGAACTACCCGAACTACCCGAACTACCCGAACTGCCCGAAGGGTAAGGTGGTCATTTACGAAAATGGCGATCCGTGTGCCCCGAACCAGAAAATATGATTCATCCGCCGAGCATTTATGAAAACTGCAAACGACGAAATTACTGGACTGCCCTCGGCCAAAGCTATAAAGGATCCCCAAGGCTTCATTTGAGAGGACCTGGCTTTCGAGACCCGGGAGAGCTCCTTGCAGACTTTTGCGGAATTCTCCTTCGGCGCTTGAAGATCTCCCGCGGGACTTGAGGTTTTCCTTCATCCCGAAAGGCGACGCAGCTTCTCACTTTTGTTCTCCGGGGCTTCTCACTTTCGTTCCCCGGAGCCTTCTCACTTTTGTTCTCCAAGATTCTCAGAAGGAAAAAAGACTTAGTTTTCTGAAAGGTGGCCTGTCACCTCCAGAACCCTCTCTCTCTCTCTCTCTCTCTCTCTCTTATTATAACGAGCGACGACCTGTCGCGCTCGAGTTCTAACTACCAAATTGTAACCCCCAGAAGATAGTGAAGTTTGGTCGGCACAGCTCTGGCCGCGTGGTTTTTTACCCTTTCCGGGTTTTCCACGTTAAAAAGTCCCAGTGTACTCAGCGAATCTCGAATTGACTGTTTGCGCGCTTAGTTCGCTCACGAGCTAAGGTGGTTCAATTGGACCGGTCTACCAAGAGCCCTAAGCGTTCCGCAATAGTCCTCAACCTAAAACAGACGAACTTTATATACTCCTGATTTCCGTGAAGAACAGAAGTTCGAAAACCAGATTCTCAGATATGGAACTGAAAAAGTAAATAAAATACGAAATCAAAAACATAAATAAAACCAAACATCAAGCGTACCGTGCGAAATTTGGTGGCGCCGGAGTACCTGGACGCAAAGAGCAGAGATGTCGGCGTTGTGATCTTCCGGAAGCAGGAGGGTTGAGGAGACGACAGGTAGGCGGTCGTGGGCGACGAAGAGGAAGCTCACCGATGGATTTTGTGCGGTTGCAGTGAGCGAGGAGAGTGGAGAGGAAGAGGAAGAGGAGTGGCGAAGAAGTGAGGGCATTGAGAAATGCGAGATGCCCCCGACGGAGTAATCGAGAGTTCAGTCGGCATGAAGAAGAGCGGTGAAAAGGGTGCTGTCGCACTGTGGTAGAGGGTGGCGCCGCTGAAGATGAATCGGCCCTCTCTCGCTGCCAGCGCGCGGACTCGTGACGGAGGGGGATAGTTGGCGACGCAGCTAGCGCGAAGAAGAGCGGTGAGCAGCTTGGTGTCGCTGCTAAAGAGGAGGCGGAAGCGGCGTCGTCGAAGAAGAAGAGCGCTGCAACGCGTGCAGCGTTGACGGGGGGCTTCAGCTGAGAACCTCAACCTAAAACAGAAGAACTTTATATACTCCCAATTTTCGTGAAGAACAAAAGTTCGAAAACCAGATTCTCAGATATGGAACTGAAAAAGTAAATAAAATACAAAATCAAAAACATAAATAAAACCAAACATCAAGCGTACCGTGCGAAATTTGGTGGCGCCGGAGTACCTGGACGCAAAGAGCAGAGATGCTGGCGTTGTGATCTTCCGGAAGCAGGAGGGTTGAGGAGACGACAGGTAGGCGGTCGTGGGCGACGAAGAGGAAGCTCACCAATGGATTTTGTGCGGTTGCAGTGAGCGAGGAGAGTGGAGAGGAAGAGGAAGAGGAGCGGCGAAGAAGTGAGGGCATTGAGAAATGCGAGATGCCCCCGACGGAGTAATCGAGAGTGCAGTCGGCGCGAAGAAGAGCGGTGAGAAGGGTGTTGTCGCACTGTGGTAGAGGGCGGCGCTGCTGAAGATGAATCGGCCCTCTCTCGCTGCCAGCGCGCGGACCCGTGACAGAGGGGGATAGCTGGCGACGCAGCTGGCGCGAAGAAGAGCGGTGAGCAGCTTGGTGTCGCTGCTAAAGAGGAGGCGGAAGCGGCGTCGTCGAAGAAGAAGAGCGCTGCAACGCGTGTAGCGTTGACGGGGGCTTCAGCTGAGAACTGGAGAACGTGCGAATGACTTTTGTCATTTACCGACGTGTGAATGACTTTTGTCCTCAACCTAAAACAGAAGAACTTTATATTATATATATATACTATATATATAAAGAAGTATAATTTTTAAAGATTTTCGGAATTTTTTAATTTTCGTGTAGTGGTGGCATACCATTTAAACATGATCCACCCGATTTCCCCCTCAAAACCGTCTCCGCCGTTCGATCTAACAATGAAATTTATCTATTTAAACCCAGCTGTCCGATCTGATTTCATCACAACATCTCAGCCGTTCGATCAACCTGGAACGTTGATTCAATCTCGACCGTCCATTTTTTCCCTAGGTCTCCTAAACCTACCTTGATAGGGTGTCTTAAACCTATATATTTTATAGGACCCCTACCTTACAAAGTGAAATTACTATCTTACCCCCACTATTTTGAAAAAAAAAAACAGGTTGCGGGCAGGGCTGTTTTACCGCTACAAGGTGTAAGAATAGGGATGTGGGGCGGGGTCAAGCGGGGCAGCGGGCGGGGCAGGTCTGGCGGGGCAGCGACTAGGTCAGGTCAGGCACCGGGCGGGGCAGGGGCTGGGTTAGGTCCGACAGCGGGCGGGGCAGAGGGTGGGTCAGGCGGGGCAGAGGGTGGGTCAGGCGGGGCAGAGGGTGGGTCAGGCGGGGTAGCAGGCGGGCCTCACAGGGCCCGCTGTTTATTTCAAATGGAGCAGCAGGCTTCCACCTTATTAACAGCGGAAAGCCGTTGTTCCGGGCGATGTGGGACTAATCAAGTCCCACATCGCCCATTTTGAATGGAACAGGCGAGCGGGGCCCGCCTGTGGGCCCCACTTATTACAGCGGGTGAACAGTGGCGCGAGCCACTGTTCATCCGCTGTAGTTATATTTTTTTAAAAAACATTTTAAAAAAAAAACTTGCTTTTAAAAAAAAACACATTTAGAAATCACATCATCCGTGAATTCATTTTCTTTAAAATGAATTTAAATTTATTAATAAAATTAATCATTATTAATTATGAGTCGGGCACCCCGAAGCCCGTCGGGCGCCCCGATGCCCGCCGGTGCGGGCGACGCTCGCAGTGGGGACGGGCGAAGCCCGCCGCTGCTGGCCGGGTACTGTCGCGCTGTGCACGGGGGGCCCCCCGTGCACTGTCACTCGTATATATATAGATCTATATATGACTTTTCTCTCCTTTCTCGCCTCTCTCTCCCCTCCCTCTCTCCTCCCTCTTACTCTCTCTATCTCTCCTCCCACTCTCTTTCTCTCTCGCCATCACACTTGCGACGGACAACAAAACACTATTCATACCCTAAATAACTTTATATATATGTATATATATATATTATATATATAGGACTTCCCTTACGAGGCTCTCCCCACCACCACTGGTGGGGAGAGCTAGCCGACCGCCGCCTCCGGTGGGAGTGTCCCGGGAGGGCGCTCCGACGAAACCTCCGTCGGCGGCCTATCTTAGCCGGAGGCGGACAGATTTCTGGAGCTAAAGTTGCTCATTGGCCACGTATGCATGCATGGCTGCATGCACAGTGGCATGGATGCCCTTGCAGAACTTCTCCAAGGCGGTCTGAGGTTCCTTTGCTCCGGCCGCCACCTCCTGTAGGTGCGCCCGGGAAGGGCGCTCTAGCGGCACGCCGGCCAAAGACCGACCGGAGGTGGCAATAGCAGTAGATCTGGGAGGAAAAAAAATTCCAGATCCACGGTGGTTGCATGCATGAAGCCACCGTGAACGAATTTCTCCCTTGCGGGCCTCCTCCCCACCACCACCTATAAGGAGTTAGCTTCGGCCACCACCCCAAGTGGGAGCGCCCCGGGAGGGAGCTCCGGTGGGGCATCTTTCGACGGCCGGCCGGCCGCCAGCGATGGCCGGTAAAACAGTAATTATTTTAATAACTATATTTTTTTTTGCTGTTTGGAAAGAGGAGGCCGCCGGAGCATATTCCAATGGTTCCCTCCGCCTCAAGGGCCTTGAGGAAGGGTCGTGGGGACCCTCCCTCCCCTTCACATGCCCCATGCAAGGCTGAAGCCCGCAGTGGTGGTGGAGATGGGGGGAGTGGTCTGACGCTTCCAAGGCCGGGATCGCTGGCCGGCTCCGGTGGTCGGAGTCGGTGGAGGTCGACGAGAAAGGATCTAAGGGCAGGGAGGAGTCATGAGAACTTACATTCGTGCCGTTTAGGTGAGGGGATCGGCGGGCAGCCATGGTGGGTGGAGTTCGTCGGAGTTCGTGGAGGAGGCTCATCGGAATGTCGTCGGGGCTTGGTTTCTTGCTGATTAGGGAGGTATGGTGTGTAAGACCCCTTTTTTTCTTTTTGAAAACTCAGGTCTTATGCCCAGAACCGCCACTTTGCAGTGACACACTCATTTAGGAAGGTCGCCACTACAAAACACCGATTCTGCCGGCCATATCGATCACAACAGAAGGAAAGTATACATTTGATTAACTAGAAATCAAGTCCAAATCACATGAATATAATATCTCAGAATAAAAGATGTCCACATGAAATAATTGAATACAAGATAGTAATAGAAGGGATCCTGCCCGATACATTAATTCCTCACTATAATTTCACTCGCGGAAGCATAATCTACTAAAACTAATAAGACACTCACGGATCCTGTCATCGGTGCTCTCGTGCTAGACTGCCTCGCCTCCATCTGCACTGGCCTCTGGTGCCGCAGTATCTCCTCGGTCCCCTAAAATGATAAGGTCCACTGACCTTTAGTCAAAAAACAAAGCCAATCCCCCATCCCTCCCCCGGTGACTCCTAGGCACCGAGCGGGAAGGATGGAGCAGATGACATCAAGGGGTATAATCAAAAGCAGGTGATAGTGAATCTAACTACGGAAGGGTCTATCTCTAAGCAACAAATTGTACAATGAGTAAAGCAGTAAGAAGTAAAACAGTAACAGGTAAGCATTAGTAATAAGTAAAGCAGTGTTTAGCATAATAGCAATAAGGAAACAATATTAAAGAAATGTAACCTTGATTTATAGGAATGCACATACAAACCTATAGACCAAGGGGTCGTTTAGCAGGGCCTATCGTATAAAAAGTCTCATAACCAATTTATACGATAGGGGTAGGGGTTGAAATGCAATGTTTATGACATGTCATGCAAGGTTATGCAGGTTAGTGCTATGTTCATACAAGTGCAATTCACACACTTCGACACTATGCGCACAGACCTTTAATTCCCCCCTTTTGGAGCTAGCAAAACTCCGAGGATACTTCCGCAGTGGCAAACAGAAGCGCTGGGTTGGGCCTCGCCCAACTCTAGGTTGGTATATGCACTACCTAACCTAGACTTATAGTATGCCTCAACGCTAACAACACAACAACGGAGCTCCTACGTACTCTTACTGGCTAGTCCACCAGACTTTTCTTTGGGAAAGTGTTAACCACACTTACCGAGCCAAAGTATCGACGTCAGTGCGATAACCATCAATAATAATGACCCACCACCTTTATGCACATACAATATGTTACCATCTATTTATGAGCCCTAAGCTCCCCGGGCTAACATGCCCGTCACCATAACCTTCCGAGCCACCGGCTCGCCGGACCAACTCGTCCGTACCAACAAGCATTACTGAGTCACAATCTCACCGAACTAATTAGTCTGCTGCTTCAACCACCGAGCCTACCGCTCGTAAAACCAAACCAACTAACATCCTGGAACCACAGGGTGTGGGTGTGTGCATTATTAAGTTAGACTTGTACAACATCTTCTCCTACAATTTATGGTTAATCTTGGACTTCCCGAGGTCAACCCTGTAAGGGGCTCGCAACGGTACTAGAAGCTATGATGGGATGATAACCCAAAGATCCCTTTCTCAAGACACTTAGTGTTATTGATAACTACCCATAAGAGTACCCATCTTATTACTACACTTGGGTTAACCCTAATTATCTTATGACCCACTAAGAGAAAGACGATTTTTTGTCAATCTCGAACACAACCTTACCCCTTAGCTTATCGGGTACTCCCAACATATAGACCCCTAATGGTGACCTCACATCTTCTCAAATAGACTAGGTACATCATCTACCTTCCATTCTCACCTAATGATCCAAATGAGTTATATGAGTTACCAAATGAGTTATATGAGTTGCATAAGAGGAGGTACTTCAAATATTCATCCAACTGACCCAAGATTATTACTGGGAGTCTATCATGATATTCTAAGACTAAATCCAGAGGATCATATTTTTCCTTAATTATTTAACATTTATTATTATTTCTCCAACATTGGCCATGTATGAAATTGAACATGAAGTGTAAGATCTTCTTATGATATGGCCCGCATAAAATTATGGAAAATCTATGATGTCAAAATAACATTAAATACATAATATCACAATTTTGCAGTAAGGTGTTGGTCTCTAATTATAATATTGATTAATTACCCCAAATTAGAAATTAAAGAAGGAACCACCAAAAATACTTGTCCAAAAATTATGGGAAAATTACTAGACCTTTAAATCGATCAGAATAGTCTACTGACTAAATTTCAGAATTTATTAGAACTAATTAGTCACATAAATAAATATTCCAAGTAAACCCACATTAGGGAAAGTTGTGAAGTATCCTGCTGATAAATAATTCTAAAAATTATACAAAAATTCACAGAGCTTTCTAATGCCCTAAAATGTCATACCACCAAGTTTCATAATTTTACAGAGGATATTTGGCCCTCATTCATTTAACATATTCCTAAGACAAAATAAATGACTTGTGAATGAAGTGCTAATTAAATCAATTCAACAATTACACAAAAATTACCAGAGGTCTATATCATGATTTTATGTACCCTACCAAACTTTCATCAACATCCAAGATAAATTGAGCATATAAATTCCTCTTATAAGGGAGTTCCCTAAAAAGGTTGTAACCTAAATCAGAGGGGACAAGTGTTCGTAAAATTCTCATAAAATTTCCTAGGGCATATTTACACCCTATGAATTTGTCTACCAAGTTCCATGACCATTCAAGGACATATGCCCATATGTCCTTCACAAGGCTTAAAGTGCAACCCTAGGGTTTGAACTAGGGTCCTAGGGCATATCCACCCCACATCACCTCAAATTACTCATGGGGGTGTTTTATGTTCTCCTAAACCAGTGGCCAAAGTTTCACCTCATTTTGATGAGATTTGACCACCTAACTCCAACAAGTACACCTTTGACCTAATTTGACCAAACTTGGGATAAATAATTACCCAGCAAAATCATTCCCAATTGGGATGAAATTTTTACCAGGGTCATATAATAGCCCCAAGGAGTACCCACCAAAATTTGGAGGGGATTTAATGTCATTAGACCATATAATTAATTAATATGTGAATTATTAATTTTTTACAAAAACCTTAGAAAAATGTACTAAAAAAATTCCCTTTTTGGATATGATTAGTGGATATGTATAATTAGACTATGCTAGAAAAATTTCAAGTCAGTATCATTATCCAATCAAAAGTTATTCAAGAAATAGTGGTTGTCCTACCCTAGGGACTAGTCCCACCAAAATGGCCCTACAGGGAGCTACAATGCTCCTTTTGGGCTGAAGCAAATTTTGGATTAAAGTACACACCAAGGGCTACAACTTTGGTGTTGGCCACTTTTTCATCAGAGGGGTCTAAGTATTTTGAAAAAATAAATCAAAGTAATGCATGAAATGTGACATAAATACAACTAATAATATAACATATAATTCATTTGATGCCATCACACATCACAGATCTTGGCGCAAAATCGACGGCATCAGGTCGTCTTCTCTAGTGAGCCAATGTCCCCGATCGCTCGCGTCTGGTCCATCTTCAGCCCCATTTTCCTAGACACCTGAGCGCCGCCCCGACCGACCAATACCACCACCACCTCCGTTGAGGTGGTGGCCGACGATTAGGGGTGCTTGGCCGGCCGGAGGTGGCCGGAACGGGGAGATCTAGCGGGGGAAAAGGCTCGAAACGAGCTCTTTTGGGAGCTTGATTCGAGCCCGATTTAGCTCCGAATTGGATGAGGATCTAGCACTAGGTAAGGGAGGGAGGATTGGACATTTGTGATGGCCTGAGGTCGTGGATTCCAGCGGGTTGCCATGGCCGGAGTTCGAGCTTTTGGTGCCATGTCGATTTGGATCTCAGAGGGCTCGGGTTCTTTTGGTGATTGGGGGAAAATGCTCCTCTCACTCCTCTGAAGGATTATTGGATTCAATTGGAGGAGGGGACGAGCCATGACATCAATTGCCATTAACACCGATAATGGTGATTTTCTGACTCCTCCAAATCCCCCTGAATTCAGCCCCTTGTGGGCTGGAAAACCTCCCAATATTCCTGTAACTGCCAGGGGAGATGGATCCCTTTCAATTGGGAGCTTAATTGGCCATGAATGCCATTATTCTCCTTTCTCTCTCTCCACCATTTTTGGGGGAAATGGAGGTTTCTCTCTCCTGGCCGACTCCTTTGAAATTAAATGGCAGTTTCAGTAATTTCCAAGCCCACTAGGTGGTGAGCCACCTTAATTGAGTCTAGCCCAAGAGGATTGGGCTTGATTAGGTCAATATAGGTCATTTTGACCTAAATTTGAGGTAGAGTTGACTTTGGCTAATTTGACCATTTGGGTTGACCCCAGTGGGTGGCTAGTGACCCATTGGCCTCCCTTAAGGGTTCGAAAGGACTAGGTAGGGTCAATTTGGCAAGGTGAGGGTCAATTGACCCTTAATAGACCACTTTGATCAAAATAGGGCTAGGGTTGACTTTGGTAAAAATGGCCAAACTGGAGGCCCCATGATGAGGATTTTTGGTCCATTGGGTCGCTAATATCCTTATAAGGGTAGCGGCAAGGTCAATTTGGCATGATGGAGGCCAATTGACCCTTATTAAGAGTTAGGGTTGACTTTGGTCAAATTGGACTCTTTGGCTGACCCCAACGGGCCCTTGGTGCTCCAAAGAACCCCTAATGGGCTAGGGATGCTATTGTGGGTGTCAAAGGGTCAAGGTGAGGCCCTAAAGTCCAACCCTAGGCTTGGTATCTGAAAATTGCTATTTGCACACAACTTTGGTTTTCTCCTTCTTACCTAAGTTCACATGATCTTAAGCTCTTCCTATGATTTTGTCATGACCTAGTCATGATAAAACCAACTTTGGGGTCTAGTTGTTTGGGGGATGTCACAAATCCCAATACATAAAAATAAAAATGTCATCACCAAAATTCAGGTTAAGCCTGTGGGGTTTCTACAACAAGTGGTTAAATGTAGCATCCCTAAAATTATGTTATACCTGTCGTAAATAGCTCCGGATACTTTTGCTGCATCAAGTCCAGTGGCTCCCAGGTGTGCTCCTCCTGCCCATGATTCCTCCATAGAACCTTGACTAACAGAACCTTCTTACGCCGCAGGACTTGTATCTTCGTGTCATCTATCCGGACCAGCTCCAGGTTAACTGACCGATCAGTAGCTACCGGCCCCTCTGTAGTAGATATCTGTTGCTCTGGCCGTAGTAGAGCCCTCCTGAGTGAGGAGACGTGGAAGACGTCATGCAATCCCGCTAACTTCGGCGGTAGCTCCAGTCTATAAGCCAAGGGGTCGATCCGCTCTAGGATCCTATAGGGCCCCATATATCTCGGACTGAGCTTCTTCAGCCCGCGTACCCGCGAGACTCCATGCATCGGACGTATCTTCAAGAATGCCTGATCTCCTACCTGTAACTCTACCATACGATGCCGCGCATCTTAATACTTGGCACGCCTGCTCTGGGCCTCCAATATCCTGTCTCGAATTAACCTCACCTGAGCCTCCGTGTCCTCCATGAACTCTGAGCCAAGTGCATTGGGATCCTCATCCTGGATCCAAGACAATGGAGTCGTTGATAACTTCCCCAAAAGAAGTTATCTTGTGTTTTAATTAATATCCGTTTGAGTAAAATGTTGATAATTATGAGTTAAAATGTTATTAACATGAGTAATATAGTAGTTTATTATAAGATTGGGTATTATCGTCATTTTATATGTTATTGCGCAGAAATTCTGAAGTATCAATCTTGGAGAATCAATGACAAAGAAATTGATTAAGTACAGGAAATTATGTTGCAACATATCCCGCAGTTCAGAAAACTAAGTTGCAACATTTAAGTTGCTGTTAAATATAGAAGAAAAAGTACAAAAATGTTGCAACATACTTTACAGTTAGAAAAATATGTTGCAACATGTCGCGGAAATCAGAAGTTTTAAATCCGAATTTATTTAGATCCTGGCAGTTACATGGACGGGAGGGACGCATCTATTCAGCAATTAATTCACTCCTTTTGAAACTCACGACCATATATGGTGCCAAGGAGAGAGAAAGAGGTTGTTGAACATCGATCATCATCTTCATCGTGAGGGAGAAGTGGATTTGGCGTGAGAGATAAAGGGTTGCATCGGATTTTCTTCAGGGGAGATTTACACAAGATCAAGTGAAATTTCCTACAGTATTTAGATCTCTAAAAATCATGTCTTGTAAGATCTCTCTAATTTTGTGTGATCTCTCCTTCATCATGAACTAATTCTCTTAGTCTTGTATGTTGTGATTACTTTGACTTATTGTGATGTTTTGAACCGTATTTCTTCGTCATGAATGTTTGAGATTATATCTTTATTGAATTTATGATGTTAATCTTGGAAATTTTGGTTTAAGTTTTCATCTTTAAAATTGCTTGGCGAGATTCGAGAGAGGAGTCAGGCTAGATGAATGTTTTATTTTACGCGGCGAGATTCGAGAGAGGAGTTGCGTAATTATTTCACCAAAATTCCCGTCTTTATACTACACTGCAAGATTCGAGATAGGAGTGGTGTAAGTGTATCATAAATTTGATATATTGAAGAAGGGAGAAAGAGATTTCGTCTTCTTGGTAGCAACTTTGATTTGTAAACTTTATGTTATACTTTATTTTTAGCTAAGTTAGAGATAACTAGGAGAATAAGGGATAAACGGATTTCGTATATCGAGAGATAACGTGATTCACTTTCAAATCGTTGCAAGATATTTATTTTAGCATTCATATCGAATCACTTGAAGAAATCACCACAATAAGCAAAGGAAAGCAATGTACGAGACTATCTTCCTAAATTGTTTAAAAGTATTTTTAAGTAGTCGTTTTAGTATCTAGAGTTAAATTTTGTTCTTATCAAATCACCTTAATTAATCTACTTGAATTTAAAGAAAAGGTTAAGCTAGTAATTGTGAGCGTTAGATTTAACACTTCCTTGTGGGAACGATCTTTACTCACACTTTATTACTTGATTCGACGCGTGCACTTGCGTGTATTACGTATATCTATTTTGGGCGTATCAAGTTTTTGGCGCCGTTGCCGGGGAAGGGTACGGTCTAAATGTTTATTTCTTGCAATATTAGTAAACCCTAAGTATTTAGAGATCAATTTTTATTTTTATGCTGTTTTTATTTATAATAAGAATTCTGTGTAGTGCATGTCCAGATATCGGAATACTCAGGTACTTCCGTTAAATTCTGAAATTGAACGCACCTGTAAACAGAATAGAAAGAGTCGTAGAGTGAATCAAATTAATCATCCTGTGATAAATAACAATAGACAAGCAAATATGAATGAAAATGAAGGTCAAGCGAACCCTAATGGACAAGTTGATCAAAATGGTCAACCTCCTGAACCAAGAATGACTTGTCGGGATTATAATGCACCTTTAAGGGGGGGGGGGGGGGTTGCAATTTAGTATTGTCAGACCCCCAATCGAAGCAAATAATTTTAAAATGGATTCTACAGTTATGCAACTAGTACAACATAGTAAATTTGGAGGTCTAAATCATGAAGACGCAACTGCTCACTTAAGAACATTCCTACTGATTTGTGATATGTTTAAATGCAATGGTGCGTCTGACATTGCAATTCTATTAAGACTATTCCCATTCTCTTTAGAAGGGATAGCTAGTGATTGGTTAGCCTCTGTGCCACATGAGTCGATTACCACATGGGATCTTTTAGTTGAGAAATTTTTAAATAAATATTTTCCACCTTCAAAGACTGCAAAGCTTATCAGGGACATTTCAACATTTATGCAAGGACCCGGGGAAACTCTTTATGACGCTTGGGAGCGATATAAAGATTTATTAAGAAAATGTCCACATCACGGGTTAGCCCAACACCAACAAGTTTCCACATTCTATAATGGGTTACAAACCACAACTATGATTTTAGTTGATGGTGCTGCGGGTGGATCATTAATGAAGAAATACCCTGAAGACGCTTATAATATTCTAGAAGATCTAACATCTAATAACTACCAAGCTTTTGAAAGACAAGGGTCTAGCAATCCGGTAGGAGTCCACCAAGTTGATCAAATTACATCTTTGGCTGCTCAAATGGCATCGCAATTTAATTTAATTAACAAGAGGTTCGATGCTTTATCTACTCCCTCATCTAATGCACCGCTAACAGTTGAGCAACTAAATCAACTAACTGAAGAAGCAAATTACATTGGTGGACAACCTAGACAAGTTCCACCCGGTTTTGCAAAACATTATCATCCGGAGTGGCGTAATCATCCTAACCTCTCATGGAAGAATAATCAAGGAATGAATCAACCATCAGGATTTAATCAAAATATAAATCCAATACAAAATTCACCTCCTAACAACCAATTGAACACTAGGAAATTGACCGATGACTACATTTTGGGAATGTTCCAAAAGAATGATTCTAGAATGGTAGGCATCGAATCTTCTCTCCGATCCATGGAAACTACACTAGGTCAACTAGCAAATGCGCTAAGTCAGCGATTAGTTGGAACACTTCCATCTGACACTACACAAAATCCCACACAAAACTCTCAACCTAACCATTGCAAAGCCATAGCTTTAAGAAGTGGGGTTGAAATAGCTAGTGGAGATGGGTTATTGGAGAAAATTAGAGAGGATGAGCCGCATGAGAGCATTAGTAAAAAAGATAAGAGTGAACAAGAAAATCCTGCAGAAAGTAAGGAACCGGAAGTAGTTGAAGTGGATCAACAAATTGCTAAGAAGAAAGAAATTGTTTACCCTCCTCCACCGTTTCCATCTAGGCTAGCAAAGACGAAGCTTGACAAGCAATTCCAAAAATTCATGGAAATCTTTAAGAAACTTACTATAAACATTCCATTCGCGGAAGCATTAGAACAAATGCCTAGCTATGTGAAATTCATGAAAGATATATTATCTAAAAAAAGGAGGTTTGTAGATAAAGAGATTGTAGCGTTAACGGAAGAGTGTAGTGCAATATTACAAAAGAAACTACCACCAAAATTGAAAGATCCCGGAAGCTTTACGATTCCATGCTCTATAGGAGTGAAATTTTCCGGTCGAGCATTATGTGATTTGGGAGCTAGTATAAATCTCATGCCCTTATCTATCTATAAGAAATTAGGCCTAGGAGAGATTGCTGCAACATCTCTTACCCTCCAACTAGCCGATAGAACTGTAGCTTTTCCTAAGGGAGTGGTAGAAGATGTGTTAGTTAAGGTCGAAAAATTTATTTTTCCGGCCGACTTCGTAGTGTTAGACATGGAAGAAGACAAGGACGTACCTATTATTCTAGGAAGACCATTCTTAGCTACGGGGAGGACGCTTATCGATGTCCAAAAAGGAGAACTAACGATGAGAGTAAATGATGAAGAGGTGACCTTTAATATTCTTAAGGCTCTTAAATACCCAAGCGATAACGAGGAATGTTTCTCGATACAAGATATAGAAGTACCTAGCCAACTCATGCACACTAATGAAACTTTAGAGCAAAAGCTGTTAACATTATTAACTAATGAAAAATGGGAAGATGATCTAGAAATAGAGGAATGTGTTAAAGCTTTTGAGTTACATGGAAGCCTACCTTTTACTAAAAAGTTTGAACCAATAGAAAGATCTAGCGAGCCCAAAACCATGGTGCCATCTATTCATGAACCTCCAATGTTAGAGTTGAAGCCTTTACCTGAACACTTAAAATATGTATTTCTTGGAGAAAATAAAACATTGTCGGTCATCATAGATGCTTCACTAGATCAACAAAATGAAGAAAAACTACTTAAGGTGTTAAGAGAATTTAAGGGAGCAATGGGTTGGACGATCGATGATATTAGAGGGATTAGCCCATCCATTTGCATGCATAAAATATTATTAGAAGAGGACGCAAATGGGTCTATTGAACATCAACGTAGGCTTAGTCCCCCAATGAAAGAAGTAGTAATGAAGGAGATTATAAAATGGCTTGATGCCGGCATTATCTATACTATATCCGATAGTAAGTGGGTAAGCCCGGTGCAATGTGTACCAAAGAAGGGTGGAATGACAGTCATTAAAAATGAAAATAATGAATTAATACCATCTAGGACTGTAACTGGATGGAGAATTTGCATGGATTATAGGAAACTAAACAAATCTACAAGGAAAGATCATTTTCCATTACCATTCATTGATCCAGTGTTAGATAGATTAGCGGGAAGCGAATATTTTTGTTTCTTGGATGGATATTCTGGTTACAATCAAATTATGGTTGCACCAGAAGATCAGGAAAAGACCACATTTACTTGTCCTTATGGTACTTTTGCATTTAGGAAAATGCCTTTTGGATTATGTAATGCTCCCGCTACTTTCCAACGTTGTATGATCTCTATCTTTACTGATTTGATAGATGAAGGAATAGAAATTTTTATGGATGATTTTTCTGTATTTGGACAATCATTTAATGACTGCTTGGAAATACTAAAGAAGGTATTAGAGAGATGTGTTCAGACCAATTTGGTCTTGAATTGGGAGAAGTGCCATTTTATGGTACGTGAAGGAATCGTGTTAGGCCATAAAGTTTCAAACAAGGGTTTGGAGGTTGATAGGGCAAAGATTGAAGTTATTGACAAACTTCTTCTGCCAACGAATGTCAAAGGCATTCGTAGTTTTTTAGACGTTTCATTAAAGATTTCTCAAAAATATCCAAACCATTATGTAGTCTACTTGAAAAAGATACACCTTATATTTTTGATGATAAATGTTTGGAAGCTTTTAAAATATTAAAACAAAGTTTGGTTTCGTCTCCCGTGGTTATAACACCTGATTGGTCACTACCATTTGTTCTAATGTGTGATGCAAGTAATTATGCGATAGGAGCCATTCTAGGACAAATGCGAAACAAGGTCTTTCACACTATTTACTATGCTAGTAAAACTCTTATGAATGCTCAAGTGAACTATACCACCACTGAGAAGGAACTATTAGCCATAGTATTCGCTTTTGACAAGTTCCGTTCGTATTTAATCAACGCTCAGGTTATAGTTCATACCGATCATTCAGCTATTAGGTATCTAGTGGACAAAAAGGATGCAAAGCCAAGACTAATTAGATGGGTTCTACTCCTGCAGGAATTTGATCTTGAGATCAAAGACCGAAAGGGGGCTGAAAATCCCATTGCTGATCACCTATCACGCTTAGAACAAGAGCATGAAAAGAATAGTCATGTTGAAATTAAAGAGAATTTTCCAGACGAGAGTATATTAGCTATCACCGCAGGTAGCATTCCTTGGTATGCGGATTATGCAAACTATTTAGTTAGCAATGTACTTCCACCCGATATGAATTATCAACAAAAGAAGAGATTTCTCCATTTGGTAAAATTCTACCTTTGGGATGTTCCATATCTCTACAAAATTTGTCCCGATCAAATGATTCGTCGATGTGTACCGGAAATAGAGGTTCCAAGTATTTTAGAGAAATGTCACGCATCTCCATACGGAGGGCACTTTATGGGAGAACGAACTGCAATTAAGGTAATAGAGGCCGGCTTTTACTGGCCAACATTGTTTAAGGATGCTCATATATTTGCTAAACAATGTGATAGATGCCAAAAGACAGGAAATCTAGATCGCCGGGCTAGTATGCCATTAAATAACATTTTAGAAGTTGAAATATTTGATGTATGGGGTATTGACTTCATGGGTCCATTTGTAAATTCAAATGGGAACATCTATATTTTACTAGCAGTAGATTATGTCTCTAAATGGGTAGAAGCCATAGCTACGCAGAAAAATGACGCTAAGGTCGTGCTTAAATTCTTAAAAACAAACATTTTCACTAGATTCGGTACGCCTCGATCTATTATAAGCGATGGTGGATCACACTTCTGTAATACACAATTTAAGGCACTTTTACAAAAGTATGGAGTAACGCATAAGGTTGCTTTGGCCTACCACCCACTGACCAATGTGTTAGCTGAATTATCAAATAGAGAGATTAAGTCCATTATAGAGAAGACAGTGAGCATTACACGTAAGGATTGGTCCCAGAAATTGAACGACGCATTGTGGGCATATAGAACTGCATTCAAAACACCCATAGGTTTGACCCCTTACAAAATGGTGTATGGAAAAGCATGTCATCTCCCCGTTGAATTAGAGCATAGGGCGTATTGGGCGATTAAAAAATTAAATTTTGATTTTCAGGAAGCAGGTAAGAATAGGCTATTTCAACTTAATGAACTCGAGGAATTGAGATTGAATGCGTATGAGAACGCAAGGTTATATAAGGAGCGGACTAAGAAATGGCACGACTCCAGGATTATGACGAGGGAATTTAGTGTGGGACAATTAGTTCTCGTGTATAATTCAAGACTTAAATTATTCCCTGGGAAATTGAAATCTAGGTGGTCGGGGCCGTTTCAAGTGAAGGAGGTTCACCCATATGGAGTCATTACTATTATTAATGAAAAATATGGATCGGAGTTCAAGGTGAATGAACAGAGACTTAAGCACTATTTCATGAATAATGATCGCGAGGAAGCGACGGTCATTACCCTGGCCTAACTCATCAAGTTTGAAAGTCCTGCCGGGACTTAAAATTAAGCGCTAATTGGGAGGCAACCCAAATTTTAACAAAATTATTAAATTAAAAGTTTGTTACTAATGTTAAATTAAGTGTTAATTTTATAATTTGATTGGAAACTTGCAAGTAAATGGTTTACATTACTCTACTTAATTTTATCTTGTGCCTATTTTACAAGCAGTAATTTATGTTGCAACACTGTTTTTGAGAGTTATAACCTTTTGACCTCTGTCAATTTATGAAGAAAATTTTTATTTATGTTGCAACACTGTTTTTGAGAGTTATAACCTTTTTACCTCTTTCAAATTATGAAGAATTTTTTTAAAAATGTTCCAACACTGTTTCACGCCAAAAAACTTGATACGCCCAAAATAGATATACGTAATACACGCAAGTGAACGCGCCGAATCAAGTAATAAAGTGTGAGTAAAGATCGTTCCCACGAGGAAGTGTTAAATCTAACGCTCACAATTACTAGCTTAACCTTTTCTTTAAATTCAAGTAGATTAATTAAGGTGATTTGATAAGAACAAAATTTAACTCTAGTTACTAAAACGACTACTTAAAAATACTTTTAAACAATTTAGGAAGATAGTCTCGTACATTGCTTTCCTTTGCTTATGTGGTGATTTCTTCAAGTGATTCGATATGAATGCTAAAATAAATATCTTGCAACGATTTGAAAGTGAATCACGTTATCTCTATATACGAAATCGGTTTATCCCTTATTCTCCTAGTTATCTCTAACTTAGGTAAAAATAAAGTATAACATAAAGTTTACAAATCAAAGTTGCTACCAAGAAGACGAAATCTCTTTCTCCCTTCTTCAATATATCAAATTTATGATACACTTACACCACTCCTCTCTCGAATCTTGCAGTGTAGTATAAAGACGGGAATTTTGGTGAAATAATTACGCAACTCCTCTCTCGAATCTCGCCGCGTAAAATAAAACATTCATCTAGCCTGACTCCTCTCTCGAATCTCGCCAAGCAATTTTAAAGATGAAAACTTAAACCAAAATTTCCAAGATTAACATCATAAATTCAATAAAGATATAATCTCAAACATTCATGACGAAGAAATACGGTTCAAAATACCACAATAAGTCAAAGTATTCACAACATACAAGACTAAGAGAATTAGTTCATGATGAAGGAGAGATCACACAAAATTAGAGAGATTTTACAAGACATGATTGTTTAGAGATCTAAATACTGTAGGAAATTCCACTTGATCTTGTGTAAATCTCCCCTGAAGAAAATCCGATGCAACCCTTTATCTCTCACGCCAAATCCACTTCTCCCTCACGATGAAGATGATGATCGATGTTCAACAACCTCTTTCTTTCTCCTTGGCACCTTATATGGTCGTGAGTTTCAAAAGGACTGAATTAATTGCTGAATAGATGCGTCCCTCCCGTCCATGTAACTGCCAGGATCTGAATAAATTCGGATTTAAAACTTCTGATTTCCGCGACATTTTGCAACATATTTTTCTAACTGTAAAGTATGTTGCAACATTTTTGTACTTTTTCTTCTATATTTAACAGCAACTTAAATGTTGCAACTTAGTTTTCTGAACTGTGGGATATGTTGCAACATAATTTCCTGTACATAATCAATTTCTTTGTCATTGATTCTCCAAGATTGATACTTCAGAATTTCTGCGCAATAACATATAAAATGACGATAATACCCAATCTTATAATAAACTACTATATTACTCATGTTAATAACATTTTAACTCATAATTATCAACATTTTACTCAAACGGATATTAATTAAAACACAAGATAACTTCTTTTGGGGAAGTTATCACACCCCCACACTTAGTTCTTTGCTAGTCCCGAGCAAAGATATATCATTAAAAAAAATTGAATGAGAGAATATCAATCACACATAAGTTTGAGTCTCCTTACCCTTAAACATAATTAATCAAGAGTTTTCAAGTTATTCGCATTAACAATTGGTAAACATGTCAATCATTAAAATTAAGACATGCACAAATCCATTAGCTTGATAAAAGTTAGAGTTCAATTATGATTTCCTAGTGTTGTGTGTGCTATTCTATAAAGTTATTTACTCCCAAATAATTTAACTCAATAAACTACTTCATAATTAGAAAGGATAAGAATAAGCTGCATCTTTGCTTTGGCCTCCACAAGAATTTAATAGATCAACTTGACTAGAAATCATAAGGGCTTGCAGTATAGAAGGATTTGGCTTTGTAAGGAAACTGAAGGATAAATTTTTGATAAAGGGGGGAATTTCCCTAGTTCTTTTTCTTAATAACATTCCAAATTTTGAGATTTATTTCTCAATCATCATTTTTTTTCCATAGTTGGGATCATTCCAAGTAGGTGTACACACACTTAGGCCACATATCACTATGTCATTATACATTTTTTTCACACTTGGTATTATTATTATTTTTGTGATCAAAGTTGGGATCATTCTAAGTAGGTGTGCACACACTTAGGCCACATATCACTACGAAACTTATACATTTTTTTAAACACCCAAAGTTGGAAGTTAACTAAGAAATAACTAGTAAAATTATAGGAATTATGCATGGTCAATTGAATCAAAATGACAAAGCTCAAGATCAAAGGGTTATGTAATATCTCAACAATTGTTGGTTGCATGGTGTGAAGTGAGAAAAAGGTGGTCTTAATCATTTTAATCAAGTGACTACATACACTCCATGTTTAAGCTTACACATTGACTAAGTTCTTACTCATCATTCCATCTTATTTTGCACATTTGAAATGCCTAAAAGAACTCTAACATATCTTACTAACTTCAAAATCATAGTCTGAACTCTTAGGATTAACTAATCTATCAATCAATTTAACTTGAGTAATTCGAATAACAAAAACTTACTAAAGGTAAAAAGTATGAGGCATTGCAAATTTATATTCTCTCATTCGGTGGAGGTTAACTCACCCCCACACTTAAGACTTTGCTAGGCCCTAGCAAAACATGTAATAAATTTTGAAAAATTAAATTCCATAAGAACTAAGTACTCCCCTGAAATGTTCCGGTCAAAGTATCAATCATGCTCCTCCTTGCCATCTGATTATAGGTTGTTAATGGTTCGGATGAAAAGCATACTTTGACGGTAAGTCCATAAGTGACCTGCAAAAGGGTATACACAAATCCAGAACCCAACTAGTTGCCAGTTTAGGTCTTAACAACATAGCTAAGTAATATGGATTGGTACAATAAACATATAATATAGATCATCACAAATGATCATCATCACAGAATAACCATCATCACAAAATAACCATTAACTCATATGCACAATAACAATCATTCTAGCATCATCACAATAGCAAACATACTAGCATCAACACAATATGTAAATGCCTATTGATATGTATATGTCAGCCTCAACACAATAAACTGAAAGCATAACACTAAATTATTATCACATCAGAAAAGAGAAACCTTAAAGTCATCAATCATGTCAAAAGATTAGTGTTCTAGCAAGGCATATCAGCCTATCCAACAAAAGACAAAATGAAACTATTGAGTTCATAAGCCAAGCATATAATATCTGCCAACCAAACCAAAAGAAACTATTAAAGCAAAGATAAAGTGTTCAATCATCAGCACCACTCTCACTAGTATCAGCTACTGTCGGATCAGCACGGGAGCCATCAGAATGTAGCAGGAAACCATCATCGCTGAACCGTGATTGGCACCGGAAGGTTGGTGTGGTAGATGCTATCTTGGCCTTTTTTAAAAGTCTTTCTTGGTTCTGAGAGAGAAAATCAAGTCGATGATTGAAATAAATATGTTGATACCTGAGGAAATCCTTGATGTATTCGATGTTGTTCATCATTGTTTCTTTTTCTTCAAGTGTGATTGGTGGTTCTTTGTCAAGTCCAGATGATGTATCAGGTAAGATAGAAGGTTGCGGAGTTGTGACGGGGACGGGATTTGATTCTACTTGATCCATAGTGGTAGGACGATTAGTGGAGACCTTTATATTTTTCATGATGACCGTCTCTGTTATATGATGTCCAACCTTAGTAATGAAGTCACCATCTCCAAGAGTAACCCCGGCAGCTCGACACAATTGCGTAATTAAAGTGGGGAACCATAATTGATTTCCTTTTTCTTTCAAGGTTGCGTCTGTGTGCTAATGATTTTTCCAACATTGATATTGATGCCTTGTAGTATTCCGAAAATCAAGAGGGCTCTATCCATTTTACCTTGTTCGGATGCAGTGTGGGCATGAGGCTTGCATTCACAAATAATAACCATGTCTTGGCCTCCCTTGTGAAAGTGGAGGATTCAAAAAATCTTTTTCCCTTTTCAACCCAAGAAGGATCAATCTCCATCTCCAATCTAGGAATGTCGGCAAAAAGGAAAGGGAAAGGAAAAGAGATAGCGCGTAAGGTTCTATGATTTGTGAATGAAGAGGCTCAAGAGCGGTTTGAGGACATTCAAATGAAATCTTTTATTTATGAGAGAGGGTTTGATATTGAAATGAAGGACTGGAGTAAGGCTTATGTACAACAAATTAATCGATTAGGTTGAACAATATTTTGTCATCCACGAACAGAAGCCATTACCCCTTGGGTCCTTGAGTTTTACGCAAATGTCAAGTTTAAGAAGGATGAAACGATATTTGTGAGGGGAAAACAAGTTGATTTTTCTACTGCTGCCATAAACAAAATTTTCGAAATTGAACCCACGGAAGTAGACGAGTTTGCACGCCTGAAATCAACCATAACCCCAGCTGAAGTGGGTGTTGTACTCTGCCATACAATTGATCCTGCTTGGGTTGAAAAGGGAAAAAGATTTTTTGAATCCTCCACTTTCACAAGGGAGGCCAAGACATGGTTATTATTTGTGAATGCAAGCCTCATGCCCACACTGCATCCGAACAAGGTAAAATGGATAGAGCCCTCTTGATTTTCGGAATACTACAAGGCATCAATATCAATGTTGGAAAAATCATTAGCACACAGATTTGTCATGCAACCTTGAAAGAAAAAGGAAATCAATTATGGTTCCCCACTTTAATTACGCAATTGTGTCGAGCTGCCGGGGTTACTCTTGGAGATGGTGACTTCATTACTAAGGTTGGACATCATATAACAGAGACGGTCATCATGAAAAATATAAAGGTCTCCACTAATCGTCCTACCACTATGGATCAAGTAGAATCAGATCTCGTCCCCGTCGCAACTCCGCAACCTTCTATCTTACCCGATACATCATCTGGACTTGACAAAGAACCACCAATCACACTTGAAGAAAAAGAAACAATGATGAACAACATCGAATACATCAAGGATTTCCTCAGGTATCAACATATTTATTTCAATCATCGACTTGATTTTCTCTCTCAGAACCAAGAAAGACTTTTAAAAAAGGCCAAGATAGCATCTACCACACCAACCTTCCGGTGCCAATCACGGTTCAGCGATGATGGTTTCCTGCTACATTCTGATGGCTCCCGTGCTGATCCGACGGTAGCTG
The DNA here is from genome assembly GCA_033032865.1 of Dactylorhiza incarnata. Classification (NCBI taxonomy): domain Eukaryota; kingdom Viridiplantae; phylum Streptophyta; class Magnoliopsida; order Asparagales; family Orchidaceae; genus Dactylorhiza; species Dactylorhiza incarnata. The sequence goes on along the minus strand of JAWHQI010000126.1, from coordinate 6,167,511 downwards.
ATACTAGTGAGAGTGGTGCTGATGATTGAACACTTTATCTTTGCTTTAATAGTTTCTTTTGGTTTGGTTGGCAGATATTATATGCTTGGCTTATGAACTCAATAGTTTCATTTTGTCTTTTGTTGGATAGGCTGATATGCCTTGCTAGAAGACTAATCTTTTGACATGATTGATGACTTTAAGGTTTCTCTTTTCTGATGTGATAATAATTTAGTGTTATGCTTTCAGTTTATTGTGTTGAGGCTTACATATTCATATCAATAGGCATTTACATATTGTGCTGATGCTAGTATGTTTGCTATTGTGATGATGCTAGCATGATTGTTATTGTGCATATGAGTTAATGGTTATTTTGTGATGATGGTTATTCTGTGATGATGATCATTTGTGATGATCTATATTATATGTTTATTGTACCAATCCATATTACTTAGCTATGTTGTTAAGACCTAAACTGGGCAACTAGTTGGGTTCTGGATTTGTGTATACCCTTTTGCAGGTCACTTATGGACTTACCGTCAAAGTGTGCTTTTCATCCGAACCATTAACAACCTATAATCAGATGGCAAGGAGGAGCATGATTGATACTTTGACCGAAACATTTCAGGGGAGTACTTAGTTCTTATGGAATTTAATTTTTCAAAATTTATTACATGTTTTGCTAGGGCCTAGCAAAGTCTTAAGTGTGGGGGTGAGTTAACCTCCACCGAATGAGAGAATATAAATTTGCAATGCCTCATACTTTTTACCCTTAGTAAGTTTTTGTTATTCGAATTACTCAAGTTAAATTGATTGGTAGATTAGTTAATCCTAAGAGTTCAGACTATGATTTTGAAGTTAGTAAGATATGTTAGAGTTCTTTTAGGCATTTCAAATGTGCATTATATTCCCTAAAAACAGTTTGCTCCCTACAAAATAAATTTGTTAACCTACTAAAATAATGATGGAAGGATGAGTAAGAACTTAGTCAATGTGTAAGCTTAAACATGGAGTGTATGTAGTCACTTGATTAAAATGATTAAGACCACCTTTTTCTCACTTCACACCATGCAACCAACAATTGTTGAGATATTACATAACCCTTTGATCTTGAGCTTTGTCATTTTGATTCAATTGACCATGCATAATTCCTATAATTTTACTAGTTATTTCTTAGTTAACTTCCAACTTTGGGTGTTTAAAAAAATGTATAAGTTTCGTAGTGATATGTGGCCTAAGTGTGTGTACACCTACTTAGAATGATCCCAACTATGATCACAAAAATAATAATAATACCAAGTGTGAAAAAAATGTATAATGACATAGTGATATGTGGCCTAAGTGTGTGTACACCTACTTGGAATGATCTCAACTATGGAAAAAAAATGATGATTGAGAAATAAATCTCAAAGTTTGGAATGTTATTAAGAAAAAGAACTAGGGAAATCCCCCCCTTTATCAAAAATTTATCCTTCAGTTTCCTTACAAAGCCAAAGCCTTCCATACTGCAAGCCCTTATGATTTCTAGTCAAGTTGATCTATTAAACTCTTGTGGAGGCCAAAGCAAAGACGCAGCTTATTCTTATCCTTTCTAATTATGAAGTAGTTTATTGAGTTAAATTGTTTGGGAGTAAATAACTTTATAGAATAGCACACACAACACTAGGAAATCATAATTGAACTCTAACTTTTATCAAGCTAATGGATTTGTGCATGTCTTAAATTTTAATGATTGACATGTTTACCAATTGTTAATGCGAATAACTTGAAAACTCTTGATTAATTATGTTTAAGGGTAAGGAGACTCAAACTTATGTGTGATTGATATTCTCTCATTCAATTTTTTTTAATGATATATCTTTGCTCGGGACTAGCAAAGAACTAAGTTGGGGGTGTGATAACCTCCCCAAAAGAAGTTATCTTGTGTTTTAATTAATATCTGTTTGAGTAAAATGTTGATAATTATGAGTTAAAATGTTATTAACATGAGTAATATAGTAGTTTATTATAAGATTGGGTATTGTCGTCATTTTATATGTTATTGCGCAGAAATTCTGAAGTATCAATCTTGGAGAATCAATGACAAAGAAATTGATTAAGTACAGGAAATTATGTTGCAACATATCCCGCAGTTCAGAAAACTAAGTTGCAACATTTAAGTTGCTGTTAAATATAGAAGAAAAAGTACAAAAATGTTGCAACATACTTTACAGTTAGAAAAATATGTTGCAAAATGTCGCGGAAATCAGAAGTTTTAAATCCGAATTTATTCAGATCCTGGCAGTTACATGGACGGGAGGGACGCATCTATTCAGCAATTAATTCACTCCTTTTGAAACTCACGACCATATAAGGTGCCAAGGAGAGAGAAAGAGGTTGTTGAACATCGATCATCATCTTCATCGTGAGGGAGAAGTGGATTTGGCCTGAGAGATAAAGGGTTGCATCGGATTTTCTTCAGGGGAGATTTACACAAGATCAAGTGGAATTTCCTACAGTATTTAGATCTCTAAACAATCATGTCTTGTAAGATCTCTCTAATTTTGTGTGATCTCTCCTACATCATGAACTAATTCTCTTAGTCTTGTATGTTGTGATTACTTTGACTTATTGTGATGTCTTGAACCGTATTTATTCGTCATGAATGTTTGAGATTATATCTTTATTGAATTTATGATGTTAATCTTGGAAATTTTGGTTTAAGTTTTCATCTTTAAAATTGCTTAGCGAGATTCGAGAGAGGAGTCTGGCTAGATGAATGTTTTATTTTACGCGGCGAGATTCGAGAGAGGAGTTGCGTAATTATTTCACCAAAATTCCCGTCTTTATACTACACTGCAAGATTTGAGAGAGGAGTGGTGTAAGTGTATCATAAATTTGATATATTGAAGAAGGGAGAAAGAGATTTCGTCTTCTTGGTAGCAACTTTGATTTGTAAACTTTTTGTTATACTTTATTTTTACCTAAGTTAGAGATAACTAGGAGAATAAGGGATAAACGGATTTCGTATATCGAGAGATAACGTGATTCACTTTCAAATCGTTGCAAGATATTTATTTTAGCATTCATATCGAATCACTTGAAGAAATCACCACAATAAGCAAAGGAAAGCAATGTACGAGACTATCTTCCTAAATTGTTTAAAAGTATTTTTAAGTAGTCGTTTTAGTAACTAGAGTTAAATTTTGTTCTCATCAAATCACCTTAATTAATCTACTTGAATTTAAAGAAAAGGTTAAGCTAGTAATTGTGAGCGTTAGATTTAACACTTTCTCGTGGGAATGATCTTTACTCACACTTTATTACTTGATTCGACGCGTGCACTTGCGTGTATTACGTATATCTATTTTGGGCGTATCAGTCATGCACCTTCCTCCGTATAATGCCTCGTAGGGTGCCATGCCTATGCAAGCTTGGTGGCTATTGTTGTACGAGAACTCGACCAACGACAACAGTCTCTCCCACGGTTCCCCGCGGTCCAGAATGCATAGACGTAGAAGATCCTCCAAGGTCCGGTTGGTACGCTCCGTCTGCCCGTATGTCTGGGGGGTGGAATGCAGTGATGAATGTCAATCGTGTGCCCAAGTAAGCCTGCACCGCACTCCACTCCCTTGATGTAAATCGTCCATCCCGATCCGACACAATCATCCCAGGCACGCCATGGTACCGAACGAACTGCACTACGAACCTTCATACCAAATCACCGACCGATGTGTCCTTTATGACTGGAATGAATCGGGCTACCTTAGACGATCATGTTGGATCTTGAGGCGCCCTTAGAGGGGGGGGGGTGAATAAGAGTTTTAGAAAACTTTAATATTTTATAGAAAACTTTTGATATTTTATTTGAATAAGAGTGAATATAAAACAAAGAGTAGTAAATCAATTTTATTAAATAGAAAAAGACATGATTATCATTAATAAACTTGAGTACAAAATTTGATTTCTATGACGCTAGAAATCAAAGCGAATAATATGAAAACTCTTTTTTTTTTCTATACCGACTCTTCTTCCTAAGAACCAGTTGGCTTTAGTCGATCTATCCCAAGATACGACCTCAAGCCGCTCTAGCCTTTCTATCCCCAGAAAGAACTCGAGCACCCCCTAGTTCTACTCCCTAGACCTAGTCGCCAACACAAGACGAATTCCTCCGTAAGTCCTACCCAAACCTAGTCGCCAACACGAGGCGAATTCACGAACCGATTACAAAGATAAAAATAAAAGACAAATACAAAAGACAAATATAAAACTCCGTATGAGGTAATCTGAAGGAGACACTGAAGAATCGCTGAAGATCGTTGAAGTCCAAGCGTGCATTCTTTGCGTTGAGTTAGCGTGTTGATCCAAGCCTCCTTCGATTCCTCCTTTTGAATTTGTGTGGGAGATGAGTTGGTCTGGAAATACGTCCGTCTCAGAGTTTCTGAAGTGCTGGAATATGGCTCTAATCAATCAGTACTTGGAGAAGATGAAATCCACCTTTTTATAGGACTGGAAGCTAATGTCGGCGTTAAGAGTTAACGTCGGGCGTTGACTCTGTATAGAAATAACTTGATGGCTCGGATCTTCAAAATAGGAAGGAGATTCTGCAACTTTGGAAACTTTCATTTTAGGCAACCTTAACGCTTACGTTGACTCTAATGTCGGGCGTTGAGTCAAATCATTCCCAAATTGCTCCTGCAATTACGGCTGCTTCCCTCCATTCATTTTGCATCTTGGCAGGAACAAAAGTTAACGTCGGCGTTAAGAGTTAACGCCGGACGTTAGCTCTCTTCCTTTCTTTTCAGCATGAGAACAAGTCCAGACCAATAGCAGCAACCTAGTGTCATATTTGTTCAAACCTGCATGCTAAAAACACAATGACAAACAAGATCAAATACAAGTAGGATTTGTTATTCTCAAATCAAAGGGATGCGGAAAACCATGTTCCAACAATCTCCCCCTTTTTATAATAACAAATCAAATAGAGATAAACCATATTTATATATAAGATATGTGTTTTTAGAAGGATATATGACACTAAGCAATCATAGAGATAGTAATAAGAGTTATAGGTCATTTAAAATTGTGCTTCCCCTACTAAGTGCTCCCCCTTAGTATATGCACCCATAGACTAGATTCATGCCCCCCATTAATCTAGTGAATCCTACTCCTTTAATCATTATGATTTATCATTTTATTCTCCCCCTTTTGTTATTAGCAAAAGAGGGTGGAGTGAAACAAAACTAGAATAAAGAAGACAAAAGTTGGGTCATAACTAAGAGAGGATTAAGAGTTTTGTGTAAACATAAAGTAAGTTATGATCGAGCTAAGCGAGAGAGTAGCACATCGGAAAAAATATATGATAAGCGTGAAAGATCACATTCCATGATTTTACCAAAGGAATTCTACCACTTTCTTTTCAAATTAATTTTTAAAGAAGAATATTACTTGTTGAAAGAGATGCAATAGTGTTTGACAAGCACAAGTGAAGAAAGACCCAAGAAGTGAGCATGATAAACCATGGTAAACGAAGTACATGACCAAAAGAGAAATGCGGAAAACAAAAACAAAACAAATAAGAGTAGTATTTTTGTTATAGTTTGACCATTCCAACAATATGTCTAGCTCTTCACATTTGAGCATTTTAACTTTGAAACTTTTCATAACTAATAGGCAAGCATGATTTAACATATTCAAAAAGATAATAGATACAATGTAACCAATTCGTATTTCAAGTAAAGAAAACATTGTAGAAATCATGCATTTCAATCTAGTGCTTTTACTTAAGTTTTTAGAAAATTATGTAATGTTTGCATTAGGATCCAATTCTCATGAGTGGAAGCTTTATGAAAAACAATGATGTGTGCATAAGGTGTTTTGATAAAAGTATACAAGTGAAATAATCAAAACACATGACATATATAATGAAATAGTGACAACAATATTAAGGATGCAATCTTATAATTACTTTCACACATCAAATCTAGAATAAAGTTTCAAGGCACAAATAATGAGTACAACAACCAAGGTGTTTCGCCCACACAATGCTCATTAAGACTTATCAGGGAGCGAAGTATTGCTTGGGGGATCACATAAGCAGTTTTATTAATTTTTATTTTTAGTGATCCGATGTACAAATAGAAGTGATACAAGATGAATGTGTTTGCACAAGACACTTTACAATTCTTTCCAAGGTACTCAACCTCACAATGCTCATTAAGACTTATCAGGAGGGTGAGTAGTGCTTGGTTGAGTTATCTTTGGCATTTTATTTCATATTATTGTAATAGCGGGCCAAAGGTCTCTGAATTCACTTGTTGTTGCAAACACTAACAATATTGAAATAACACTTCAATGTGTGCAAGAAATTTATTATTTGAATGAAGGTGTAGGTAATTTAGACATACAACTTAATATGTTAAGATTATTACACTACACAATCATGCAAGACTAAGATTATGAGCACATGTAGATTACCAAAATAGTGAGTGAATGAATCATTGATTAGCATAAAACATTACTCATGCTTAGAGGCATGCTAGACAATCATACACAATTTTCTATAGACTATTTCATTGCACATAATCAGATTAAGGTCAAGGCATGAAGATAAAACAATGTTTAGGAAATTTGAAATTAAAATTAGACATTGAAGATATTCTTTAAGTGTATGCCTAAACAATTTTGATCATTTGAAACAAAATAACTAAGAAGTTTTGCTCTTGTGAAATCTTATAGTCAAACCATAGTTTTGTAAATATTTAAAGCAAAACAAATAACCAAAACATATTTTTGTTTATTTTGAATTATTTGAAATTTTTTTGTATTTTGGAATAAAACACCCAAATTAATAACAAAATAATTTCAAAAACTGAGAAAAGAAACACAGAAAGATCATTATAAAATACCAGAAATAGTGTTGAGAAAACAGAATTTCAATTTGGCAAAAAGGGCTAACGCCTGGCATTAACTACTTAACGCCCAATCAGAACTCTCTTTTTGAGATTTTTGAAAATGTTTCCTTTGGAATAGTGAATATGCATATTGTCCTTCTTAGTGTAGAAATTTCAGAAAATTTAAAGATGATTAGGAAGCTCAAAATTATTGAATACTTTTCCATAAAGAGGTTGTAAAAATTATTTTTAAGAATGTTAATTCAAATAATGTAAATCAGATTGCATGAAGAATGAACTAAGAGATATATAGATCAGATACTATTCAACATTGTGATATTGGCAATTTTGCATATAAGGCTAACGCTATGCGTTAATTTCTAATGCTGGCGTTAGAGGCTAACGCCCGACGTTAACTAGTTAACGCCGAGACAGTAGATGATTTCATGCATTTTTAAGAAAACTTTTCTTTGACTTCGTTTTATTATAGAAAGGTCTTCTTAGTGTATAAATTTCAGACATTTTGGAGATCATTAGAAGACTCATTAAGCATGTTTTATTTGTTCAAATAAGGTTTTTATATTTTTATTTGGTTTTCAAATACTTGTGTTTTACAAGATTATTAAAGATCAAAAATGATAAAATATGCAAAACACAAGATAAGCATGTTCGATCAAAATAAGAATGCATGAATAATATAGTCATAAAGAGTACATGCAAAATATACGATATAAGAATGTCTTAGATAATAATACATTAAAACTATATGCCTACACACTAGCCCCGTACTAAGTGACGGATGGGCATGAGGAGCTGCACACATGCTGTAGGTTGGGGTGTTAATCCCATATGCACACACTAGAGAACGTTTAACCTAGCACTCTTTCCCCCAGTTCCTCGCAAGGCCTCACTGGAACCCTTCACGGTTAAGGACAAGACATGACTTAGAGGTTAGACCATCTAATGCATACAATCCTACGCCCTCGCTATTGTGAGACACATAATGTAGGTGAATGATCATGGACATCCAAAGCATTTTGTCCTATGGATTGACTCATAAACTTTGGCTTATATTTAGGAATTTTAGAATAGTCATTGTAGTTAAGATATATGATTTTATTGATTTTAAAACCAAGTAATTTTCATATTTCTTAAAATTTCATTATTCAAATTTTACCTTACCACATCATGGCATGATATAACCAGCCTAGAAATTTATTTCTACCTATAGTACAAGATGATGCTAGAATGATTAGTTTGAATGCCATAGAATTAATAGTGATGATGTTGCATGTATTCAATAAATAGAATTTCAATTTATAGACCTAGAATGAAGTGATGATTCAATTTGAATTGTTCATATTGCTACAAAGTTGGTTCTAGGGTCTATATAGAGATGAGATACATGCACACGTATTAACTAATTCATTCATATAACGATAATGGCCATAACCATATGTTGGAGGCAATATGATCTTTTGTAGTTATGTTTAATATTTGAATTTAAAAGATCTTTTGATTTGCATGATTATTTTAAGCGATCATTACTTTAAACATATAGAAATTTAGGTACTCATATTTTTATTCATAATGATGTAAGTATTTAAAATAAAACAATTCATATTCATTCATTTCAACATATTAAGGAGAAAGATTGTATGGTGAAAATGAATATAGTGAGAAACTATTTTTGGTTATTTTTGAATGGTTTTATAAATTTTCTCTTTGATTTTTGAATATTATCAAACCATATATATATTGTTTTCTGAAAACATAATAATAATTGTTTTCATTTTCTGTCATTGTAAGAATACGCATGAGTCTATAGTTAATTTGATCTTTGCTTGGTTTTAGTTGGACTTAGCAATTTAGAGTGGATCTTGGACTTCCCGAGGTCTACCCTGTAAGGGGTTCTCCCGGTACTAGGAGATGTGATGGGGTGACATCCCAAACATCCCTTTCTCAAGATATTTAAGTGTCATTGGTTGCTACCCAAACTAAAGATTTTAGAATTTATAGACTCAAAAAAATTGTCGAAAAAGAAAACATGAGATAACTTTTAAACAGAGTTGAATTTTGGTAATTTTGAGGGTCGAAATGAACTCAAACGAGCAAAGCTGGTTTTCTATTGCATAGATCTTCTCGTCCTCGTTCCAAAAAGTTATTATGGGCGAAAATCGGACAAGCGGATCAAAAGTTATGATCGTTTGAAGTTTGCGTCAAAATCTCGCATATTTTTGTAAATTTAATTTTGGTTTTTGTTTAACAGCATGTGATTTTTGCAATTTTTCAATTCCGTTTTTCATGATTGTGAATAAACATATTAGAGGCTATCAACTGACATAAGGATATTAAATAAGTAATCAACCACTTGTGCAGTTTATACATTTAGCAAAAGACCCCATAATCTTCCTTTAAACCCCTTTTTGTCAATTATTTTATTAGTCTCGATAATATCATATAAGCATTTTGCATTTAATTTATGATGATATAAGACAATTAAAGGTAATGAATTAGAAGGTTAAAAATAAAAAGGATAGATAGATCACTTGAGAGATGATATGACTTTTATTCAATTTCAATCAATTTGATTCATTAATGAATTTAGGCTTAATGTGTGAAAAATTCATATCACATGTTATACAAAATGACTATAGTATGATGGTTAAAAAAAATGAAAACAAACAAAAAAATTAAGCATATCATGAAGTAGAGTTGATGATATTTCATATTTAATTGTTTCTACTTCATGCATTTGTATGATACTTAATGAATAAGAGTTTTAGGTATCCAAAGGGGACCAAGTGTGGTGGTTCCTTTGGGTACCCAAATACAACGTGTTTGCTTTTGGGGAGATGGAAATGAACGAGCCCTTTTGAGTGGAGGTTGCGTTTAATTGTTAACTTTGGGTCTCCATTCAAACCTTGGTTTAATATTATTTTATGTATCAAATTTCCATTGTGAGTATCTTTATCTTTAAGATTATAATTGTAATGATTATTGAAAGTATTTTTCATAGGAAATTTGTGAACATTTAATTTTATGTTGGGAGAAGATTGATGTTGTAAATGATAATGATGATTGTATTTTGGAATTTCATTTTCAATCTTTTGAAGTTTTTTATTTCCATTGTTTGACTTATTCAATTTTTGAGAAATCATATTCAACTTGCTTTTGGATTTTGCTTTATAACGAGAATGTATGTTTTGAGAAATTTTCTTTATGATTTCCTTAAGAAAGTTGATTTTAGTTTCTAATTCATCATTCTTAATTTTTAAATTATTTCTAGCTTTATTGTAAGCTATTGTGCTATTTTTAAGAGTGGAAACAATTGAGTCAATATGATTTTGATAGTTATTTCTATATTCCTCAAATGTTTCATCCATCTTTTTTAATTTCAATTTCATAGTCTTTACACCTAGCACAATCATTTTTCAAGGATGAATTTTCTAAACATAATCTTTCATTTTGTTCGTTTACAATAATAAACTCATTTTCAAGTTTCTTGTGTTTTTCTTTTAATTCATTATATTCTACGCAAGGTGTAATGTTTTTAACTAAGGAGTCATGGGTACAATTAGAATTTGATTCTACATTAATTTTTGCTTTTAAACTATTATTTTCTAAGCGCAAATGTTTATTAGCATTTTTTAATTTCGTAATTTTGCGCTTTGTAGTTTGAAGCAATTGTAGTGTAGAAATAGAATTACATACAATAAGAGATTTTGATTTCCTTACAGCGCTTGTGGATGAGGCAAGATTTGAACATATAGTTCCTTTGACATCTTTTTGGCGCTCCTCTTTCGAAGATAAGATTTCTTCTTCTCTTTCACCAGATGTACACTCCATTGATCCATCCCGTGAGGAGCTTTCTTGAACTTTTGTGCAAGCTTGTATGTTCTCCAAGTCTTGCCTTTGTTCCATACCTGCAGAAGGAGAATCATAAGTTCTTTCAAGAAAAACCCAAATTTCATATGCGGTAGGTAAATCATAAATAAGTTTGAAAATATTTTGATCTAACGCACAAAATAAACTATTTATAGATTTTGCATTTAAAACAATTTCGTTTCTAGTTAGTACGCTAGGTGGCTTTTCAATAGTAATATTCCAAACTTTTTCATCTAAAGAATTAAGAAAATTTTTCATTAATATTTTCCACCCTTTATAATTTTTGCCCATAAAGAAATGTGGTGATAATACTTGTTCATTAATATTAAAATTTTCCCCACTAGTAGAAGCGAGATCATGATCAAGAGACACCATTATTCCCGGTTGTTAAGCCGATTTGGAATAACCTCCCTTTGATACCACTTGTTGGATCTTGAGGCGCTCTTAGGGGGGGGGGGTGAATAAGGGTTTTAGAAAACTTTAATATTTTATAGAAAACTTTTTGATATTTTATTTGAATAAGAGTGAATATAAAACAAATAGTAGTAAATCAATTTTATTAAATAGAAAAAGACATGATTATCATTAATAAACTTGATTACAAAATTTGATTTCTATGACGCTAGAAATCAAGGCGAATAATATGAAAACTCTTTTTGTTTTCTATACCGATTCTTCTTCCTAAGAACCAGTTGGCTTTAGCTGATCTATCCCCAGATACGGCCTCAAGCCGCTCTAGCCTTTCTATCCCCAGAAAGGCCTCGAGCACCCCCTAGATCTACTCCCTAGACCTAGTCACCAACACGAGGTGAATTCCTCTCTAAGTCCTACCCAGACCTAGTCGCCAACACGAGGTGAATTCACGAACCAATTACAAAGATAAAAATAAAAGACAAATACAAAAGAAAAATATAAAACTCCCTATAAGGTAATCTGAAGGAGACGCCGAAGAATCGCTGAAGATCGTTGAAGTCCAAGCGTGCGTTCTTTGCGTTGAGTTAGCGTGTTGATCCAAGCCTCCTTCGATTCCTCCTTTTGAATTTGTGTGGGAGATGAGTTGGTCTAGAAATACAGCCCTCTCAGAGTTTCTGAAGTGCTGGAATAGGGCTCTAATCAATCAGTACTTGGAGAAGACAAAATCCACCTTTTTATAGGACTGGAAGCTAACGTCAGCGTTAAGAGTTAACGCCGGGCGTTGACTCTGTATAGAAATAACTTGATGGCTCGAATCTTCAAAATAGGAAGGAAATTCTGCAACTTTGGAAACTTTCATTTTAGGCAACCTTAACGCTGACATTGATTCTAACGCCGGACGTTGAGTCAAATCCTTCCCAAAGTGCTCCTGCAATTACGCCTGCTTCCCTCCATTAATTTTGCATCTTGGCGGGAAAAGTTAACGCTGGTGTTAAGAGTTAACGTCGGGCGTTAACTCTCTTCCTTTCTTTTCAGCATGAGAACAAGTCCAGACCAATAGCAGCAACCTTGTGTCATATTTATTCAAACCTGCATGCTAAAAACACAATGACAAACAAGATCAAATACAAGTAGGTTTTGTTATTCTCAAATTAAAGGGATGCGGAAAACCATGTTCCAATAGATCAGCCATATCGAGTCATTCCTCGCATGTGATTGGGGAAGACCGTGTATAAAATTCATCGCGATGTCATCGAACTTCCACTCCGGCACCAGGAGTGGCTGCAATAATCTGGTCGGGTTCTGGCATTCCACCTTCACGAGCTGGCAAGACTCGCAGTGGGTCACAAAATAGGTGATGTCCCTCTTCATGCCCGACCAATACATGGTCCTCTTTAAGTCCGTTGTCATCTTGGTGATACCTGGGTGCACCGAATACCTACTGCAGTGAGCCTCTGTCATGATGTCCTCCCGAATCCGGCCCCCTGCCGGTATATACACTCGGCCTCTAAAACTCAACAGGCCGTCCTTCAACGAATAGTCTCCGACTGAGCCTGCCTCCAAGGATCAAAATATCAGCTCTAACTTTGCATCCTGCCTCTACTCATCCCTGATGCGGTCTCGGATGTCATATATGGCACTCATCGCTGCCAGGTACTCCTCATAAAGCTTCAGATCATCCTCGGATACTAAGGAGATCTGTATGTCCTCGAACATCCGTACTAGCTTCATGGCCATCAACTGGGGCTCTGCTCCCGACGTGGTAGCTCTCCTGCTCAGTGCGTCGGCCACCACATTCTCTTTCCCTGGGTGGTAATGCATTGTGTACTGGTTGTCAGATAAGAACTCCACCCAACGTCTTTGTCGAATGTTCAGCTCCTTCTGCGTATCTACGTACTTCAGATTCTTGTGATCTGAAAATATGTCGCAGTGGACGCCATGGAGGAAGTGCCGCCAGATCTTCAGAGAGAATACAACTGCTCCCATCTCCAAGTCATGCACCGGGTAATTCCGCTCATGGTTCTTCAACTGGCGGAAAGCGTATGCTATCACGTGCCCGTTCTGCATCAGAACGACACCCATCCCCTGGTATGACGCATCCATATACACCTGGAATCCTTCCTTTCCCAATGGAAGGGCAAGGATGGGGGCCGCCGTAAGCCGACCGTTTAGCTCTTGGAAGGCCGCCTCACACTGCGACGTCCAAATGAAGGCAGTATCCTTCTTCGTCAGGGATGTGAGAGGGAGGGCTATCTAGAAAAACCCCTGAATGAACTTCCAGTAATAACCGGCAATCCCCAAGAAGCTCCGCACGTCGGTGGCCGTCTTCAGCGGTGGCCATTCTTGTACCGCCTGGATCTTTGCTGGATCCACTGCTAGACCAGCTCCACTGATAATATGACCTAGGAAGGCCACCTCCTTCAGCCAAAACTAACACTTGCTGAACTTCACATACAGGCGGTGCTCCCGAAGCTTCTCCAATGTTAGTGCCAAATGACATGCATGTTCCTCCTCCATCCTCGAATAGATGAGGATGTCATCGATGATCACGATGACAAAGATGTCGAGATATGACTTGAACACCCAGTTCATCTGGCTCATAAATGCTGACGGTGCATTTGTGAGCCCGAACGACATCACAGTGAACTCATATAGTCCGTATCGGCTGCTGAAAGCCGTCTTCCGGATGTCCTCCTCCTAAATCCGCAGCTGATAATACCCTGACCTCAAATTCAGCTTCGAGAAGTAGTGGTCTCCCTCTAGCTGGTCAAATAGCTCGTCGATCCTTGGTAGCAGATACATATTCTGAACCGTTAACCGGTTCAGTGCTCTGTAATCGATGCACAATCGGAACGTCCCATCCTTCTTCTTCACAAATAGCACCGGATCTCCCCAAGGTGAGAAACTCGGTCTAACGAACCCTGCTTCCAACAGCTTCTGCAGCTGGCTCCGAAACTCCACTAGCTCCTTCAGGGCCATCCGATAAGGAGCTCTGGATACCGGCATAGCCCCCGAGAATAATTGGATCTGAAAATCCTTCTCACCGTGCGGTGACAGCCCCGACAACTTCTCTGGGAATACGTCAACAAAATCCCGTACTACCAGGATGCTGGCCACAGAATCGTTCGCCTCAATCGCCTTGAACAGCAATTGGTATACTTCATCTCCCTGTAGATGGGCCATGGTGGCCTGAATAGATGATAATAAGAGACGGGAGTGGGATCTGATACCTTCGACTACTATTTTTGTGTCCTCATGATTTAGCACAATCCTCCTCGCCGGGTAGTCAATCCGAGCTTGGTTCCCGTGCAGCCAGTTCATGCCCAGGATCATGTCAAAGTCTTTCATCTTCAAGAGCGTCGTCGGCGCTTCGAACAACTTCCCTTCAATCTTCACATTCATATTGCACTTTGCGTTCGTTACTATCTCTAATCCGTCTGGGAATCACACCGTTCTGTGGATGCCCTCGAAGTGCTGGACTTGGTCCAGATCGTCCATGAATTCTTCCAAGACGAACGAGTGTGAGACACCCATATCAAATAAAGTGTATGTGGGCTTGCCGCAGACGAGTACTATACCTAGGTGGTTTTTGTTTGTTTGGTTCAATGCTAAGGTAAAAAAAAGGTTTACTAAGTACTAATGAACATAAAACAAAAAGACATTAAAAGTACCTGTAATGACGCTTGAGGGGTTCCGTGGCTAAGCTAGGTCTAGGGTGTACATCTGGTCCCTGTTTTGTCTCCGGTCTCCGCCCTGAAATCCATGGCCTCGACCATGTCCTCGGCCCTCGAAATGCTGGGCCGGTGGGGCAGCCTGTAGTGCTGGTGGTGCATTCCTCTGAGGACAGTTCCTCCGGATGTGGCCTGGATGATGGCAGTGGTAGCACTCCTGTGGGGGAGGTGGACCACCTCCTCCTATCCTCTGCACCTCCCGCATTTGTAGAGGCTGGGGAGCCAACACTACCTGCTCCTGCCTCTCCTCCTGGCGGGGTCGGTCCTCCGTTCTTCTCTCCCCAATGTAATGACCCTTCTACTGGTCTCTCTTGCCACTCCTTCCTTGGTCCTCTGTCGGCCTCTTCCTACCTCGAACAATGTGCTGGTCGGCTTCCACCTTCTTGGCCATCTCCAAGATCTTGGCCATACTGCCGTCAGAAACAAATAGGAGTGCCTGCCTCAGCTCATCACAGAGGCCCTTGTAGAATCTCTTTGTGTAGCCTGCATCATTCAGCTGATAGGAGTCCGTAAACTGGGCTAGGTGTGTGAACTCCCAGTGATACTCCACCACTGTCCTGCTACCCTGCCTCAACTGCAGGAACCTGTCTTCTAGCTCATCCCTTATTGATTGTGGTACATAGTGCTCCACTAGCGCCATCTTGAACTCATCCCATGAGATGTCAGCCGCCTCCAATCCATCATAGGTGGTGTCTAGTAGTGACTTCCACCACCTCTTTGCATGAGATTCCAGGAATGAAACCACCAGGGGTACTGCCATGTCTGTCAGGCACTGAATTCCTTCCAGCATCTCGTACATGATGTCTACACACTCCTCAGTCCGCACAACTGTCTCCATCCCGAGGTATGATGGAGGGGAAAGACCTCGGAAGGCACTCATCCATTTGGCCCCGGGGTTTGGCAGAGGAGCCGGTGCCTGCTGTGCATGCCCTGAATGCTTCCAGTATGACAGTCAATGTCTGTCCCATCTCTGACTGATGGAATGGGGCAGGAGCCGGTGGTGGTGGGAAAATGTTTGGAGTCGGAGGCACTTTATGCTGTGGGGTAGGGTTCGTCGCGAGCTACAAAAAAAAATTGACACTCATAAGAGGGTTTGCCTAAAAATTCAGTTAAAAGTGGACTTTTCATGTGATTACCCATATGGGCACACCATTGCTTCCGCTACTTAGTTTGTCCTCAAACTAAACTCGTGCGGGGTGGACCAGGGTTTGTGGACTTCTTTTCTTCGGATCGAGGTTTGCTCCGATACCAGTTTGTAAGACCCCATTTTTTTTTCTTTTTGAAAACCCGGGTCTTATGCCCAAAACCGCCGCTTTGCGTTTACACCCTCATCCGGGAAGGTCGCCACTACAAAACGCCGGTTCCGCTGACCATATCGATCATAATAGAAGAAACGTATACATTTGATTAACTAGAAATCAAGTCCACATCACATGAATATAATATCTCAGAATAAAAGATGCCCACGTGAAATAATTGAATAAAAGATAGTAATTAAAGGGCTTTTGCCCGATACATCAATTCCTCACTACAATTTTACTCGCGAAAGCATAATCTACTAAAAATAATAAGACACTCATGGATCCTGTCATCGGTGCTCCCGTGCTAGACTGCCCCGCCTCCATCTGCACTGGCCTCTAGTGCTGCAACATCTCTTCGGTCCCCTAAAATGATAAGGTCCACCGACCGTTAGTCAAAAGACTAAGCCAATCCCCCACCCCTCCCCCGGTGACTCCTAGGCACCGATCGGGAAGGATGAAGCGGAGGACATCAATGGGTATAATCAAAAGCAGGTGACAGTGAATCTAACTACGAAAGGGTCTATCGCTAAGCAACAAATAGTACAATGAGTAAAGCAGTAAGACAGTAACAGGTAAGCAGTAGTAAAAAAGTAAAGCAATGCTTAGCATAATAGTAATAAGGAAACAATATTAAAGAAATGTAACCTTGATTTATAGGAATGTCCATACAAACCTATAGACCAAGGGGTCGTTTAGCAAGGTCTATCATATAAAAAGTCCCATAACCAATTTATACGATAGGGGTAGGGGTTGAAATGCAATGTTTTTGCCATGTCATGCAAGGTTATGCAGGTTAATGCTATGTTCATACAAGTACAACTCACACACTTCGACTCTATCTGCACAAACCTTTAGTTACCCCTTTTTGGAGCTAGCAAAACTCCCAGGATACTTCCGTAGTGGCAACAGAAACAGTGGGTTGGGCCTCGCCCACCTGTAGGTTGGTATCTGCACTACCTAACCTAGACCTATCATACGCCTCAACGCTAAGAACACAACAACGGAGCTCCTGCGTACTCTTACTGGCTAGTCCACCAGACTTTTCTTTGGCAAAGTGTTAACCACACTTACCGAGCCAAAGTATCGACGTCGGTGCGACGACCGTCAATACTAATGACCCACCACCTTTATGCACATACAATATGTTACCATCTATCTCCGAGCCCTAAGCTCCCCGAGCTAACCTTCCCATCACCATAACCTTCCGAGCCACCGGCTCGCCGGACTAACCCGTCCGTACCAACAAGCATTACTGAGTCACAAGCTCACCGGACTAACTTGTCCGCTGCTTCAACCACCGAGCCTACCACTCATAAAACCAAACCATCTAACCTCCCAGAACCACGGGGTGTGGGTGTGTGTATTATTAAGTTAGTCTTGTATAATATCTTCTCCTACAAATTATGGTTAATCTTGGACTTCCTGATGTCAACCTTGTGAGGGGCTAGCAGCGGTACTAGAAGCTATGATGAGATGATAGCCCGAAGCTCCCTTTCTCAAGACACTTAGTGTTATTGGTAACTACCCATAAGAGTACCCATCTTATTACTACACTTGGGTTAACCCTAATTATCTTATGACCCACTAAGGGAAGGACGATCTTTCGTCAATCCCGAACACAACCTTACCCTTTAACTTATCGGGTACTCAAAAAACAGACCCCTAATGGTGACCTCACATCTTCTCAACCAGACTAGGTACACCATCTACCTTCCATTCCCACCTAATGATCCACAAATTACTCAAGTTTTACGATTTTACTATACGCAGACCAAATGAGTTATATGAGTTGCATAAGAGGAGGTACTTCAAATATTCATCCAAATGACCCAAGATTATTACTGGGAGTCTATCATGATATTCTAAGACTAAATCCAGAGGATCATATTTTTCCTTAATTATTTGGCATTTATTATAATTTCTCCAACATTGGCCAAGTATGAAATTGAACATGAAGTGTAAGATCTTCTTATGATATGGACCCCATAAAATTATGGAAAATCTATGATATCAAAATATCAGTAAATACTGAATATCACAACTTTGCAGTAAGGTGTTGATCTCTAATTATAATATTGATTAATTACCCCAAATTAGAAATTAAAGAAGGAACCACCAAAAATACTTGTCCAAAAATTATGGCAAAATTACTAGACCTTTAAATCAATCAGAATAGTTTACAGACTAAATTTTAGAATTTATCAGAACTAATTAGTCACATAAATAAATATTCCAAGTAAACCCATACTAGGGAAAGTTGTGAAGTATCCTACTAATAAATAATTCCAAAAATTATACAAAAATTCACAGAGCTTTCTAATGCCCTAAAATGTCCTACCACTAAGTTTCATAATTTTCCAGAGGATATTTGGCCCTCATTCATTTAACATATTCCTAAGACAAACTAGATGACTTGTGAATGAAGTGCTAATTAAATCAATTCAACAATTACAAAAAATTACCAGAGGTCTATATCATGATTTTATGTACCCCACCAAACTTTCATCAACATCCAAGATAAATTGGCATGTAAATTCCTCTTATAAGGGAGTTCCCTAAAAAGGTTGTAATCTAAATCAGAGTGGAAAAGTGTTCCTAAAATTTTCATAAAATTTCCTTGGGCATATTTACACCCTATGAACTTATCTACCAAGTTCCAGGACCATTCAAGGACATATGCCACTATGTCCTTCAAAAGGCTTAAAGTGCAACCCTAGGATTTGAATTAGGGTACTAGGGCATATCCACCCCACATCACCCCAAATCACCCCAAATCACTCATGGGGGTGTTTTATGTGCTCCTAAACCAGTGGCCAAAGTTTCACCTCATTTTGATGAGATTTGACCA
Organism: Dactylorhiza incarnata; assembly: GCA_033032865.1. Taxonomy (NCBI): domain Eukaryota; kingdom Viridiplantae; phylum Streptophyta; class Magnoliopsida; order Asparagales; family Orchidaceae; genus Dactylorhiza; species Dactylorhiza incarnata. The sequence goes on along the minus strand of JAWHQI010000126.1, from coordinate 6,148,478 downwards.
CCTAACTCCAACAAGTACACCTTTGACCTAATTTGACCTAGTTTGACCAAACTTGGGTTAAATAATTAACCAACCAAACTAGTCCCAATTGGGATGAAATTCTTACCAGGGTCATATAATAGCCCTAAGGATATCCCACCAAAATTTGGAGGGGATTGGATGTCATTAGATCCTATAATTAATTAATATGTGAATTATTAAATTTTTACAAAAACCTTAGAAAAATGTTCTCCACAAATTCCCATTTTTGGATATGATTAGGGGATAAGTATAATTAGACTATGCTCCAAATTTCAAGTCTATATCATTATCCAATAAAAAGTTATTCAAGAAATAGTGGTTGTCCTTCCATAGGGACCAGTCCCACCAAAATGGCCCTATAGGGAGCTAAATTGCTCCTTTTGGGCTAAAATATTTTATAGATTAAAGTACACACCAAGGGCTACAACTTTGGTGTTGGCCATTTTTTCATCAGAGGCGCCTAAGTATTTTTAATAAATAAATCAAAGTACTGCATGAAATGTGACATAAATACAACTAATAATATAACATATAATTCATTTGATGCCATCACACATCACAGATCTTGGCGCAAAATTGACGGCATCGGGTTATATTCTCCAGTGAGCCAACGGTATTGCTCGCGCCTGGGCCATCTTCAGCCCCATTTTCCTGGCCACCTGTGCGCCGCCCCGGCCGACCAATGCCACCACCTCCGTTGAGGTGGTGGCCGGAGATTAGGGGTGGTTGGCCGGCCAGAGGTGGCCGGAACGGGGAGATCTAGTGGGGGAAAAAGGGCTCAAAACGAGCTCTTTCGGGATCTTGATTCGAGCTCGATGTGGCTCGAATCAAGCCCTGAATTGGATGAGGATCTAACACTAGGGGAGGGAGGGAGGATCGGACCTGTGTGGTGGCTTGAGGTCGTGGATTCAGGCGGGTTGCCATGGCCGGAGCTCGAGATTTTGGTGCCATGTCGATTTGGATCTCAGAGGGCTCGATTTCTTATGGTGATTTGGGGAAAATGCTCCTCTCACTCCTCTGAAGGAGTTATAGGATTTAATTGGAGGAGGGGAGGACTCATGGCATCAATTGCCATTAACACCATTAATGGTGATTTTCTCCCTCCTCCAAATCCCCCTGAATTCAGCCCCTTGTGGGCTGGAAAACCTCCCAATCTTCTTGTAACTGCCATGGGAGATGTATCTCTTTCAATTGAGAGCTTAATTGGCCATGAATGCCATTATTCTCCTTTCTCTCTCCCCCATTTTTGGGGGAAATGGAGCTTTCTCTCTCCTAGCTGATTCCTTTGAAATTGAATGACAATTTCAGTAATTTCCAAGCCCACTAGGTGGCGGGCCACCTTAATTGTCTAGCCCAAGAGGATTGGGCTTAATTAGGTCAACATATGTCATTTTGACCTAAATTTGAGGTAGAGTTGACTTTAGTCAATTTGACCATTTGGGTTGACCCCAGTGGGTGGCTAGTGACCCATTGGACTCCCTTAAGAGTTAGGACGGTCTAGGTAGGGTCAATTTGGCAAGGTGAGGGTCAATTGACTCTTAATATGCCACTTTGACCAAAATAGGGCTAGGGTTGACTTTGGTAAAATTGGCCAAATTGGAGGCCTCATGATGGGGGTTTTTTGGTCCATTGGGTCCATAATATCCTTATAAGCGTAGGTACAAGGTCAATTTGGCAGGGTGGAGGCCAATTGACCTTAATTAAGCTACTTTGACCAATTTAGGGTTAGGGTTGACTTTGGTCAAATTGACCTCTTTGGTTGACCCCAATGGGCCCTTGGTGCTCCGAAGGACCCCTAATGGGCTAGGGATGCTAGTGTTGGGTTAAAGGGTCAAGGTGAGGCCCTAAAGTCCAACCCTAGGCTTGGTATCTAAAAATTGCTATTTGCAGACCACTTGAGTTTTCTCCTTCATACCTAAGTTCACATGATCTAAAGCTCTTCCTATGGTTTTGTCATGACTTATTCATGACAAAACCAACTTAAGGGTCTAGTTGTTTGGAGGATGTTACATGGTGCAAGGGAAAAATGAAACCCTAGCCTTGAGGGGGGTTTATATAGGAGTGTTGAATCGTATGACGCCCTTAGAGGGGGGGGGGGGGGGGTGAATAAGGGTGTGTTTAAAATATAAGTTTTACTTAATAATTTTAAACAGATTTTACTTTACTAAAAAATTACTTATAAACACTTTCAAACCAATGCAATTTTTGTATTAAACAAAACACAAATTTCTAAGATAAGGATTATGCCACCAAATATGTAATTAAAGAAAAAAACATAATTATATTAATCATGAAATTTGCATACAATAAAAATGATCTTAACAATGCTTAAGATCAAGGCACAATTATGTTAATAAAAAATTCAACAATTTTGGTTTACCAATCCTTCTCCCAAGGATCAGAAGGCTATCACTTGTCTCTCCCAAGACCAAGCCCAAGCCTATCCTCTAGATCTTCCCAAGATCTAGACGTAGCACACAAGGCCACGATTTCCCACCAAGCCACGCAAGGACTTGGACGCTCTGCACAAGGAAGCGATTTTCCCCTAAGCCACGCAAGGACTTAGACGCCGCACGCAAGACGACGATTTCTCTACCAATACAAAATGAAATGTGTGTAAATGAAAATACAATATGAAAAGAACAACTCCCTAGAATTTCAGATCTCTGAAAGGATGGTTGAAGCCTCGAGATGATAGTTGATGTAGAAGCGTGCCCGATCTCGTCTTCAATCTTCAATCCTTCTTTGCACAAATGTGAGTTGAAGAGGTTCTGGAGCTCTCTGGTTCGTATGCACTCAGGAAGGGACTTGTGATAGCTAAAATTTAGGATGTAAATAATTTTCTCCAAATTCTACGAACTATAGGCAAGAGCACCTATCATTCATAGCATAGGATATTCAAAACAAATAAATATCAAGTGTCGTATTCCACGGGTCTGTTGATTACTTCTACTCACGCAAATTATTATTATTTTATCGGCAGTAAAATAGAGTTTTGTAAATAATTAAAAGAAGAAAAACATTTGATCGGGAATCTTTCTTAAGTAAAATATTTCATAAATCTAGAATTCGGAAGAAATCAATTTAGACAAACTTGACCGTGGAGGTTCCCAAAATATGATAGAACCTCTCTCGAGAGAACTACCACCTAACCTTAGGTTGATCGATTAAGACCCCTCGGCCAGTCGAAACCCCTAAGCTTGCTTTATGCGGTGAGCCCCACTATTGGATTTGACTCCAATCCGGAAGAATTTCATCACCCTCTCTCGAGGAGTGCAAACAATTCTTTTTACCGATGAGCGATCTACCCGTATTTACGGATCTCTCGATACACTAAAATACGGATCAAACTTGATTATCATACCCTAGAAATATGAAACCAAAAATTGCAAATCAACGGTAAATCTTAGTTTTCCAAACTAAACTATGAATAAGAGATTTTGAAAAGTTAAAAGCTTAAGAATTCATCCGACAAAATACTATGAAAATTAACAAAACATAATTGAGAAGAAAGTTATTTTTATTTCTAAGTAAAGAAAAGTACAATTGCATGTAAAGTAGATCTAAGCTAGGAATTAAAAAAAAACAAGACATAAAATAAAGTTACATTAAGAAAAATGCAGAAAAACTATACTAGAAACGATCCAAACTAAGCATGGCCTGGATGCCCATCACTTTGGCAGCAGCTGGCTTTTATAGGCAGAAAATTGCTGAGTCACGCCCTTGGTCACGCCCGTGACCAAGGGCGTGTAAGCTGCGTAATTGCGTCTTGAAAGCCCGGGAACGTTGGGGAAGAAAAACCGCCAAAATTGATCATCTCGACGGGTCACGGCCTAGGTCACGCCCGTGACCTAGGGCGTGTCTTGACCGAGTCAGGAAACGGCGGGAAACGGCGCGATCTGGAGTTAATTTGGCAGTTGAGGGAGAGGGCACGGCCTCGGTCACGCCCGTGACCAAGGGCGTGTAAGCTGGAACGACTCGGCGGCAGAAACTGCTTGAATTGAATGCTTGTTGGGCGAGTCACGCCCGTGACTTGAAGGTCACGCCCCCGGTCACGCCCGTGACCTGGGGCGTGTAACATTAATCCGACGTGGCAGCGAGTTCTGTGAGCTGAAAGCGATACACGGTCGTGGCCATGGTCACGCCCCTAGGTCACGCCCGTGACCTGGGGCGTGTATTGAGGGTTTTTGCAGAAATGCTCCAGAATTTCCCCTGAACACGGCTATGTGCTTGAAATTGCTATTAGCAGCCCCAAAGTCCCTGAAAATATAAAACAAAGCAAATTAGATATATATTAAATTAAAATTATATAAAAACTAATTAATTACTACTAAAATACTATATAAAAATAACTATAAATAATGCACTATCAAATACCCCCATACTTAAGCTTTTGTTATTCCAGAGCAAAAACTAATTTATAAGTATGAGAAGAATTTATAGGACATTTCCAAAAGGATTTACTTCAAATTATGCACTTCAAATCTCATAAAACTCATGTCAAAATAAGTTAAGAAATTAAAATTCAGATTTATAAGAAATAATTAATAATTCATAAATTGAAATGAGTAGAATAAATTTTAGTTTTGAAATTCTCTAACTAAATCTTCATAAACAAAATTGCATTGAATTAAGCAAAATATTCCAAGATTAAAATTATAAGAACTTTACAATCATGAGAAACTTTTAGAAAACTACAAAATATTAACTATGTTCTCTCAATAATATCTTGGATAAACAAGTGAACTTGGCTAAATGGGGTAAAATTGGCATTGAAGAAGTTACTTTGTATATGGGAAATGATGAATTTTATCCTCTCATTTCCATCTTTTTTTTTTAATTTCTTCTTCTTTTTATATCCCAAATGTATATGTTTAGGAGTGATGAATTTTATCCTCTCATCTCCATACCATATAATCTTTTAAAAATTTGGGTGCATATGTTTAGGAATGATGAATTTTATCCTCTCATTCCATGACATATGATCTTTTCAAACCTTTTTTATGCCAAACAATGGGTTTAACAAAAAGGTAGGGGAAGGGCTAGGGTTTAAAGGCTAAACAAATTCCAAAGAAACATTTTAAGAGCATAGAAAATAATTTGAGCAATCTACAAGAAACTATGAGTTCAAGTTAATATAAGTAAAATCTAGAGATATTTAACACAATTACTACAAAATTGAATTATGATATTTTAAAGAGAGAAAGTAAAACTAAGAAATATTCTAAGCAAATCAAGATAATGAAAAACTCATTAAATCAAATTCATCTAAAAATTAAATCTAACATATTTTGAAGAGAAATATAAGATTAAAACTACATAAAAAGAAAACTCTTTAAAAAGCCTATAAAGAAAACTCATAATTAAAATCAATTTTGCATAAATGAAGTTTGGAGAAATTTAATATTACAAAATTTATTTTATTGGAAATTAAAATAGTTTTTTAAATGAAAACATTTTTTTTGAATTTTGTAAATTTTTATAACAAAATTGAAAATAAAGAATAAAAAAAAAATCAATTTTTTTTTGTGAGTTTTGAAAAAGATTTTCTAATTTTTTTGGATTTTTAATAAAAACTGAATATAGGAGAATACACCCCCATACTTAAAAATAAACATTGTCCCCAATGTTGATAAGCCAAGTAGGAGGGAAAAGTAAATAAAATGCATAAAAAGTAAATTGCAAGAAAAATAATGATAAGCAAGGGGTGCCTCCCAAGAGCGCTTTCTTTTTCCCGTCTTTAAGCTAGACGGTTATTGTTAGGAAAAAGGAAAATAAAATTGAAAATGCACAGGCAACTCCCTTAATTCACGCTCAGGTGAGCATGCCGAAATCCGTTGCCCGGCGACTCCTCCGCTATACTCTTGATTCTTCCGTTGTCCGTTAGCGTGAAATTGTGAATCCAAATTACCTACACATACCTTAGGTAATTTGGATTGCTGGAGATGAGCGGCAAATGGATCGGTGAAAACGTTTGGTTGCAACGGCTCATCATCTACAAGAAAATTATTAGTATAAAAAGAATCAAGATTAAGCGAGCCAGAAAATTTTTCACAAGGAGGAGTTTCTTGCGAAAATACATGATTAAGCGTCGGTTGTTTATTTTCAAAAATAAAAGAATTATCAGAAAAATCAATACAAAGGGGAGAAAATTCATGAGACACAATTTCTTCATGAATTATAATTTCATGAGAATGAGAAGAAAGGGCGGGCGAAGAAGAAGAAGAAAAATTTTCATTTTCTAATTCGTCCGGTGTCTCAATGACTCTTTTAAATTCGTGGTAAAGAAGTTCTTCTTGAGCTTGGGTAAAGATATTGAAATTTTGACAAATAGAATCTGGAGAATACCCAAGAGTAGAAGAAAAAGAATTTTGTGCGGTAAAAGAGGAGGAGTGAAAATCTTGATTGACTGGATTTCCTTCATCGCACCGAAAACTATCCAGGTGATCTTGCCACCATGAATAATTAATATCGGAGTAAGAAGATAAATTATTAGAATCAGAAAAATCATTCGCATGAAAACTAGATGAATTATTTTCATCAAAGTTTGAATAATTGTTTTCATAAATAAACTCAAAATTATTTCCATAAGAAAAACTTTGAGGGTAAAAATGAATATAACAATCCTCACTTCGATGTGGTGCTCCACAAAAATTACAAATAATTTGGCTCTTTCGTGCGGCTTCCAAAAGATTGACTTTATTTTGAAGCTCGGCAACTTTGGCGGCCAATTGAGATAACATTTTTGAAGAAAGATAAATGAACAACCGTCACTTAATAGAATGAAATTCGAAAATAAATCAAAAGGAGAAATGGGGGCAGAGAAAGAGATTGATAAAAGTAATAAAATTCACGCTTTCAAAATATCAACAAATATATTTCCCCGGCAACGGCGCCAAAAACTTGATAGCTAAAATTTAGGATGTAAATAATTTTCTCCAAATTCTACGAACTATAGGCAAGAGCACCTATCATTCATAGCATAGGATATTCAAAACAAATAAATATCAAGTGTCGTATTCCACGGGTCTGTTGATTACTTCTACTCACGCAAATTATTATTATTTTATCGGCAGTAAAATAGAGTTTTGTAAATAATTAAAAGAAGAAAAACATTTGATCGGGAATCTTTCTTAAGTAAAATATTTCATAAATCTAGAATTCGGAAGAAATCAATTTAGACAAACTTGACCGTGGAGGTTCCCAAAATATGATAGAACCTCTCTCGAGAGAACTACCACCTAACCTTAGGTTGATCGATTAAGACCCCTCGGCCAGTCGAAACCCCTAAGCTTGCTTTATGCGGTGAGCCCCACTATTGGATTTGACTCCAATCCGGAAGAATTTCATCACCCTCTCTCGAGGAGTGCAAACAATTCTTTTTACCGATGAGCGATCTACCCGTATTTACGGATCTCTCGATACACTAAAATACGGATCAAACTTGATTATCATACCCTAGAAATATGAAACCAAAAATTGCAAATCAACGGTAAATCTTAGTTTTCCAAACTAAACTATGAATAAGAGATTTTGAAAAGATAAAAGCTTAAGAATTCATCCGACAAAATACTATGAAAATTAACAAAACATAATTGAGAAGAAAGTTATTTTTATTTCTAAGTAAAGAAAAGTACAATTGCATGTAAAGTAGATCTAAGCTAGGAATTAAAAAAAAACAAGACATAAAATAAAGTTACACTAAGAAAAATGCAGAAAAACTATACTAGAAACGATCCAAACTAAGCATGGCCTGGATGCCCATCACTTTGGCAGCAGCTGGCTTTTATAGGCAGAAAATTGCTGAGTCACGCCCTTGGTCACGCCCGTGACCAAGGGCGTGTAAGCTGCGTAATTGCGTCTTGAAAGCCCGGGAACGTTGGGGAAGAAAAACCGCCAAAATTGATCATCTCGACGGGTCACGGCCTAGGTCACGCCCGTGACCTAGGGCGTGTCTTGACCGAGTCAGGAAACGGCGGGAAACGGCGCGATCTGGAGTTAATTTGGCAGTTGAGGGAGAGGGCACGGCCTCGGTCACGCCCGTGACCAAGGGCGTGTAAGCTGGAACGACTCGGCGGCAGAAACTGCTTGAATTGAATGCTTGTTGGGCGAGTCACGCCCGTGACTTGAAGGTCACGCCCCCGGTCACGCCCGTGACCTGGGGCGTGTAACATTAATCCGACGTGGCAGCGAGTTCTGTGAGCTGAAAGCGATACACGGTCGTGGCCATGGTCACGCCCCTAGGTCACGCCCGTGACCTGGGGCGTGTATTGAGGGTTTTTGCAGAAATGCTCCAGAATTTCCCCTGAACACGGCTATGTGCTTGAAATTGCTATTAGCAGCCCCAAAGTCCCTGAAAATATAAAACAAAGCAAATTAGATATATATTAAATTAAAATTATATAAAAACTAATTAATTACTACTAAAATACTATATAAAAATAACTATAAATAATGCACTATCAACTTGGAATTCTCAAAACTTAGAATGCACGAACACAAGGAGTCAATTTATAGAAAATCGCTGTCGCCTAGGCGACATCGACTGTCGGAATTTTCTGACAGCGCTAAACTGCCGCTGGAGTGCCGTCGTGCGGGCAGTTGCTGTAACCGCCGAGCTGTCGCCTGGGCGTCATCGATGTCGGAATTCCGACAGCGCAAAACTGCCGGTCGTGGTGGTGTCGTGGGCAGTTGTTGAAACCTCTGAGTTGTCGCCTGGGCGACATCGCTGTCGGATTTCCGACAGCTCAAAACTGCCTTTCGTCGTGCTGCCGTGGAGGGAAGTAGTTGTAACTTCTCTGCTGTCGCCTGGGCGACATCAGGTGTCGGAATTTTCCGACATTGAAATTTTCCTATATTCAAATTTAGCTCCAGCAGAAATGTGAACATCTCATACATGTTACCTGCACACCATTAATAAAAATAGAATCAAATACAAACAGGACTTTGTTATTATCAAACCGGAGGAGTGCGAAATGCATGCTCCAATAATCTCCCCCTTTTGATAATAACAAATCCGTATAAAAAGAAATCATGTCTATTTAGATTGTTGATTTTAACATTTGGTGTGTGCACAGAAATAACATGATATATTTCTCTTAAAATAAATAATCTCCCCTTAGATGAAAGCTCCCCCTAAATGAATGCTCCCCCTAAATGTATGCTCCCCCTAAATGTATGCTCTCCCTAAATGTTAAAGTAAGTTGAAATGATGTATTGGTTAGGTGGAATATTTAGGTGTAATATATTTGAGATTTCTTGAATATACCTATAATTCTCCCCCTTTTGGTATTAACAAAAGGTAATATGAGATAAAGGAGTAGTTCTTAAGGGAAAAGATATAGGATGTAGAAATGAAGAGTAAGCGGAAGCACTTTGTTGGAAATGATTGAAGTTCATGAAATAATAGGTATATGCCATAGTATGAATAAACTCATGAAGAGACGGTATAGCCATATGAAGTAAGAAAATAAAATAACTTAAACATGATTAAGTTCATTTGAAAGTATCATAGAAAGACACAATAGTGGATAGAAATTTGGAATATTTTCGGTCCAATTCTCATGAGATGAATGTTTATATAACATAATGATGTGTACATGTGATACTTAGATCAAACATATGAAGTTATTTAATGTACATGATCATGAAATGGAGAACATAATATAAGCATATAAAGTCAACTTTTACGTTGAAGATATAGCACAAGAAGAATAACAAACCATTTTTCTTTTGCACAAGACACTTTACAATTCTTTCCAAGGTGCTTAACCTCACAATGCTCATTAAGACTTATCAGGAGGGTAAGTAGTGCTTGGTGGAGTATCCTTGTCTTTAATTTTAACCTTATTTTTTTATCACATATTTTGTGATATCTTAATTTTGAGATATTAATAATTTTTTAATTGACCAAGGATCTCCGAATTCACTTGAATCGCAAAAGATGGTGTATATTTTGTTGTGCTAACAAATCAAGGTTGAAAGTTGTATTTATGAAGTGCTATTTTATTATGTTAAAACAAATATGATTCATGTATATATTAAATAAAAAGACATACGTATTGATCAAAAGAAGTGAACGTGATAGTTCATTATGATAGATAAACAATTTCTCATACTTAGAGGCATGCGAAAACAACTAACGATTTAGTTATAGAAAAGATAGAGATTGGACCCTTGTAAACATGAGTTTACATGAGAGTCAAAAGAAGACTCTAACCACTGAAGTTACGTCACTCACTCCGGATGCTTTTTTAGTTCAAGATATATTAAGGAACTCAGTCATGTTGAAGAGTGGAGATACAAGGAGTATCACGGCTCAGTTGACCCTCATTACTTACTTCATTATGGAGGATGAACCTTTCGATGTGGCGGACTTCATACTCTCCCAGATTCGGTATGCGTTTAGATTAAAGCATCCAAAATGGCTGAAGGTTCATACGCTGCCAATGGGGGCGATAATTCAGCGTATATTATATAAGAAGTACGGATGGATAGCTCAAGATTCATATTTTGATGATTGTTATCCGGATATATATTATACGGGTACTATGAAAGTGAAGAAGGCGCATAAAAAGGCCCACCCTAGAATTGAGATTAGAGAGCCGCCAATGCCTAGGGCAGGATCACTTCGGGAGTCTATTGATGATCTACGTGATTCACTAGAGGATCACAATAAAGAAGTGAAGAAGGATCAGAGTAGAATGCAAAAGTTCATGAAATTTCTTGTGAAAGGTCTGAAGCTAAAGCCAATTCCGGAGGAAGAGGCCGAATGGCAAGTTCCAGACGAAGAACCGCCATGCCAATCGGTGAGGCGGACTCGACGTGGTAAAGCCGTGAGACGAGGACCTCCAGAAGACTGTCCAGAGAGCAGCGGGGCTGGTTTTGAGGATTCTGAGTAGTTTCATCAGGCTGCTGCTGCTGACTGATGTCGGAAATTTCCGACATCCACTGTCGCCTGGGTGACAGTGAACTTCTTAAGATGTTGATTTCTGTTAATGAACTTGAATTTATGTTATTTTCTACTATTTTTATGGAACAATATTGATGTAATATTAATGATGTGTGAATTTTTGTTAAGTCATTTTAAATTCTATGGTTTGATTTTAAAATTTAGGCTTTTTCTTTTTAAAATGTATAGGTTTTGTGATTTTTTTTAAAATTTTATAGGTTTTAAGTAGTGATATATTCATTGTGAAATGTCTAGGATTCCCAATTCTAGCCTAAGCATAGAAAAACGGGAATCCGATAACGGTTTAGTGAATATATCCGCTAGTTGATTTTCCGTGCCTATAAAGTTGATTTTTATATTACCCTTCTTAATATGATCCCTTATAAAATGATGTCAGACATCTATATGCTTAGATCTAGAATGTAATACGGGATTGTTAGTTAAGTCTATAGCACTTTTATTGTCACACTTTAATTCTACACTACTTTGTTGCATGCCAAAATCTTCTAACGTTTGTGACATCCAAAGAGCTTGGGCACAACAACTACCTAGTGCAATATATTCGGCCTCAGTAGTAGAGAGGGCAACAAAATTCTGTTTCCTACTCGACCATGAAATAAGTGAAGGGCCGATAAAATGACAAGTGCCACTAGTGCTTTTCCTATCTAAAGAACATCCCGCATAATCGGAATCCGAAAAACCATGTAAAATAAAGGAATCATTATGAGGATACCATAATCCTAATTTAGATGTTCCTATAAGATATCTAAAGATGCGTTTCACCGCTTTTAAATGTGACTCTTTAGGATTAGCTTGAAATCTAGCACATAAACATACGGCAAACATAATGTCAGGTCTAGATGCGGTTAAATACAATAAAGACCCTATCATACTTCTATAAAGGGTTTGTTCAATTGAAACACCACTTTCATCTTTTCCTAATTTTAGTGAAGTACTCATAGAAGTGTTTGCATGCTTAAGATTTTCAAATCCAAATCTTTTTAACATATCATGAATATATTTGGTTTGACATATAAAAATACCATCATGTTTTTGTGTAATTTGAAAACCTAGAAAATATGAAAGTTCTCCAACCATACTCATTTCAAATTCATTTTTCATAATTTGAACTACTTCATTACACAACTCTTCATTAGTGGCTCCAAAAATAATATCATCAACATAAATTTGCAAAATAACTAAATCATGATCAATTTGCTTAATGAAGAGTGTAGAATCAGCACTTCCTATTTTATAATCGTGCTTTAACAAATATTGAGTTAATTGATCATACCAAGCACGAGGCGCCTGTTTTAATCCATAAAGCGCTTTATCTAATTTATAAACATAATTTGGATATTTCTCATTTATAAAGCCAGGGGGTTGTTCTACATAAACTTCTTCTTTTATATACCCGTTTAAAAATGCGGTTTTGACATCCATTTGATATAATTTAAATCTTTTAAAACAAGCAAATGCAAGAAATATCCTAACCGCTTCTAATCTTGCTACGGGTGCAAAAGTTTCATCAAAATCTATCCCTTCAATTTGTGCATAACCTTTTGCAACTAATCTGGCTTTATTTCTAACAATTCTAGATTCATTATCCATTTTATTTTTAAAAATCCACTTAACACCAACTACAGGACAATTTTTGGGTCGTTCTACAAGATTCCAAACCTTATTACGTTCAAATTGATTAAGTTCTTCATTCATAGCTAAAAACCAAAATTCATCATTTAAAGCGGTGGAAACATCTTTTGGTTCTATTTCAGAGACAAAACAAAGGTTTGAAAATAAAACATGTAGCGATGAACGAGTACTAACCCCTTTTTGCGGATCTCCAATGATAAGCTCCTTTGGATGATCCTTTGAAAATCTCAATTCACTTGGAGGCTCATATCCTTCTCTTTCTTCTACTTCTCTATCTCCTTCTTCTCGTTCTCCTTCTCTTTCTTCTTCTTTTCCTTCTTCATTTTCTCCAAGTTCTTCATCATCATTCTCCACCTTGGGAAGGAGTTCATCTTCTTTTCCTGTAATTTTCTTTTCTACACATTAAGCAAACTCATCAAACCTAACATGAATAGATTCTTCAACTATTTTTGTTCTTTTATTAAAAATCCTATAAGCTTTACTAGTTGAAGAATAGCCAATAAAAATACCTTCATCACATTTTTCATCAAATTTTCCTAAGGAATCTTTAGAATTCAAAATAAAATATTTACAACCAAAAACTTTGAAATAAGAAACATTTGGTTGTTTATTAAAAATTAATTCATAAGGAGTTAATTTTAAAATAGGGTGAAGCATTACTCCATTAATTACATAACATGCCGTACTAACCGCTTCAGCCCAAAAGATTTTGGTAATTTAAATTCAGATAACATCGTACGGGCTAACTCTTGAAGAGTTCTATTTTTCCTCTCCACTACACCATTTTGCTGTGGTGTGCGTGGAGCGGAAAATTCATGTTTAATTCCTAACTCCGTACAAAAAGAAATAAACTTTTCATTTTCAAATTCTCCTCCATGATCCGATCGTATGCGTTTAATTTTTAACTCAAATTCATTTTGAATACGCAAATATAATTTTGAAAATTCTGAAAATGCATCGGATTTTGAGGTTAGAAATAAAGTCCAACAAAAACGAGAATAATCATCAATCAATACAAATGTGTATTTTCAACCTCCCAAGCTAGAAATTCCAATTGGCCCAAATAAATCCATATGTATTAATTGAAGTGGCCTAGTGGTAGAAATAATATTTTTACTTTTAAAAGATGATTTTGAAAATTTTCCTTTTTGGCAAGGCACACATAGTGAAGAAGATAAATTTCCATTTAACAATGGTAAACCTTTAATTAATTTATCTTTTGAAAGTTTTGAAATTAACTTGGTACTAGTATGTCCAAGTCGCCTATGCCATAAATCTAATTCATCATTTTTTGATAAAAAACATTTTAAGGTAGAATTTGAAAAATCAAGAAATTTAATCATATATACATTATGACATCAAGGTGCGGTAAAAACAATTTCATTTGTTTTGGAATTAATAATTTTGCACAAATTTGTAGAAGATTCAAATAAAACATTTAAACCCTTATCACATAATTGACTAATAGAAATCAAATTATGCTTTAATCCTTCTACAAATAGAACATTTGAAATTGAAAAAATTTCGTTACCCACAACTCCGATGCCGATGATTTTTCCTTTTCCATTGTCTCCGAAAGTAACAACTCCTCCTTTCTTCATCTCTAGGCTAAGCAACTTCTCTTTATTGCCCGTCATGTGTTTTGAACAGCCCGAGTCCAAGTACCACACGTCTTCTTTGTCCTTAGCCTGCCAACACACCTAGAAAGAAGAGGTGAGTAAAGATCTGGTTACCCAAGTGGTTCCACCCATAGTATATGTAGAAGCCTTAGGCACCCAGATTTGTTTAATTTTACTTTCTCCTTCCTTCCAGCAAGAGTCTGTAGTGTGGCCAAATCTATTGCATTTGGCACATGTAATGTATTTAGAAGAGTATAACTTTTCTGGACTTTTACTGGATGAGGATGCAGTATTTGACAATTCATTAACTCTAGACTTTTTAAAAGTAGATTTTCTGGAATTTTCACTGTCGCCGGCGACAGTGGTTGTCGCCGGGCGACAGCTTTCATACGTGTATCCGAGTCCAAACCTTCCAGATCCATGACGTTGGTATCCTAAGATCATATCCAGTGATCTTCGGCCCATTCCAAATTTTTCATGGCTAGTGTTAAGTCATGAATCTGGTTTCTCATTTCTGTATTCTCGGATACTAGATTTACGCATCTACATTCAAAAGATTTCTTTCCCTCATGGACTTTGGAAATTGAAGATTTCAGATCTCTCTCTAAAATCTCATTCTTTTTAGTAAGAACTTTTATTGTAGAATGAGATTTGGAAAGAGATTCTTCAAGTTCTTTAATTCTTCCCAAAAAGTGATCACACTCTTGGCAAGAACTATCTCTTTTTCCAATAGTCTTAATTTCCTTTAACAATTTTTTGTTTTCTTTAAGTAAAATTTCATTTTCAGATTTAAGAAGATCATTATCTTTTAAACTTTTTTCAAAAAATTTGCAAGTCTTTAAAAATTCAGAAAATAATTCATCATAGGTTGGAGGAGTTACCTCAGTGTCGCTTTGGACACTGCATTCATCATCAGATATGACGCTCTTTCCCATTAAGCACATGTTGGCCTCCTCTTCTTTACTTGAGTCTGAACTGCTTGCATCCTCAGAAGTAGTATCATCCCATGTTTTCGCCTTCAACACCTTCTTCGACCCTTTGTGCTTCTTTTCTTTAAGTTCTTTCAAGTACTTTGGACACTTGCTTCGGATGTGTCCTAATTTCTTGCAGTGATAACACTCCGGTGGCGGTCTCTCTTCCTCCTCATCGCCTTCCTTTCCTTTTTTCTTCCTAAAAGTCTCCTTTTTAAAATACTTTTTAAACGAATTCCTCCTCTCTGGATTTTTCATAAATTTTCTAAATTTTCTAACAAATAAACTTTCCTCATCTTCTTCATCCTCCTCAGAATCACTAGTTTCTTCCTTCTTAGATCTTAGAGCCAATCCCTTATTCCTTGGCTCCATATACTATTGTTGTTGAATTTTCAATTCAACTTCATGAGTTTTCAAGTTCCCAATGAGGCTCTCCAATTGTAAGGTCTTAAGATCATGTGACTCTGAAATTGCAGTCACTTTAGGATTGAACTTCAGGGGAAGTGATCTTAATATTTTCCTTACTAAATCTCCATTTGAGAACACCTTTCCTAGCACCTTTGAGTCATTCACGATTTTTGTGAATCGTGTGTACATCGTATCAATCTCTTCATCTACCTCCATTTTGAACCTTTCAAATTCAGATTCCAGTTGAAATAGCTTTGAATCCTTTACCTGCGAAGTACCTTCATGAGTGATTTCTAATAAATTCCAAATTTCAAATGCAGTATTACAAGCACAAACTCTATTAAATTCAGTGCGATCTAGTGCGCAAAATAAAGCATTCATGGCTTTTGCGTTGTTCTTGCATTTTAATTTATCGTTGTCATCCCACTTGTCTTTGGGCTTATCCATGGTTACATCTCCTACAACAAATGTTGGAGAAGTGTAACTAGATTCTATCATATTCCAGACTTCTATATCTAGCGCAATTAGAAAACAACGCATACGTATTTTCCAATAATTATAGTCTGTGCCCGTAAAAAGTGGTGGCCTACTAATTCCTTGCCCCTCAACAAACGCGTGATCGTTGTGCGCCATTACTCCCGGTGGTAAAACCGTTTTGGAGTAACCTTGCTCTGATACCACTTGTTGAATCGTATGACGCCCTTAGAGGGGGGGGGGGGGGGGGGGGGTGAATAAGGGTGTGTTTAAAATATAAGTTTTACTTAATAATTTTAAACAGATTTTACTTTACTAAAAAATTACTTATAAACACTTTCAAACCAATGCAATTTTTGTATTAAACAAAACACAAATTTCTAAGATAAGGATTATGCCACCAAATATGTAATTAAAGAAAAAAACATAATTATATTAATCATGAAATTTGCATACAATAAAAATGATCTTAACAATGCTTAAGATCAAGGCACAATTATGTTAATAAAAAATTCAACAATTTTGGTTTACCAATCCTTCTCCCAAGGATCGGAAGGCTATCACTTGTCTCTCCCAAGACCAAGCCCAAGCATATCCTCTAGATCTTCCCAAGATCTAGACGTAGCACACAAGGCCACGATTTCCCACCAAGCCACGCAAGGACTTGGACGCTCCGCACAAGGAAGCGATTTTCCCCTAAGCGACGCAATGACTTAGACGCCGCACGCAAGACGACGATTTCTCTACCAATACAAAATGAAATGTGTGTAAATGAAAATACAATATGAAAAGAACAACTCCCTAGAATTTTAGATCTCTGAAAGGATGGTTGAAGCCTCGAGATGATCGTTGATGTAGAAGCGCGCCCGATCTCGTCTTCAATCTTCAATCCTTCTTTGCACAAATGGGAGTTGAAGAGGTTCTGGAGCTCTCTGGTTCGTATGCACTCAGGAAGGGACTTGGAATTCTCAAAACTTAGAATGCACGAACACAAGGAGTCAATTTATAGAAAATTACTGTCGCCTGGGCGACATCGACTGTCGGACTTTTCCGACAGCGCTAAACTGCCGCTGGAGTGCCGTCGTGCGGGCAGTTGCTGTAACCGCCGAGCTGTCTCCTGGGCGACATCGATGTCGGAATTCCGACATCGCAAAACTGCCGGTCGTGGTGGTGTCGTGGGCATTTGTTGAAACCTCCGAGCTGTCGCCTGGGCGACATCGCTGTCGGATTTCCTACAGCTCAAAACTGCCTTTCGTCGTGCTGCCGTGGAGGGAAGTAGTTGTAACTTCTCTGCTGTCGCCTGGGCGACATCAGCTGTCGGAATTTTTCGACAGTGAAATTTTCCTACATTCAAATTTAGCTCTAGCAGAAATGTGAACATCTCATACCTGTTACCTGCACACCATTAATAAAAATAGAATCAAATACAAACGGGACTTTGTTATTATCAAACTGGAGGAGTGCGAAACGCATGCTCTAACAAGGAGGGGGTGGTCTTTTTGGGGTGTTAGGAGGGGTTTTCATGAGGAGTAACCCCCCCCCCCCCCCCCCCCCCCCCCGCACCGCCCAACTTGGTGAATCCGCCACCTTCCAGACGTTTCAGCTTTCCCAAAGCCTTGGGAATATGAGGAATTAACTCCTCCAGCCAACACATGGCTTAGGGAGTTAATATGGGGGTTTTAATATCATTAATAATGCCTTAAAAAGAGAAAAAAAAACGTAATATTTCACTAATTAAAAATTATTTTTAATTCAAATATTTATGGCCGCATAGTTGGGTCATTTATGATTTTGGTAAATTATTTTATAATTTTTGGATATCGTTTTCTATTTATTTTATTTATTTGGTGTTTTAAACATAGTTAAATCAAAATAAATAAATTTTATATTAAATATTAGATTTTAATTAATATAACTCTTATCTATATTTAAATGACCCTATGATAAAATTTTAGGAAAAAAATAATATCATTAACTATTTTTCTTAAATCTCCTTATTATTTAAATAATTAATTTCTCAATAAAACATACTTCATAAATCATTTAAATGTACTTCGTTACGTTTTTAATTATTCACCCTAATTAGAATATTATTGGAATGTCGCGATAAAATTTTGGAGTCGACTGGAGTTCATCCGTCACGATTCTAATTATCCTATTATTTGAATAGTTTATCAATTATTTAACAAATAATAAATTATTCAAATATAGCTAAAATAGTTGTTTCCCCTCTAACCATGGGCATAACACGTCCTCTTTAATAGTTGGTGAGTCAATGACACCTTCCGTCGACGATTTGCTCAAGTGGGTGGTTTGGTGTGCGTTTGGACTAATTAGGGAAATTCTGAGTTTTACGTGATTAAAGTTGATCAACTTGGTGAATATGTCTCATAATGAGTCAATTTGATTCGTTTAGAGTATTCGTGCATTTTTGTATAATATTTTGGCTCACTAAGACCTAATAGGTCAATTCGTGAGTCTATTGTTTGCCTAAGTCAGAAAAATATTCATGTAGCTCGGTCGGTGAATTGAGTGACATATTGGATCAATAACACCAAATAAGATGTCAACCCACCATTTGGGTGCCAACAAAGCCCACTAACCCTAGTGGGTCAAATAATACCTAAGGGGTCTAGAAGTTTGATATTGGGATGTTACAAATTCAAAAAGGCAAACAAAATTTTGACCTCGAAAATTCAATTGGGTCATAGTATTTTCAATGTTGAGCAAAATAACTATACATAAAATAAGAAGTCTTAAGAAGTCCAAGAAGATTTGTGTGTTACCTGACGTAAAGAGGCCGGGATAAAATTCTCGCATCTGGGCCTCGGGTTCCCAGGTAGATTCCTCGGTCCCACAGTTGTCCCATAGAACTCAGACAAGGGGGACTCTCTTTCGCCGCAGGACCTTAGTTTCGGTATCCATGATCCGCACCGGCTTGAGGGATACAAATCGGTCGGGTTCTACTAGTTCGAGGGCCTCCTGAATGACATGTTCCGGGCGTAGTAGTGCGTGTCTCAATGAAGAGATATGGAATACATCATGCAACCCTTGAAGCTCCGGGAGTTGCTCCAGCCTATACGCCACTTCACCGATCCGCTCTGTGATGGTATATGACCTCATGTATCACTACAAGAAAACTCCTATATAGCGACGTTTTTATGAGGCTACGGCGACGTTTTTCAAACGCCTCCAAAGTTTCGGCGACGTTTTATCAAACGTCGCAAAGACGTCGCGGTATACATCGTCGCGGAAAAATTCCGCAACATTTTCTTTAAAAACGCCACTAAAGATAAGACAGCATTGGCGGCGTTTAAGCATGGCCAACTTTGGCCACGCTTTTGAATAAAAACGACTGCCAACTTTGGCCACGTTTTTACAAAAAAACGTGGCCAAAGCCCAAAGATGATTGATTTTTAAAAAAAATAAAATTTATTATTATTTTACCACAACAAAATCCATAATATTAAAGTACAGAAAAGCTCTTTGGCATAGTGTGCGTCTGTGCGATGTAAAATGACAAAAATAATCTTGTTGAATTTTTGAATTGTGTTTTAAAAATTAATCAATATAATTCCAACCATGTCTCAAAAGCAACATTCAACAAATACTATCATCTAACACCACAATGTACGATATATTCGCAATCATCTTCATATATAATGATATGCCTCAAGATGATTGTTAAATTTCTAACTTATGCGCCTAAAATTCTATTGATGAACTATGAATTGAAAATTCCAAGCAGCAATGTTTCACAAAAAAAATCATTTAAATGATTATTATGGAATCTCTCATTCAAACAATCGTGAACCACCTCCTTATCAAGTTCTCTCAACTTGAGCGATGTATCATCCATGCACTGAATGACAGTATCCGCTTCGGGAAAGTTTACTGAAATCAACAAACAAGAATCATAATGTTTCCGAAACACTAGATAATAAGAAAATGACAGGAGTCATAAAAATACATACATACATTTCTCATGTGCATGGAAGCACAAGTGAACTTGAAAACAAGTTGGTATCACTTGATCCTTTAATTTGTACATATTACATCCCATTGGAAACTTCCATTGCATTAGTTCTGCACAATTACTAACTAAACTATAAAGATGGTAATCAAATATCACATCCTCAATGCAAAAATTGAGTACATTAAGAGCAAAATTACTTATAAATTTTAAAAACAATGCAGGCTAAATGATGCTTTGCACTGATTACAAAAGAGGGCATGCTGAGAAAATACTAAACAAGATCATATAGCCACAAAGAAAGGTATCCAGATTACATTGCACAACGTGCTATTGACAATCACACAGAGCATAGATGTAGCTTAGGGTTGCTAGACACTTGGCTAAAGTCAACCAATATTTATTATATTTTAAATTTTCAGTTGATTTCGAGCCCACTTGATTCGATTCGAGGTTGGAAAACAATTGACTTAAAACAAAGATCAAGGTGAGGTTTGGCTCATGATTCAGATTATTTAGGCTAAATTTTGGCCCAAACATGAGCCGAATTTTCAACGGTCTTCAATTTTGTAGCCACCATAACGACCATATTTGTAACGACCCGCTTGCCCACCGTAATATATAAGATATTTTCATAATGGCTCAGCTCATTGCATGCTAAAATGAACCTCAAAGTTTACCATTTTATTGGGTGGCTTGAGAAAATTCCCCAGTAAGTTTTCTATCCCAATTGACCTCCTACCATAACATGAATAATTGTGAAGTTCATAACTGAACTTTAACACTTGATCTCAAAAGGCACCTTGCAAATTTGGGGTCTAAATGACTAAATCAAGTCATTGTAGAAATCTTGTAAGAAATTACTTCTTATTCAGACATCACAAACCCAAAGACCCTATGCACTCATCCGACCAACATAATAAAATTTGAGATTTAAGAATAGTATTATCACTAAGAGAATCTAAAATAACCAATACGTGAAGAGCTCTTCCATCTACAACTTTATGTAAAAATTTCAATTATTAACGCAATTGCTGATATTAGCTACGACAAGGACTGAGATTTCTACAATAATAGACAAAAATTGAACTAGAGACACTAATCCATACGTAATGCACATGCAGGAGTAGAAGCAACCAATACACTGCTAAGAGAGGAAGAGCGGGGGAAGAGGTTTTGGCGACGGAGAGGAGAAAAACGGAGAACCCTAGATCCGAAAAATAAATGACGCGAAGGAATAAGATTGCAGGTTGCTCTTTTCAAGAGGGCCTAAGTGGAGTTTTATGTTTAAAGCGTCGCAAAAAAGAATCTTGTTGGCAGCGTCGCTGTACAACCCCCATTCTCCGAGGGTAGGCCCATTCAAAGCCACGTAGGCTGAAGTCAAGGTCAAAAGGTCAGCACAGAAGCCGGCAGTCCAAGACACAAGGCAACTCAGCCAGCAGGAGCAGGAGGCGAGCTTGGCGAGCATGAGGCAAGCTTGGCGAGCAGGAGGCGAGCTTGGGCGAGCAGGAGGCGAGCTTGGCGAGCAGGAGGCGAGCTTGGCGAGCAGTAGGCGAGCTTGGGCGAGCAGGAGGCGAGCTTGGCGAGCAGGAGGCGAGCTTGGCGAGCAGGAGGCGAGCTTGGCGAGCAGGAGGCGAGCTTGGCGAGCAGGAGGCGAGCTTGGGCGAGCAGGAAGCGAGCTTGGCGAGCAGGAGGCGAGCTTGGGCGAGCAGAGCCAAGTATGGGCGAGTATGGTCAGGTAACTACCCCCCCAGGATTTGTCTATAAATAGATCCCCAGGGGTACAAGAAAGAGGACTTTTTGGACGAGGTTGACCCCCTCAGGCGAGATACTCGCCAGGTCCCTGCCTTCCTTGTACCAAGCTCGGCCATTTTTGGTTTTGGAGGGGAAGACTCTCTTGAGCTTCCGGGTACGTGGTGGGACCTCCCTACCGCAGCACCTGGGGTCCTGTTTGTTGCTCTTCTAGCTTCTTCGTAGTTGCCAGCCAAGTCATCTCGTTGGACTGCTGGGCGAGTAGCCTCCGGCTGCATCGGTCCGAATCTTGAGGTCAGGATTTTCCTGGCGTCAACAGTCGCAAAAATGAATCTTTTTGTGGGTTTTATGTTTAGATTTGCATCTGAAGTTATCTGGAAACAGAGATTTGGCATAATGGTTGGTATGGCAATTGCAGATGTGCATCAGTAACTTGTATGCCCTAAAGTTGAGATAGTCATCATCCATAAAACATAAAAGAAAAAACAGAACAATGGGTCTACTCAGCAAAGTTAAACAATCTCTTAAAGTAGAACATGGAAAAAAATGAAGTATAATAATTAATAGCGTAATTTTTAAGATCCGGAGAGAATTTCATGAAAACTTCTTCCATGACAGCACAAACAAAGCTCAAAATCTGAAATATACCTTGCGGAAATACATCAAAACTCTTTTAAGATAGGGAGTATCTGGCAAATATACGTTGTCAATGTACAACCCTCATATTTTTAGAGTTGGTATGACCCGACATGGATGAAGTTGTGATAGAGAGAGTGTCTGTGGCGCAGAAGACCGCATCGGATTGATCCGATGGAGGCCGTCAGGACCAAAAGGAGAAGGTCCGAGCAGGCTTCCTTGGACGAGTGGACCTTGGATCCACTCACCCAAGGCCCCGGGCGAGTGGTCCATTGGTCCACTAGCCCGAGTGGGGGGGGGGGGGGGGGGGGGGGGGGCGAGTGGACTTTAGGTCCACTCTCCCAAGGTGGGGGGCGAGTGGACCATAGGTCCACTCGCCCCAGGCAACTAGGCGAGTGGACCGTGAGGTCCACTCGCCTAGTCAGGGCGGTGGACCTTGGTCCACACATCCGATCCCCGGCAAGGGGGGAGTGGACGTCTCATCCTCCACTCACCCTCCTCCTGTTTTGGTCGTTTAGGTTCGCGGTTGAGCTGCGGATAGAGGAATTTTGGCTATCCGCGACCCAATTATGGGAAGTCTATAAATAGACCCTCATGGGAACCTTGGGAAGGGTTGGACTCCCCCCCTTGTGTGTGTCTTGTGAGAAAGCACTACCCCCCCTGTCAGTGAAGGTTGACGGTGAGGTGGTCCATAGTGCCCTCCAAGGTGCCTAGGATCAGCATTGGCTTGGGAGGGGAAACTCTCTTTGAACTTTTGGGTGTGTGGTGGGACCTCCACGCTGCAGCTTAAGGTGTCCTTTTTTGGACTCAGGTGTTCTTCAAGGGCAAGGTCTTTCGGTTCTTAGCAACTAGTCAAGGGTTCAAGCTAGGGTCATGTAAGGGTTAGCTGCATCCACCTTTCGAACGTCGAGACCAGTTCTCTGGTTTCAACATTCTGGTGTGGTGAGCGTGGAAGCAGCTAGTTCGGAAAGCTCTGGGCAAGTCTCATGGCTGGAAGCGATGAGCTGGGGGACTCACCCCTACCAACGAGTACGTGAAGAAGGGTGATTTTGACGAATTCAGGAAGTCAATCCAGGAGCTTTTGCGGGTCGCACCCCCCCCCCCCCCCCCCCCCCCCCCTCACGGCGAGTGCTCGACACCACCCGCACCAGCATTCACCTCGCCATCTCTGATGGAGATGGGGCAAGCACGTAAGCAAGGGAAGGCGCTAGCCACAGGGGAAGGCTCGGGCCTCCAAGCAAGAATTCTCTTCAACATCTCTCCTGGGACCGGCTACCCTAGTGGGGAGGCAGAGAGAATGCCTTCGACTCGCCAGGGAAAATGGGGAAGTCGCTTCTGCAAGCTGACCATCTCAACTCCCATTCCAGGCGGGTTCGGCGAGCCCACCATGTCTTACTACGCAGGGAAGGACGACCCTCTCTAGCACCTCCACTGGTTTGAAGACATGGTCTCGGTCAGGCAGATGACGGACGCCTCCAAGTGCATGCTCTTCGCCATCACTTTCAAGGGAGAGGCACAAGATTGGTTACACTAGCTCCCATCAGGTACCACCTACAGCTTCAAGGACATGCGTCGGACTTTCAAGGGAGAGGCAAAAGACCGAAGTCCCTGTTCTTGATTCAACAAAAGCGCGGGGAGACGCTGGGAATCTACGCAAACCGGTTTCAGGAACAAGTCCTTCACCTCCAGGCTGACCAGAGAAGCAGGAGGGACCAGGAGAAAGAGAAGTAATAAGAAGACGATGAAAGTATAGGAGGTGATAAAGTAGGTGGACAAGTTGTATGTAGCCAAGTAGGCGGAAGAAGGCGCGTTGTAATATTTAACCCCTCGCTATAAAATAAGAAATATTTAGAGGTAGTATCTTAGGTAAGACCCTGACTAGGAGTGTCGAGTGGTCCTCCACCTCTGGTTGAACTAAGCTCCCGAGAAGTGTTGAAGTCCTCGACCTCCAGTTGGCTGGTTTCTAGGGATTGTCGAGCGGTCCTCCGCCTCTGGTTGAGCTAAGTGCTCCTGAGAAGTGTTGAAGTCCTCGACCTCCAGTTGGATGGTTTCTAGGGAGTGTCGAGTGGTCCTCCGCCTGTGGTTGAGCTAAGCTCCCGAGAAGTGTTGAAGTCCTCGACCTCCAATTGGCTAGTTTCTATGGAGTGTCGAGTGGTCCTCCGCCTCTGGTTGAGCTAAGCTCCCGAGAAGTGTTGAAGTCCTTGACCTCCAGTTGTCTGGTTTCAAGGGAGTGTTGAGTGGTCCTCCGCCTCTTATTGAGCTAAGTTCCCGAGAAGTGTTGAAGTCCTCGACCTCCAGTTGGCTGGTTTCTAGAGAGTGTCGAGTAGTCCTCCGCCTCTGGTTGAGCTAAGCTCCCGAGAAGTGTGGAAGTCCTCGACTTCCAGTTGGCTAGTTTCTGGGAAGGTGTTGAGTTCCTCTGCTTCTAGGTGAGGTAAGCACCTAGGACGTGGATGGATACTCCGCCCCAATTGGTAAGATCCCCGACTATAGACCAATCACCGGGCTCAGTAATGCCGGCAGATGGGAGGCTCATCGGTTTGACTCGCTACGTGCTAACTGGTTGGGCAAGCGTTGAAGTCCTCGACATCCAGTTGGCTAGTTTCTGTGGAGTGTCGAGTGGTCCTCCGCCTCAGGTTGAGTTGAGCTCCCGAGAAGTGTTGAAGTCCTCGACCTCCAGTTGTCTAGTTTCGAGGAAGTGTCGAATGGTCCTCCGCCTCAGGTTGAGCTGAGCTCCCGTGAAGTGTTGAAGTCCTCGACCTCCAGTTGGCTAGTTTATAGGGAGTGTCGAGTGGTCCTCCGCCTTAGGTTGAGTTGAGCTCCCGAGAAGTGTTGAAGTCCTCGACCTCCAGCTGGCTAGTTTCTAGGGAGTGTCGAGTGGTCCTCCGCCTCAGGTTGAGCTGAGCTCCCGAGAAGTGGTGAAGTCCTCGACCTCCAGTTGGCTAGTTTCTAGGAAGTGTCGAGTGGTCCTCCGCCTCAGGTTGAGCTGAGCTCCCGAGAAGTGTTGAAGTCCTTGACCTCCAGTTGGCTAGTTTCTAGGAAGTGTCGAGTGGTCCTCCGCCTCAGGTTGAGCTGAGCTCCCGAGAAGTGTTAAAGTCCTCGACCTCCAGTTGGCTATTTTCTAAGGAGTGTCGAGCGGTCATCCGCCTCCGGTTGAGCTGAGCTCCTCAGAAGTGTCGAAGCCCTCGACCTCTAGTAAGCTAAGTGTCTGGAATTGTTAAGTTTTCCTCCACCTCAGGTCAAGTTTAATTAGACCTAAGGTGTTGAGCTTTCGCCACCTCCAGTTGAGCTCGGCTTGCCTTCCACCTCAGGTCAAGTTTGGCTCGACTAGAGGTGTTGAGTTTTCCTCCACCTCAGGTCAGGTTATACTAGACCTAAGGTGTTGAGCTTTCTCCACCTCCAGTTGAGCTCGGCTCGCAGGAGGGTTATTAAGTTGAGAAAGGTTTGCCTTCCACCTTAGGTCGAGTTCGGCTCGACTATAGGTGTTGAGTTTTCCTCCACATCAGGTCAAGTTTAACTAGACATAAGGTGTTGAGCTTTCTCCACCTCCAGTTGAGCTCGGCTCGCAGGAGGATTGTTAAGTGGAGAAAGGTTTTCCTTCTACCTCAGGTCGAGTTCAGCTCGACTAGAGGTGTTGAGTTTTCCTCCACCTCAAGTCAAGTTGTTGGAACAACCCTATTACTGATTTGGGCTAGGATCACTATATACTGACTAGGATCAAGTTGACCCCAATGTATAGTCTATGGGTCAAGAGTTTAGGCTGATAGAACTTAAGAAAAGACAAGTTTTATGTGTTCGATGAACTCCATACTGCGTTCGACGAACGGCTTGCTCTCTGCGTTCGACGAACGACTTACACTCTGCGTTCGACGAACGGCTTGCTTCTATCTCAGCGTCTCAGCGGTTCAGCGGTCGACGAAATTATTCAGTCTCAGCGGTCGACGAAATCATCCAGTCTCAGCGGTCGACGATTTTATTCAGTCTCAGTGGTCGATGATTTTGCTCAGTTCAGCGGTCGATGAATTTGCCCGTTCAACGAACTCCTCTCAGCGTTCGACGAACTCAGCTCTGCATTCGAAGAATAAGTATCAGATGTTCAGATCGACGAAAGTTCTTCTCAGCTCAACTAATTCAACTCTTCCAGCCAGATTCAGTTGAGGTCGATGAACTCAACATTGTGTTCGACGAAAATTCTTGAGATCGACGAATTCTTATTTCAGTTCAGAACTTCAGAAGGATTATTTTTATTTCATTCTCTGAACTCAGATCTCTCATCAGCAATGGCTCTATTCTTCCAGATAAGTCAGGATACTATATTTCCTTTTATTATTCTCCTATTTCGAAAATAGTCGTTGACATATTCTTTGAAAAGGATATTTTCATGGAAAAGGAAAAAGGTATACGACGTATCAGATTTGCAGTACAGGATATATCTCTTCTGAATATTTTATTCCTTAATTCAAGAGATTTGAATTTCAAATCAGTCAGAGAGTATTAAAAAGAAAAGGAAGAAGATATACAGTATCTACACATAGTTTTCACGACAGATCATTACAGTGCAACATCACAAAATAACAGTACAGGAAAAAGAAAGAAGAAGGATATACAGTCGAGAGGAAGAAGAAAGAAAAATACAGAAAAAGCTTTTCAGTCTTCATCTTCCTCAAGCAGCACCTCATTCACTAAGAACATCATCAACACCTTCTCTCAGTCTCTGCTGCAAGATCAGATCTTCAAAGAGCAACAATAATCTGAAGAACTTATTCTCTCAGATTCATCAGCTACAGGAAGATCATTTCATTCAAGAGAAAGCTCCAACCATATACTGTCAAATATTTTCAATTAGACAGAGGAGCTTTACATTATCATCAATCCACTAGAGTCTTCTCTCAGAATATTGACAGAGAAGAACTTTATAACCCTTCTTATCCCCTCTTGTACAAGGCTATAACTCCCTTCAAAAGTTAACCCCTTGGTGACAGGGCACCTGAACAAAAACCTGTAGTTGGGTTAGAGCACCTGATCAAAAGCTCACTTGGTGTGTGGACACCTGAACAAAAACCCCTTGGTGATAGGGCACCTGATTAAAAACCTAGTGGATCCTACCAAGTGTGGTAGAAGAGTAGACGTACCCAGGTTTAATGGGGAACTACTATAAAAATCCTTGTGTCCTCTGTGTTGTGATTTTCTGTGTGCTGTATTGTGTGCTTTGTTTTATTTAGTTTTTATAAATCACTCTGCTATACACATATAAGTATCACTATTTTAATTCCGCTATAAAATTAAGTGAAAAGTTTTTAATACTCTATTCACCCCCCCTTTCTAGAGTAAATCTTAGATCTAACCTCACCTTCAGTTGGTATTAAAGCGTGGTTGATTATATCAATCACTTTCAACTGATATCAATTGCACTTTCAATTGGTATCAGAGGGTATACTACAACAAATTACACTTTTAGTAAGAGCTAAAAACGTTACAAAAGGTAACTAATATCGTTACACAAAGTTTTTGTAACGGAATTTTCTTTATGTGACGACCGTTACCTAAGGCTCGACACTAGAAGTTCTTGTAACGAAATTTTGTTTGTCGTTACAAATAATTTATTTGTGACAAACATTACTTCCTCATAATAAGATGAGTTGTAGTAAGGAATATTTCGTTATAAATGTTTGACTTTTTCCCCACTAAAGAAATTATATTAATATATCAAATATATGAATATTTCGTTACAAATGTTTGATTTCGTTACAATTGTTATAACATAATAATAATTATTTCGTTACAATTGTTACATACCTTCCTTACCCAAAAAATTCATTTATTTTGTTAAATTTTCAATTCCTAATTTAGATGGGTAGGCATGATTTTATTATAAATATGAAATATTATTTAAAGTATAATATAGTTTTATATTATGTAATAATATTTTATATTCATTAATAATTTGTAATTAAAATATTTAATAATAGAAATCATTATAGGTTTTAAAAACTAATATACTTTTCAAATTAATAAAAAGGAACACATTACAAATATTAAATTTGAAATACTTGCAGTAGCTAGATAGAGTGCAAGCTAAGTATCATCTCATCTATAACAAAACAATATTACATAACAACAATAAGTTCAAGATGTTTTACAAAACACATCAAATTCTACGCTTTCTGACTAATGCATCTTCTTCCATCACTTTTTGCTCCAAGCTCCAACTCCCTAGAAATAAAAGAGAGCAATTATTAAAGGAGGAAGCAACACTTTAAAGGGGCAAAATGATAATATAAAGAGGATTCATGGGTGTGATGCGATCTAGTACATTAGCAGTTTTAATAAAAAATTGAAGAACATGGCTCACTGTAGTATAATACATTAGCATTTTATGATCTAGCACAACACACTCACTGTAGTACAACACACTCACTACACAACACAACTCACTACACAACACAGCTCAACACTCACTGCACAACACTACTCACTGCACAACACACTCACCGCACAACACAGCCCACCACTCAGTCACTACACACCACACTCTCTGCCCAACACACTCACTGCACAACATAACACTCATTGCACTGCAAATCGCTACACAATCATTGCACACTTACTACTCATTGCACAACAT
This sequence comes from Dactylorhiza incarnata, assembly GCA_033032865.1. NCBI lineage: Eukaryota > Viridiplantae > Streptophyta > Magnoliopsida > Asparagales > Orchidaceae > Dactylorhiza > Dactylorhiza incarnata. Next base: position 6,119,398 of record JAWHQI010000126.1, on the reverse strand, counting down.
AACACTGCACAACACATCGTACTACTCACTACACAACACATCGTACTACTCACTCACATCACAACACACTCACTACAAAACACTACACATTGGCAGCTGCAGCAATGCAGCAAACTGGCACCTGCATCAATGTAGCAAATTGGCAGCTGCAGTTTGATGCAGCAAACTGCTTGCTGCCAGTTTGCTGCAGTTGCGGCAAATTGCCGCTACAATGGAAGAACATATTTCATTACTTTCTGCACAACACACTACACTACTCACTCCCAACACAATACACTCTGCACAAAACACTCACTGCACAAAAAATAACACGCACTTCACAACACTGCACTCAACGCAGCTGCACACACATCCCTCACAGTTGCATACACAACACAGCTACACACACAACACTCAGCACAAATGCACACACAACACTCACACCAAAGAGTTTGCTGCAACTGCAACAAACTCGCTACTGCAGTATACTACTGAAATTCTAGATTCTACATAAGTTCAACCAAATCAGAGAACTGAATAACTCCTCTTAATGCATTACAGACTGAAATCCTAAGTGATGTTCCACATTCCCATTTTTTTTGCATGTTCTAGTGCAATCCTAAGCAAACCAGCAGCAAACCTGCACTTGGTTTGGAAGAACGAACGAATCATCACTATACCAATGAGATCTTATATCAATGCTCACAAAATATTTATCTTTTTGCATAGTCTTTTCCCACCAGTGTTAAACCATTCACACCAAAATAATACTACTTTATTTCCATGAAGATAGGTCATTTCAACTACTGTTGTCAATACTCCATAAAACTCAAGCATTTCATTTTGACGTTCCCCCTCAACAAGTAAACAACTATTTTGTGTGGTTCGACGATCATCTCGATCTTTTATATGAAATCGTACTCCATTAACAATACAACCAGAGTAGAATTTTGTTAAGTATGATTGTGGACCATTTGCCAATGCCCATAACTCTTTAGAAATGCCTCTAGGCTGTTCGTGATGCAATCTATTTTTCTATACATGATAAACAAAAAAGTTGATTGGTTAAGTGAAATTTTAAATTAACAGTATAGGAGAATAATTTCGTTATTGGACCTTACATGAGCTTGAAACCAAGAATGAAACTGTTCTTCGTGAGTTTGTTCAATGCTCCTATCATTTGCCTTTTTTAGCTCCTTCATGTGCATACTATAAAAGACAATAAGTAACTTAAATTTAGATATAAAGTAAGAATAATGATAATAGTTTAATATGAATCTACTAGCTCCTACATGTTTCGAACCTTTTAAAAGCATCCACTTCGTTACAATTATTTAATATGAATTTATGAGCTGCATCTAGATATTTTTTAGAAAGTGCATGGCAATGGCGGAGAGGTCCAAAGGGCCTCACTTTTATTGCAAACACAGACAATTCACACTCTTGTTGATCTTCTTCTCCATCATCATTTCTTTTATCCTTGTTAAACCTTGTTTCTATTTCATTTAGATACATTGACATAAATGTCAATGACTCTTTTACAATATATCCTTCCGCTATTGAACCCTCTGGACGAGCTTTATTACGTACATAGCCTTTAAGTGATTTTAGAAACCTGAAAAGACACTCAATAATAAGAACAACATATTTTTGGTTTATGCTATGTATGAAGATGATGTAAGAATGCATAAATAAATTTACCTTTCAATAGGGTACATCCAACGTGAATGAACTGGGCCAACAATCTTTGCCTCCTTTGGAAGGTGAATAACTAAGTGAACCATTACATCGAAAAAAGCTGGAGGAAATATTTTCTCCAATTTGCACAAAATAATTGGAATATTACTTTCCAATTTCTCGATATGCTCAACCTTTAGTGTTTTCGAGCATAAAATTTTAAAGAAATCCCCTAGCTCGTATAGTGCCTCAATGACATCTGGGCGTAGAAACCCACGAATACCAATAAGAATTAATCGTTGTAATAGAACATGGCAATCATGAGATTTAAGGCCATAAATCTTTCCATCTTTTACGCATCTCGAAATATTTGAAGCATAGCCATCCGGAAACATGACATGTTTTAAAAAATTGCAAAATTTTTTTTTTCATCCGAAGATAAATTGTAGCATGCTTGAGGTTTTATTATAGTACTTCCACTTCTAATCAAGTGCAACTCCTTCCTAATGTTAAGATCTCACAAATCTTCTCGTGCTTTTTCAGTATCTTTATTTTTTCCATCAATGTTCATTAACGTGCCCAACACATTATCACAAATATTTTTTTCAACATGCATTACATCAATGTTGTGTCGTATCAAAAGCTTATGCTAGTATGGTAGTTCAAAGAAGATGCTTTTCTTCACCCAATTTCCTTCTTCAATGTTGCGTTTCCTCTTTCGTTTGCTTGGGTGTTTTCCAAATTTATCAAAATTATGTTCGAGTGTGCTCAAATTGGAAAGTAATTGTGCTCCACTCCACTCCAAGGGTTTTTAACGCATTTCTCACTTTCCATCGAACAATTTACTCTTTCGATATGGATGATCGTTATGTAGATAACGACGATGTCCCATATAGCATATCTTACTTCGAATCCTTTTAGAATCTGCACCATATAAACAAGATGGGCATTCCCCATATCCCTTTGTGGTCCACCCAAATAAGTTACTAAGAGCTGGAAAGTCATTAATTGTCCACATAATTGCAGCATACATTTTAAATGTTTGTTTAGCATATGTGTCGTATGTCTCAACGCCTTTCCATAAATCTTTCAATTCTTCTATCAATGGTCTAAGATAAACATCAATATCTTTTCCAGGTGCACGTGGGCCAGGAATTAGCAATGACATCATAAAATACTCATCTTTCATCCCTTTGTATAATGACATATTATAAGGAATTAGCACAACCGTCCACATACTATAAGAAGTACTCATATTTCCAAATGGATTAAACCCATCAGTCGCCAATCCAAGTCTAACATTACGTGGATCTGCGACAAAACTAGGATAGTTTGCATCAAAATTCTTCCATGCAGGTGAATCCACTGGATGACTTAAAGTACCTTGTATCTCTATATGCTTCTCAGCATGCCACCTCATGTAAGATGCAGTTTTAGAAGACATATAAATTCTTTGTAGTCTTGGTTTTAAGGGAAAATGCCACAAAACCTTTTGAGGAATCAATTTTCCTTTTCCATCGTTGTATTTCCAACGTGGTTCTTCACACACAGGACACGCATCTTTCTTCTCATTCTCCTTCCAAAATAGTGCACAATCATATTTACATGCATCAATCTTCTTGTACCCCAAACCTAAACCAGAAAGAAGTTTCCTAGTCCAATAAAGAGACGTTGGAATAAGATTACCTTCTGGCATCACATCTTTTAGTAATTCAAGAAGCATGTTTACCGATTTATCTGACATCTTGTTCATTACTTTGATATGAAGCAATTTAACAATGAATGATAACACAGAATATTTTTTGCAATTAACCTGGGTATAGTCCACGTCTGGTGTTACATAATAGACTTGAAAAAGAACCACTATTTTCTTCTGTAGTATTCTCAGGAAGTTCTACATCTCCAATCTCTTGTATCATATCTACTAAATCATCAATGGCTTCAATATCATCATTTTCCTCGGAATTATTTCTAGGATTTTGAGAAGATTCACTACTGCCATCACATCTTTTAGTCATTTTAGTTTCTCCATGATGTATCCAATCTTTATAGTACTTATAAAACCCTTTCACATGCAAGTCTGCTTTAACTTCAATAAAACTCTCTGGTTTAGTGTTTCGACATACATTGCATGGGCAAAGAATTTTATCTCCATAATAAATAGCGTTTTCCTTTGCGAACTCCAGAAAAAAGTCCACGCCTTCTGTATAAGTGGAACTAAACCTATCTTGTTCATAAATCCAATCTTTATCCATAACATGAAGCCGCCTAGAGGAGAAAAATATTTAAAATAGATCCATAACTTGAATTCAATCCACAAAAATCTAAAAAATATTTAAAATAGAAGTGATTCGAAATTATACCACTATATGGTGGAAGGGAAGAGTTGAAAATCCAAACTTGAGGCTTTCCCAAACAATGCCGGCAGAATGTGTGTTGCGATGGAAGAAGAAGATTAGAGATTAATTATGTTATAAATTCATGAAAATGAAAAACATGGGGTAAGAGTTAAAAACCCAAACATGAGGTAGTGATTGTCACACACAAATATGTTTTTGTACATGCACCATTGAGATATTTTTTTGGCATTGTTACACCTCACCTAAAGAGCCTCTATGTGAGAACTTGAGAGGTGAGTAAAAAAAAAATTATTTTGAACAATTACAAATGAGCATATTATGTAATCTAGCTATGTTTCATACTACATATTTAAGCAATGCCGGCAGTCTATGAAATCCTAGCCGAGGAGCTCACAAGCCTTTCCAGCTCATGAGCCTTTCGTAGACTCACTGGTCCATCTCAAAACGGAAACCCTAGCCTCTACAAGGCATCTCTAATTAGCTGCTCAATTAGGGTACAGAAAAAGGGGGAAGAGGGAGGAGACTCACGGTGGAGGAAAGTAACCAAGGAGCTCACGAGCCTTTCCAGCCCCAACGATGAGAGAACCCTAGCGTAGATCAACGGTTGAGCAGAATGGAAGCCCACCTCTCCATCCTGAAAAACGAGATACCGGAGAATGAAATACGAGACGCCGGAGGGGTTATCGACAAGGAGTGGCGCCGATTCACCGGAGGATTTGAAGAAGCTGCCAGTCGCGACTGAGGGTTTTGAGAATGGCGGATGGGGTCTATCAAGAGGCCGGGATCGATCTTAGTATTGTTTTAGTAATTAATGTATTAATTAATTATTTTATTGGAGGGAAATTTCCCTCCAAATATTTCATGCGTGCATGTATGATCTAATGAAATTTCCCTCCAATATTTCACATGATATAATTTGAAGTTAGAAAATGAAATGATTTTTTTAATATCTGAGTGCGAGCTCGACACGTAATCGAGCTCGTGCTCATCGAACTCGAGCTGGACTCGTAATCGAGCTTGAGCTCAACGAACTCGATCTCGACTCAGAATCGAGCTTTTTTCAAGGTGGTTCGTCGAGCTTTCGAGCCACCGCAAGTCACCTTGCTTATAAATAATATATATATATATATATGTGTGTGTGTTTGTCTGTATGTGTTTGTGTTTGTGTTGGGGTCGTCTGTGCATTTTTATGCATGCATGTGTATGTGTACGTGTATCTGTGTTTGTGTGTGTAGTGTATCAGTGTTTATGCATATCTATATCTGTATGTATGCCTATGTCTGTGTCCTTTGTGTCGTCTGTGTGTCTATGTGTGTTTGTGCATGTGTGTGCATGTTTCTGCATGTGTGTGTTTGTGTCTGTGTGTTTGTGTCTGTGTGTTTGTGTCTATGTGTTTGTGGTTGTGTTTGTGTGTCTGTGTTTGTCTGTATCTGTGTCTGTGTCTATGTCTGTCTGTGTGTGTGTGTCGGTGTCTGTGTGCCTGTGTATGTGTTTGCATGCATGTGTGTCTGTGTTTGTGTCTTTGTTTGTGTGTCTATGTCTGTCTGTGTCATCTATTTATGTCGGTGTGTGTGTATGTGTGTGTGTGTGTGTGTTTGCCTGTATGTGTTTGTGTTTGTGTTGGGGTCGTCTGTGCATGTTTATGCATGCATGTGTACGTATACGTGTATCTGTGTTTGTGTGTGTAGTGTATCAGTGTTTATGCATATCTATATCTGTCTGTATGCCTATGTCTGTGTCGTTTGTGTCGTCTGTGTGTCTATGTGTGTTTGTGGATGTGTGTGTTTGTGTTTGTGTTTGTGTGTTTGTGTCTGTGTGTTTGTGGTTGTGTTTGTGTGTCTGTGTCTGTCTGTATCTGTGTCTGTGTCTATGTCTGTGTGTGTGTGTGTCGGTGTCTGTGTGCCTGTGTATGTGTTTGCATGCATGTGTGTCTATGTCTGTCTGTGTCATTTATCTATGTCGGTGTGTGTGTGTGTCGGTGTTTGTGTCTTTGTCTGTGTTTGTCTGTGTCGTCTGTGCCACTATGACGTTACCCCCACCTCAATAGTACTACTGTCCCAATGTGACGACGCTCCTGCAGCTTGCAAACCCCGCGCGCGCGAAAATACTCATGCCGCAATAGTACCACTTATCGATATGACATGTATTTATGACTTTCTTTATATCTATTTTCATTAAACCACGTGTCTTTGCGTGCGTGCGGGCTGGGCCCGTGCGCGTAGTTATTTTTAATCTAAAATTATGTTAATAAATTAATGTCAAATTTGCATTCATTTTTAAATTTAATGTTTTTTAAATTTTAAATTTCTTTTTTCAAAATTTTATGAAGGGAAATTTTTCTCCGTATATTTAATTCATGTAAGAGAGAGGTGGAGAGGAAGAAGAACTTTTATAAAAACATTTTCAAAGTTTTATAAAAACTTTATATATCTTTAACTGCTATATATAAAGAAACTTTAAAAGAATTTTTTTGTTAAAATATAAATGTTTTAGAAAAAATAATTATAAAATTTTGATGTATATTTTTTAACGATCATTTTGAGTACTCATATGTATATGTTGTGGGCGAAGCCCATCGTCGTCGGCCGAGTACTGTAGTGTATGGGGGCACCCCGCTCGAATGCGGGCTCAGCCCGCTCAGAGTGAGCGAGCATACAGGCGAAGCCCGTGCGGAGCTGCTCGTAAAGTTTTATTTATAAACTTTATATGAAATTTTTATAAAAACGTTTAATTAACTTTTATATTAAATTTTATACACGTTAGTTTATATATAATTAAAATTATAATTAAAATTTATTATATATGTAACCAGTTATATATATATATTATAGAGGTACGCCCGTGCTCGATACTCTCTGCTGTGACAGTACCCCGACAGCGACGGTACTATACCTCTCCGCCAAAACTATACTGATCTCCCACTCTCAGACGCTCGATCGATCAATAACTAACAGTGCAATGGAAAAGCGCACGTGCCCCACACGACATTAATTACCCCCGCCTCCATACTGTTGCAGTGCGACGATGCTCATGCAGCTCGCAAACCCATGCGCGCGAAAATACCCAAAATTTAAAATATTTAGTATTGTTTTTGTAACCTCTACAAAAAAACGTCGTCGTAAACGTTTCCTTATAAGTGGTGATAATAAATAAATAAAATTATTTTTTAGTAATAATATATTTCTATTTATACAAAAATTTAAAAGATACATTAGATATTTTTCATGTTACGATATTTAATTAATAGTCATCTCTCGCGCGCCCGTAGGACAAATGCATGCTTGGGTTAACAGTACGTACGTACTTACGCCCAGTTGAAAATGCGTGCGCGTGAAAAAATGCGTAACTAGCTAGGCTAAAATGTGTCCGGGTGAGAAAAAGCATCCGGACGAAAAAAGCGCGCCCGAAAAAATGTGTTTTTGAAGAAAACGCTCATGAGCGAATAACTTGTGCGCAAACAAAATTGTGCTCCCGAGCCAAAAAGTGTGCGCAGTCAAAAAAACACATACTACCAGACAAAGAACGCACGCACAAGTGAAAAACACATGCACGGGCAAAAAAATACGCTCTAGGGCCTAAAATGCGCGCTCATGTTTTAAAATTTAATTAATATATTTATTGTAACAAAACTTTGGTTACCAAAAAAATACTAATTGTAAGAAAATTCTAATTGTTACAAATACTTTCATGGTGTTGTCACAATTGCTACTTATTGTAAGGATATTTTTCTATTTGTAACGTAAAACTAGTCTTGTTATAAATACCTGCTCATATTGTAACAAACATTTAGTTATTGTAACGAATCATAAAATACTTGTTACAAAAAGTTAAGCTTTTATAACGATAACGAAATTTCGTTACTAAATATAGCTATTAGTAACAAATTTTTTCTTCATTACAATTTAGTCATTACTAAAAGTGTATTTTGTTGTAGTGGTAGTTGATTTTTATTTACAGGCTAACACCTGAATCATAAAGATCAATTAGATCTTAATTTATTTTAGAGTTTTATTTTCTTAAAAACTAATGACACAGAACAAAGAATATTCTAGCACAAGACCTCATATGTGCAATCTAAGTAAGTTTGCACTATGGAAGGCAAGAATTAGATTGTACATGAATTCTATTGATGAGTAAATCTTTAATGTTATTTTGACAGGACCTCCAGCTCCTACAACAATAACTAGTGTTGAAACCATAACTAACAATAATGTTGTTCCACCACCTGAATGGACAGATGCACAGAAGAAGCAGAGAAGTGCAGATGCCAAAGCCATGAACATATTGGCACAAACAATGTCTGATGACATTTTCCAAAAAGTGGTGGAATACACTTCAGCCAGGGAGATCTGGATCTCACTCAACAATATGGTTGAAGGATCAGCAGATGAAAGAAAGGACAGAAGATCTCACCTTATCTCTCAATATGAGAACTTCAAGAAGGGAGAAAATGAAAGTGTAGCTGATATGTACAACAGGCTCAGCCTCATAATCAATGAGCTGAAGACCTTGGACAAAGTGATCTCCATCACTGAGATCAATGATAAGATCCTTATGTGCTTCCCCAGCACATGAGACTTTAGGATCTGGCCAATAGAGGAAGCCAGAAGCCTTAATGAGATCTCAACTGAGACCTTGTTAGGCAAACTCAAATCCTATGAGCAGCTTATCAAATCCAGAGAAGCTGAACAATCTACTTCATCTCCAGCATCCAAGAAGGAGAAAAGTATAGCTTTCCAAGCTACTGAAGAAGAAGAAAAACTCCAGGAGATATGAAGTTCATGAGCTTACTAGCCAAGAGATTCTATAAAAATGGCTAGAAAGGATTTTAGAAAGAAGGATTCCAGATCAAGAGAAAAACCAAGGTATGATAAATCAAATTCTAAAGAAATTATCTATTTTGGTTGCAGGAAACCTGGACACTTTCTGCCAGAGTGTCCAGAGAATCAGAAGAAGGAAAAGAGAAAGGACAAAGAAGAAAGCAGGCACTCCAGCAAGTCCTCCTCCCACAAACACAAACACAAGGGAAGAGGATTTGTAGCTGAAACTTGGAGTGAAACTGAGTCAGAGTCTTCATCCAGTTCTTCTGATGATGAAGAAGAATCAAAGGAAAAAGACTAATTCTTGATGGCTTTCTATGACTCAAGCAGTGAATCAGAACTTGCATCTTCATCCAGCTCTTCTGATGATGAAGATAATGAAGAAGAGAGAAGCTTCTGCATAATGGCTATCAATGCCTCAGGACATAATTCAGAAGAATCAGAATTAGAAGCTGACAATGACAGTGATCAGGTAATATCTAATTTTGATTTCAATTCAATTGAATTCAAAGATGAATTCAAAGTTCTTTGCTTAGACTTAATCAAATCTGAGAAGGAAATAATATCTCTCAGAAATAGGTTGGCTGAAATGAACCAATTAAGTGCAGAAAATGCTAATCTTAAGAAAGATTTGGCTGCCTCTAGAGAACATATTATTCTCATTGAGAACAAACTATCTTAGGCTAAGAAATTTGATGAATCCCTAAATGTGAGAAGCATCAAACTGATGGACATCACAAGCACAGTAAATGCCAGATTAAGTGGCAAACTAGGCTTGGGTGCATCATCAAGTGAGCCACCTCTAATTAAGAAGAACATACTTTCTACACCAATAAAGTTCATCTCTGCCAAGAGCAAAGAGGTTGTAGAAATAGATGAAAACATTTCAAGCATGGCTGTTAAGAATTTAGAAATTCAGCAGAATTCGTCGAACGGAGATCGACGAAAGAAGTTCATTTCGTCGAACGGAGATCGACGAACTTTGAACCCAGAATTTCAGTATAGTTATTATTCGAGCGGCGCTCGATGAAAGCACTTCATTTCGTCGAACGACGATCGACGAACTGAACCCAGTTCGTCGAACGGAAAACATACTGAAAATCTAAAGAATTTTTATTCTTCACATACTTTCAATCCTTTCACTGAGTGGATAATTCCTCCAAGGAGATATCATCAACAAGGTTGTAAGGATCAGCCTGAAATGTCTTTCATTTCAGAATTTTGTAGAAAATCAAAAGGACCTAAAGTAGTCTGGGTCAAGAACATCTAATGTATCAAATAAGGAGAGGAACACCACCTCTACCAGAGACATTTTGCAGGTACAGGATCACTATCTCATTCAGGTCATTTCTTCTAAGATATTCTTCAACTATTTGAAGAACACCAACTTAAGAAGTCATTGACCTCCAGGATCAAACTCATTTTTCTTTTGATATTAGAGGCCTCAACTGATACCAGAGGTCACTTTCAATTGTTATTCAATTGGTATCAAACTATCAGAGACATCAGCTGATATTAGAGGACTTTCAATTGGGATCAAACTATCAGTTGCAGAAATAAAAGAAAAGGTTTACACTCTCAAGACAGAGAATGCAAATGAAATTGCAAGTTCAATATCAGAAAACCAGGACTTTCAATTGGTATCAAAATCAAAGCTTACCTTCTAGTTGGTGTCAGAATCAAACCCCCAGTAGCTGATAATAAAGGAATGGGTACACACCCTTAAGACAAAGAATGCACCAACATTATCAGATCAAATTTCTAGAAATCAGATTGCATCCTTCCCTACCTCCATCAAATGTCCCTTCTTCAAGGGGCCTAGCTTCAGGCCTTCCTAAAACTAGGCATGGGGAGAAGTTCTATGAAGAAGCTCCATATGATGCAGTGTTTTGATCAGGGGGAGATGTTCTGTGAACTAGGCAGGGGGAGAAGCTTAAGAAGCTCCAGTCTCAGGGGGAGATGCTTTATGAAAGGGAGAGATGCTTTATGAAGAAGCTACATATGTTGCAAATTTCAGATGCAATGTTTGCTCCAGCTTAATGCAAATTCAGATAAAGTTTTCATGTTCAAGCTCAGATTCATATACAGTTTTTGATATTGAAGAAGCAGCAGATTCAAAGCAGATTCTGTATCAGTTATTGCTAAAGCTCAGCTAATCAGAATTCAGAAAAATCAGAGAAAGACAATATCAGAATTCAGAATACATATGTCAGAATTCAGAGAAAGAAAAAGGTTCTTTTTTATTAGTTTTATTTTCAATGTAAATTTTCAAAACTCAGAGTATCATATTTTTTATATCTGATGAAATATTTAAAACCTATCAGATATATATATATATATATGCTTTGTTGTTTTGTTATTTGTTTTATTATTCAACTTTTGTCAAATAGTGTCCTAACCCCAATAGGGGGAGATTGATGGAACAACCCTATTACTGATTTGGGCTTGGATCACTATCTGCTGACTAGGATCAAGTTGAACCCAATGTATTGTCTATGGGTCAAGAGTTTAGGCGGATAGAACTTAAGAAAAGACATGTTTTTTGTGTTCGACGAACTCCATACTGCGTTCGACGAACGGCTTGCTCTCTGCGTTCGACAAACGGCTTACACTCTGCGTTCGACGAACGGATTGCTTCTATCTCAGCGTCTCAGCATCTCAGCGGCTCAGCGGTCGACGAAATTATTCAGTCTCAGCGGTCGACAAAATCATCCAGTCTCAGCGGTCGACGATTTTATTCAGTCTCAGCGGTCGATGATTTTGCTCAGTTCAGCGGTCGACGAATTTGCCCGTTCGCCGAACTCCTCTCAGCGTTCGACGAACTCAGCTCTGCGTTCGAAGAATAAGTATCAGATGTTCAGATCGACGAAAGTTCTTCTCAGCTCAACTAATTCAACTCTTCCAGCCAGATTCAGTTGAGGTCGATGAACTCAACATTGTGTTCGACGAAAATCTTAAGATCGGCAAAAATTCTTGAGATCGACGAATTCTTATTTCAATTCAGAACTTCAGAAGGATTATTTTTATTTCATTCTCTGAACTCAGATCTCTCATCAGCAACGGCTCTATTCTTCCAGATAAGTCAGGATATTATATTTCCTTTTATTATTCTCCTATTTCGAAAATAGTCGTTGACATATTCTTGAAATGGACATTTTCATGGAAAAGTAAAAAGGTAAATGACGTATCAGATTTGTAGTACAGGATATATCTCTTATGTATATTTTATTCCCTAATTCAAGGGATTTGAATTTCAAATCAGTCAGAGAGTATTAAAAAGAAAAGGAAGAAGATATACAGTATCTACACATAGTTTTCACGACAGATCAATACAGTACAACATCACAAAATAACAGTACAGGAAAAAGAAAGAAGAAGGATATATAGTCGAGAGGAAAAAGAAAGAAAAATACAGAAAAACTTTTCAGTCTTCATCTTCCTCAAGCAGCACCTCATACACTGAGAACATCATCAACACCTTCTCTCAGTCTCTGCTGCAATATCAGATCTTCAAAGAGCAACAATAATCTGAAGAACTTATTCTCTCAGATTCATCAGCTACAGGAAGATCATTTCATTCAAGAGAAAGCTCCAGCCATATACTGTCAAACATTTTCAATCATACAGAGGAGCTTTACATCATCATCAATCCACTAGAGTCTTCTCTCAAAATATTGATAGAGAAGAACTTCATAACCCTTCTTATCCCCTCTTGTACATGGTTATAACTCCCTTCAAAAGTTAACCCCTTGGTGACAGGGCACCTGAACAAAAACCTGTAGTTGGGTTAGAGCACCTGATCAAAAGCTCACTTGGTGTGTGGACACCTGAACAAAAACCCCTTGGTGATAGGGTACCTGATCAAGAACTTAGTGGATCCTACCAAGTGTGGTAGAAGAGTAGACGTACCCAGGTTTATTGGGGAACTACTATAAAAATCCTTGTGTCCTCTGTGTTGTGATTTTCTGTGTGCTGTGTTGTGTGCTTTGTTTTATTTAGTTTTTATAAATCACTCTGCTATACACATATAAGTATCACTATTTTAATTCCGCTTTAAAATTAAGTGAAAAGTTTTTAATACTCAATTCACCTCCCCTGTAGAGTAAATCTAAGATCTAAACTCACCTTTACAAGTTTAACTAGACCTAAGGTGTTGAGCTTTCTCCTCCTCCAGTTGAGCTCGGTTCTCAGGAGGGTTGTTAAGTGGAGTAAGGTTTGCCTTCCACCTCAGGTCGAGTTTGGCTTGACTAGAGGTGTTGAGTTTTCCTCCCCCTCAGGTCAAGTTTAACTAGACCTAAGGTGTTGAGCTTTCTCCACCTCCAGTTGAGCTCGACTCACAGGAAGGTTGTTAAGTGGAGAAAGGTTTGCCTTCCACCTCAGGTCGAGTTCGGCTCGACTAGAGGTGTTGAGTTTTCCTCCAGCTCAGGTCAAGTTTAACTAGACCAAAGGTGTTGAGCTTTCACCACCTCCAGTTGAGCTCGGCTCGCAGGAGGGTTGTTAAGTGGAGAAAGGTTTGCTTTCCACCTCGGGTCGAGTTCAGATCGACTAGAGGTGTTGAGTTTTCCTCCACCTCAGGTCAAGTTTTACTAGACCTAAGGTGTTGAGCTTTCTCCACCTCTAGTTGAGCTCGGCTCGCAGGAGGGTTGTTAAGTAGAGAAAGGTTTGCCTTCCACCTCAGGTCGAGTTCGGCTCGACTAGAGGTGTTGAGTTTTCCTCCACCTCAGGTCAAGTTTAACTAGACCTAAGGTGTTGAGCTTTCTTCACCTCCAGTTGAGTTCGCTCGCAGGTGGGTTGTTAAGTGGAGAAAGGTTTGCCTTCCACCTCAGGTCGAGTTCGGCTCGACTAGAGGTGTTGAGTTTTCCTCCACCTCAGGTCAAGTTTATCTAGACATAAGGTGTTGAGCTTTCTCCACCTCCAATTGAGCTCGGCTCGCAGGAGGGTTGTTGAGTGGAAAAAGGTTTGCCTTCCACCTCAGCTCGAGTTCGGCTTGACTAGAGGTGTTGAGTTTTCCTCCACCTCAGGTCAAGTTTAACTAGACCTAAGGTGTTGAGCTTTCTCCACCTCCAGTTGAGCTCGACTCGCGGGAAGGTTGTTAAGTGGAGAATGTTTTGCCTTCCACCTCAGGTCGAGTTCGGCTCGACTAGAGGTGTTGAGTTTTCCTCCACATCAGGTCAAGTTTAACTAGACCAAAGGTGTTGAGCTTTCTCCGCCTCCAGTTGAGCTCGACTCGCAGGAAGGTTGTTAAGTAGAGAAAGGTTTGCCTTCCACCTCAGGTCGAGTTTGGCTTGACTAGAGGTGTTGAGTTTTCCTCCACCTCAGGTCAAGTTTAACTAGACCTAGGGTGTTGAGCTTTCTCCACCTCCAGTTGAGCTCGGCTCGCAGGAGGGTTGTTAAGTGGAGAAAGGTTTGTCTTCCACCTCAGGTCGAGTTCAGCTCGACTTGAGGTGTTGAGTTTTCCTCCACCTCAGGTCAAGTTTAACTTGACCTAAGGTGTTGAGCTTTCTCCACCTTCAGTTGAGTTCCGCTCGCTGGAGGGTTGCTAAGTGGAGAAAGGTTTGCCTTCCACCTCAGGTCGAGTTCGGCTCGACTTGTGGTGTTGAGTTTTCCTCCACCTCAGTTCAAGTTTAACTAGACCTAAGTTGTTGAGCTTTCTCCACCTCCAGTTGAGCTCGGCTCGCAAGAGGGTTGTTAAGTGGAGAAAGGTTTGCCTTTCACCTCAGGTCGAGTTCGGCTCGACTAGAGGTGTTTAGTTTTCCTCCACCTCAGGTCAAGTTTAACTTGACCTAAGGTGTTGAGCTTTCTCCACCTTCAGTTGTGTTCCACTCGCTGGAGGGTTGCTAAGTGGAGAAAGGTTTGCCTTCCACCTCAGGTCGAGTTCGGCTCGACTTGTGGTGTTGAGTTTTCCTCCACCTCAGTTCAAGTTTAACTAGACCTAAGTTGTTGAGCTTTCTCCACCTCCAGTTGAGCTCGGCTCGCAGGAGGGTTGTTAAGTGGAGAAAGGTTTGCCTTTCACCTCAGGTCGAGTTCGGCTCGACTAGAGGTGTTTAGTTTTCCTCCACCTCACTTCAAGTTTAACTAGACCTAAGGTGTTGAGCTTTCTCCACCTCCAATTGAGCTCGGCTCGCAGGAAGGTTGTTAAGTGGAGAAAGGTTCGCCTTCTGCCTCAAGTCAGGTTCAGCTGGAAAGCCTGGCAAGAGTAACCCGATGGCAGGGTCCTTCATGGATTATTCTAAAGCCCCACCTACTCGTCAAATAGGTGGGTTGGACTTTCTTTCCGAGCTTAAGATAAGCTTGAAAATAGCAGGGATTGTGTACAACCCACATATTTTCTGAGTAGGTATGATCAGACACGGATGAATTTGTGATAGAGAGAGTGTTCGTGGCATAGTAGACCGCAGTGTATCGATCTGACGGAGGCCGTCAGGACCAAAAGGAGAAGGCCCGGGGGGGGGGGGGGGGCAGGCTTCCTTGGACGAGTGGACCTTGGGTCCACTCACCCAAGGCCCCGGGCGAGTGGTCCATTGGTCCACTCGCCCGAGTGGGGGGCGAGTGGACCTTAGGTCCACTCGCTTAAGGTGGGGGGCGAGTGAACCTTAGGTCCACTCGCCCAAGGTGGGGGCCGAGTGGACCATAGGTCCACTCGCCCCAGGCAACTGGGCGAGTGGACCTTGGTCCACTCATCCGACCCCATTCAAGGGGGGAGTGGACATCTCATCCTCCACTCTCCCCTCCTCCTGTTTTGGTCGTTCAGGTTTGCGGTTGAGCTGCGGATAAAGGATATTTGGCTATCCGCAGTCTAATTTTGGGAAGTCTATAAATAGACCCCCATGGGCACCTTGGGAAGGGTTGGACTTCAACACCCCCTCGTGTGTGTCTTGTGAGCAAGCACTACCCCCCTCTCCTGTCAGTGAAGGTTGACGGTGATGTTGTCCTTAGTGCCCTCCAAGGTGCCCAGGCTCAACATTGGCTTGGGAGGGGAAGCTCTCTTTGAACTTCTGGGTGTGTGGTGGGACCTCCACGTTGCAGCTTAAGGGGTCCGTTTCTGGACTCAGGTGTTCTTCAAGGGCAAGGTCTTTCGGTTCTTAGCAACTGGTCAAGGGTTCAAGCTCGGGTCGGGTAAGGGTTAGTTGTACCCCCCTTTCAAACGTCGAGACCAGTGCTCTGGTTTCAACAGTCAAGTTTCCAATCTGAAATATATCTAAAATCACAGGCATGACATATAAGGGTTTTACAACGCGCGGGAGGAAGAAATCAGAAATGGTTGAAGAATCCAGCAGAAACACTTACTAAATCTTCTTATACAACTGGGCGGCATTTAAAATTAGGATCTTGTTCAATGCTCAACAACCTGTTCCAGGTCTTGGATTGAACGCTTCCTGAAATAAATCAATGGAAATATCAACAATTGTACATTACAAATAGTTTATTATTTTTGCCAACATGCAGATCTATCACCTATAAAACTGAAATTAAGTTTCAAGAGGAAAATATAGTTACGACTCCTACCATTTGGTCGAAACTGAACCCCCAAAATAGTTACCCCCAAAATTTTGTCTTGGAATTTAATCTGGAATATAAACTTGGAATATAAACCTAGAACTAACAAAATCTGGAATATAAAGCTATAAATCTAGAACAAAACCTAGAACAAACTGTTGGATCGGTCGGCGCCCTTAGAGGGGGGTGAATAAGGGTTTTCAAAAAACTTTAGATTATATATAAACAACTTTGAATTATTGCAAGATTAAAGACATGAAATAAGTTAAGTAAAACAAAAAGAGAGACAAGCTTTATTAATGATAAATAAGTTTTACAAAACTTGATCTCGATGACGCTAGAGATCGGAGGCGAATAATAAAAAAGCTCTTTTTGTTTTCTATCCCGACTCGCTTCCCCACGAACCGGTGGCCCTAGCCTTATCCTCCCCGGATTCGGCCTCAAGCCGCTCTAGCCAATCCTTCCCCGGATGTGGCCTCGAGCACCCCCTAGAACTAGCCTAGATCTAGTCGCCAACACGAGGCGAATTTCAGCCCTAAGTCTACCCCAGACCTAGTCGCCAACACGAGGTGATTTCACTACCGTTTACAATGAAGAAAAAGAAATAAAATAACAAAACCTCCCTTAAGATGAACTTCTGAAGATGGGGACGAAGATCCGCTGTAGAATCAGCATTTGTCGAAGCGGACTTCGTCTGGATTCGGCGTGATGGAATTCTCCTTCAGAAATTGGCTGAGCTTCGCTGGTACCTCAAATTTCGGCTAAGACAAGCCTCTGGAATTCTAGTACTCTCTCTCTGAGGTGTGTACAATAGGTGTGCGAAAACAAGAGGAGAGGGGGTCCTTTTATAGCCCAAGTGCTACCGCCGGCCCTAGCGCTACCGCCGACGCTAGCCCGGATTAGGAAAGATTTTGCGCAGCAGGATCTCTCATCCGCTGCAACATTTTGATCTATGCCTTTTGTGCGCCATGCTACCGCCAGCGCTAGTAGCTACCGCCGGGCGCTAGATCTTTCTAAAAACACTGCCGGAATCGCGCTAATCATCGCTAGCGCCGGGCGCTATTGCTACCGCTGGCGCTAGTGAGCCTTTTCGAATTTTGGCCTCAATTTTGGGGGCAGTCATCATGAGTACTCCTTGAGTCATATGGACTATGTTAACCTGCACACTTGAACAGAAAAGATCAAATACACATAGGATTTGTTATTCTCAAACCTAGGAGATGCGGAAGACCATGTTCCAACACAAACTAAACTTGGAATTAAATCTAGAACAAAACCTAGAACAAAATCTGGAATTTAGTCCATAAAATTGAAAAAACTTTACCTAACCAACATCCTTGATGTGTAAAGGCAAAAAAAACCTAGATACATAAGAAATGGTTTCTATCTAACTAAGTACATAGGGACCTAATTTATGAGGCAAAATAGGGCTAAGAGGATGAAGAATAACTTGCCTAGGGCCGACGCACTAGGGAATGCAGAATATGTGTGGGAAGGCCGACGAAACCCACCCAAAAAACATATGGAATCGGACGACGAGCATAGATGAAGGTAGAGAAGAGACGTTCCGGCGAATCTGACGCCGAATGGAGAAGAACACCGTCGAGAATCGACGCCGGCGGCAGAGGAAGACAGTGCGACGACCTTCCGTGAGCGAAGAGAGGGGCGAGGGTTTCGTCGGGCTTACGTGACAGAAGAGAGGGGCCGGTTGGGTACAAATATTAGGTTTATTGGGATCTAAAAATGATAAAATGTATTTATTTATGAAGGCTATGGCGGCGTTTTTATTCAAAACGTGGCTAATGCAAGGTCTTTTATGATGCTTTTACAAAAACATGGCTAATGCAAGATCTTTTGCAACGCTTTTACAAAAGCGTGGCCAATAACAACTTCTACAGCCACGTTTTTTAACACACCGCGAAACAAACGTTGCAATAGAACATAAATGTTGTAGTGTATCTTGGACTCAACTTCCGTTGTCGGCGGAGTTGAGATGCACCGTGGCGAGGGCGGATCTTTAAGTAAACCTTGTCACCCACGGCGAACTCAATGTGTCGATGACGGGCGTCGTAGTACTTGGCTTGGCGACTCTGAGCTTCACGCATCCGTTCATGTATTATCTGAGCAATTTCAGTCATATTCTCCATGAAAACGGGCCCCAGGGCCCTCAGATCCGCGTCTTGGGCCCAAGAAAGTGGGTACGACATTTCCGGTCGTATAAAGCTTCGTATGGGGCCATGCCAATGCTTGTCTGATATGTGTTGCTGTAGGAGAATTCGACTAAAGGTAGGAGCCGCTCACATGGCTATTTCTTCTCCACCAAGCATAACTGGAGAAGATCCTCCAAAGTCCGATTTGTGCATTCTGTTTTCCCGTCTGTTTGGGGGTGAAATAATGTATTGAATGCTAGTTTGGTCCCCAAATATGCTTGAACGTTCCTCCATTCATTTGAGGTGAATTGTCCATCCTGATCAGAGACTATGATTTTTGGCACACCGCGATACTGAACCACATTCTCAATGAAAAGACGCACCAATTTTCCAACACCATCGTCTTGGCGGTTGGGAATGAATCTCGCAACCTTCATCAAATGGTCGACCACCACCCAGATAAAATCATTCCAGGTCCGAGAGCGGGGCAGACCATGGATGAAATCCATGGATATGTCTTCGAATTTCTACTCGGGGAAGGGAAGCGTCTGTAATAACCCTGCGGGGCTCTTGCACTCTGCCTTTACAAGCTAGCACGTCGGACAATGTGTCATAAAAGAGACGACATCTCGCTTCATCCCAGGCCACAAGAACAATTTCTTCAGATCTGCACGCATCTTTATGATGCCCGTATGGATCGAGTAACGACTGTGATGACTCTCATACAAAATCTCGTGCCGAAACTATCCACCTGAAGGGACGAACATCCTATCACGGAAGTAAAGTATTTTGTCCCTTATCTTAAAATATGGGTACTCTTTTCCGGACTTAAATGGGCAATCTCGTGCTCGAACAATGGGTCATCTTGCCGGACATCTCTAATCCTATCCCGAAGATCGCACTTGATCTTCGTCCAATACAACTGATGCGCTGCCGCAACCGAATCTCCACGGGCGATCAATGTGATCCCCATCTCCTTGAGTCCCCGTAGTATATCTCTCGGAGTGCTGATCATCCAATTAGCTGAGGTTATAGGGTTCCTACTCAGGGAATCTGCAACAGTGTTTGCCTTGCCTGGGTGATACTAGAGGTCGAAGTGGTAGTCGCACAAGAACTCCAACCACCGTCTCTGTCGTAGGTTCAACTCCCTCTACGTGAAGATGCACTTGAGGCTCTTGTGGTCCGAGAACACCTCATATCGGACGCCGTACAAGTAGTGCCTCCATATCTTTAGAGAAAAGACCACTGCACCCAGCTCCAAGTCTTGTGTGGCGTAGTTTCTCTCGTGCACTTTTAGCTGCCTCGAGGCGTAGGCAACCACTTTCCCATGTTGCATCAAGACTACTCCTGAGCCCTGCTGACATGCGTCTGTGTACACCTGGAAACCCTCCTGGCCCGATGGTATGTTCAGTATAGGAGGTGAGGTAAGCCTCCCCTTCAACTCCTGAAAGGCCTCTTCACACTATGATGTCCATATGGATTGTGAATCCTTCTTCGTTAGCAACGTTAGCGGTAGCGCGATCTTAGAGAATTCCTCTACGAACTTGCGGTAATATCCCGCAAGCCCGAGAAAACTCCTCACATCTGCCGCGGAGCGAAGCTGTGGCCAATTCCTAATGGCCCGAATCTTTGCTGGATCCACTGCTATGCCGTTGGCGCTAACGAGGTGACCCAAGAAGCCAACCTCCTTAAGCCAAAATTCGTACTTCGAAAACTTTGCGTATAGTTGGTGCTCTCGCAGCTTTTGGACCACTTTCTCCAGGTGTGTGACAAGCAGCTCTCTGAAGCCGAGTACACCAAAATATCATCGATGAAAACAATAACAAAATGGTCGAGAAAGGGTTCGAACACCCGATTCATCAAAGACATGAATGTTGTAGGGGCATTAGTGAGGCCGAAAGACATCACTGTGAACTCATATTGCCTGTAACGAGAGCAAAACGAAGTCTTCTCGATGTCCTTATCATTAATCCTGAGCTGGTAGTATCCCAACCGGAGGTCGAGCTTGGAGAAGTACTGATTCCTCTGTAATTGATCAAACAATTCTTCTATCCTTGGGAGGGGGTAGGTATTTTTCATGGTCAGCCGGTTTGTTAGGAAAAACCCCTTTGATTTAACTTAACAAATTCACTAAAAGTGATTTAATCTTTTAGGATTGAATTACTAATTGTATAGTGAGGGTAATCTGGTCACTAGACGTCTTAGGATGTCACACTCAACCTAGGGTGTTAAGGCCAAATAAAGAGAAGCAAAACTTGGGCAAAATTAACATTTGCGTCGAATATAATTCGATGCAGCGTCAAGTTGTTGTCGACGCTACTAAGTTCACCCGTTTGTCGAAGTAATTCAAGTCGACGCTCCATTGAATAGGTATCGACGTAGAGGCAATGAACCTGTCGTAGTACTTTGAGAAGTCGACTCAGCTTCTACTTCAACTCGGCACAGAAGGAAGTACATGTCGAAGCAACCTAAAGTCGACGCAACGTCGACTTCATCTCGACGTAGATAATGAAGCTTAGAGCCATGCGATCAACTCGACGGTTACGTCGATAGGGTATCGACGCAACTTTGACTAGCAGAGTTCAATCAGAGCAAGGATGAATTCAAAGCTGATCCTACAAGAACTCGAAGGTGCGTCGATAAGAGAGGAGGAGAACTCGACGTTACGTCGAATACAGTCTGAAAAGGGAAACCTTTTCAACTGTCATTTTTGGACCCTCTCTCATGGCCCACCTCTCTCAAGACCGTTCTCCAACTGGAAACAAGCTTTCTTGGAAACAAGCTTTATGTTGGTGGATGGGTCGGGAATTAAAGAAGGAAAGAAGGATGTAAATGTCCAGACAAAAATACCTTTTCAGCTCTTACAAGAAAAAGAAAAGAAATTCAAATTGAACTGGACAATAAAAAGGGATGAGAAGAAAGAGAAAAGTAAGGCATTCATTGCAATCGACCATTATCTTCTCTCAAGGGCTCTATTCTTCTTCCTCCCTCAGGAACCCTAATAGAAAATATACAAAGAAGATAAGAACAACTACTCTTTATCACAATCATATAGCAGCCTGATCTTAATCAGAAGAAAAGAACACAGGATCTGAAAGCTGCTCTTCATCACCATCTCATAGAAGCCAGATCTCGATCAGTAGAAACACAAAGGATCTGACAATCACTGCTCCTGCAATACATCACTATCATAAGAAGGAGTTAATCAGGAGCAGATCTAGTGATAGATATAAGAAGATGTGTATCATACAGCCTCCATAAGAATTCTGAGAACAGAATTCCTACACCATTTCTCTGTTTCCTTCTCCTTCTAATTCCATTCTGTAAAAGAGTTTTATTAATCCCTCTTCAAAGGATTCAGTGGTTCAAGATCTCCTTATCAAAAGATCTGGTGGTTCAAGATCTCCTTATCAAAAGATCTGGTGGTTCAAGATTTCCTTATCAAAAGATCTGGTGGTTCATGATCTCCTTGCCAAAAGATCAGTGGTTCTAAGAGTCTCCTTACCAAAAGACTCAGGCACAGTGGTGCATCACTACCAGGTGGTAGAAGAGGTGAGTACGCACATTTTGGGGAACCTCTCTAAAAAACTTGTGTGTCTTCTGGTTTGCTAATTTTCTGTGTTGTCCCTCATATCTAGTTTACATTACTGTTTTCTGCTTTATATTTCAGCACTATTTTATTCTGCCTGAGATCTTGATTGAGCATAAATCCTTAGATTATTTTATTGTATTCACAGTTAGGATAAAAATAAATTTAATTCTCTATTCCCCCCCTCTAGAGAATTCTCAGAGGCACACTGTGCACTTTCAATTGGTATCAGAGGGAGGTTGATCAATAAAAGGTTAACACCTTAATCAAAAAGGCCTCCTACTCATATTTATTTTCTACAAACATATTTTATAAAGAAAATGAGTACTAAGGACTATGCTTCCACAAGACCCATAGTGTGTAACTTGAATAAGTTCACACTCTGGAAGGCCAGAATAAGACTTTACATGAATTCCATTGATGAAGACATATATAATGTCCTTCTCATAGTTCCTCCAGCTCCAGTCAGACAAAAGGCAGGTGAAGCCTCAACAACAGAGGCTGTCCCAAGAAAGGAATGGACAGAGGATGAGAAGAAGGTCAAGGCATGTGATGTCAAGGCCATGAATATTCTGTTGTCAACAATGTCAGATGACATTTTTCAGAAGGTTGCTGAATGCCAATCAGCAAAAGAAATCTGGAACTCACTCACCACAATGGTGGAAGGAAGTCCTGGTGAAAGAAAGGACAAAAAGTCCTTTCTCATATCCCAATATGAGAACTTTCAAAAGAAAGCTGAAGAATCTGTTGCTGATATGTTTGACAGATTCACTCTTATCATTAATGAGCTCAGAGGCTTATACAAGGAAATATCCTTGACTGAAATTAATGATAAGATTCTCATGTGCTTCCCTAGCTCATGGGATTCAAGGATCTGGGCAATCAGAGAATCCAGATGCCACAGAGAGATCTTAACTGAATCTTTGCTAGGAAAGCTTAAGTCTTATGAGATGTTACTAAAAAATAGGGCTGAGTTAGAAGAGAGGGAAACCACTCCAGCTCCTATCCAAAGGTGCCTAGCTTTGAAAGCTACTAAAGGAGAGCCCTCTACTCCTAAGGATGAAATGTTCTGTATGCTAGCAAAAAGATTCAAGAAGTGAGTCAAGACTGAGGACTCAAGGAGAAAAGAAAGGGATTCAAAGCCCAGGTATGATAAAACTCCAAGGAAGGAGATTATTTGCTATACCTGCAACAAACTTGGGCACATTGCTCCTGACTTCCCACAAGAGCAAAAGGAAAGAAGTAACAACAAAGAGGAGAAGAAGAAGAAGAAGAAGTCCTTCAGAGGAAAAGATAAGATGAAAGCCAAAGGCTTCATTGCTGAAACATGGAGTGATTCTGAAGCAGAATTAGACTCCTCATCATCTGAAAGTGATGATGAAGAAGAAGCAGTAACAACCTGTATGATGGCTCTTAGGATGGCATCAGATGATGATGTTGGGTCCAGCGTTCCTTCACTTGACCCGTAGTGCCTTTCCTACTTACTTAAAAGAAAAAGTAGCGCCTTTCCCAACAGTCCGGGCTTTTGGGATAATTAGTTGCGCTTGATCCTACAAGTGGTATCAAAGCGAGGTTGCGGGATCGAGACCGGGGGGGCGCTGATTAAATCCCGAAATTTCTCTACCTGTGTGGGTCCCAGGGGGCCAGGCGGCCGCAACCATGTGTCAAGCCACCTCTGAGCCATGTGGTGCGCCACCTCTGAGCCATGTAGAGCACCTCTGAGCTTGCGGGTCGTGCTGGACGCTGGGGGGGGGGGGATTGTTGGGTCCAGCGTTCCTTCACTTGACCCGTAGCGCCTTTCCTACTTACTTAAAAGAAAAAGTAGCACCTTTCCCAACAGTCCGGGCTTTTGGGATAGTTGGTTGCGCTTGATCCTACAGATGAAGATGATCAGGTATCTGTATTTGATGAATTTGATTTTACCTCAGAAGATTTTAAATCATGCTTCAAAGATTTCTGCATTGAACATCTTAGGGTAGAAAAAGAACTAGGCATAGCTAGAACTGGACTAGAGAACCTTAAGAAAAATGAAATGCACCTAAATAATCAAAACCTAACAAATGAAATTAATAGTAAAGAGTTGGAATTGATTGAACTTAGAGAAGAAAACATAAACTTAAAAGAAGAGCTAGCAAAGACAAAGGCCTTTGAGGACTCTCTCAATGGGAGGAGTCAGAAGCTCAAAGACATCACTGAAAATCTCTCTATGAGATTTAATCACCTAGGATTAGGAGCAGAGCCCTCCACCAGTACTGATGCACCTAGGAAACCTGCCTGGAAAATCCAGTATCATTTGTCAGACCTAGTGAATATCAACCAAGTGAGAAGAGTGCACCATTCAGTGGTCAGGTTAACAGTCATTCAGATAGGATAAATAAACCTAATAAAACCCATCAAAATAAGAAAGGAAAAACTTTAGGAAAGAACAATGTTGAGAAGTTAAATAACAACAACCAAAAGGTTAGAGCAAAACCTAGGATAATAAAACATTCTACTGATTTGTTATATCTAGATACATTTTACACTCACTTTAAGTATCAAGACAAGAGGTTTGGGAAATCCATTCCCTATCATCCCAAAGGGTACCATGAAAGACTTTTCTATTCCTTCATTGAACCCTACAATGGTAAGAGCAAAGGTCCCAAGGTAACCTGGGTTCCTTCTAATGTTTGAATTACTTGTGCAGGGTTAGGTAGGGTCCCACTAAGGAGAAAATGGAGTGGGAAGGAAGATGTAGGTCAAGGATAAGGAACAAACTTAATTCAAGGGAGTGACTTCTGCCTTGATTCTTTTTCCTTATAACTTATAAAATTAATATTATAAACTATTTTCAATAAACTTAATTGCTGGGAAAAACAGCAAGAATTCTACAAAGAAAATAGTTCTGTTCATTCAGAGGTGCACTGAATAGAAGTTGACGTACCATCAATTTTTACTCGACGCCAGCGTCAAGAAGCACTCAGAATGAATAATTCGAATAGATCTCGACGCAACGTCAAATTCCTATCAATGTATGCGTCATATTGATTGGCCGCTGAACAAAGTAGAGGCTGCGTCGATTGCGAATCGATGCAACGTCGACTGGACTACGTCGACTAAAGGTTTGGTGAACAATCTCCAGAAAGCTATTGCGTCGACTGGATAACGTCGAATATGATTCGATGCAACGTCGAAATGGCTGCGCGCCCAGAATTGCTTCTAGAAGCATTCTCGACTTATTGTTGAGCGCCAAATACTATTTTTTATCGACGGTGTGTCGACATAAACACTAAGTTGCAGTGATTCATCTGCTTTTAAGCAATCACTGTGTTGAAACATTTACGCTTTCAAATTCTACTCTCTTTGCTCTCTTGCTTTCCTGTTCTCCAGCTCTCTCTTGTTCTCTCTCTCTCTCTCGTTCTCTCTTTCTTTGCAGGTACATCCAATCAATGACCCCTCCTAAGATTAATTCTTGGTTCGATGTGGACATTGACTCTTTCAGCGCAGCGGCCGACAACTTCAAAGCCATTCTTGGCTTGCTTCAGGATGCTGGCTTAACCAAACTAATATCCACCAGGAGAAAGATACTTAATATTGAATTGATAGAGCTTAAGGAGTCTGTACAGATAGGAGAAGACAACTCCCTCAATGGGAAAGTTTCTGAAACAGACATTCTCATCACAGAGGAGATGCTGAGTCAGACATTTGTTCTTCCAACTGGGAGTGGCACTTATGAGCTGACAGGTGAAGAGATTAAGAAAGCATTAGAGATTATGCAGTTTAGAAAAGAGAAAGCAATCAATCTCAAGAAGATTAATTTGGGAGAAGAATACAAATTATTTGCTGACATAGTGGCCTCCCAGATAAGAAAATTTGATTGAAAATACTCCTAGATGGAGGCTGAGTTTTTAGACTCAAAAAGATCCCTCCAAGGCCTCATAGAGTTTGTGTCTTCTTCCATGGTTACATATCGGGGGAAGAAAGACCTGTTCTTGAGATGAGTGGACGGGATAAAGGTTATGCTGATGACGAGCCTTCTCGTGATAAAGTGACCACATTTCAGGATGCATAGATTCAGGGGAGCTCCTAGAAAAGTTAAATCTTGAACAATCAAATCAAGAAGATCAGGGGGAGCTTCTAGCAGTTCAGAGGGAGCTTCTAGAAAAAAGAATGAGGTAGAAAGAAAAGCAGCAGATCAAGGTGACCTCCCATCTGTTCAGGGGGAGATGATTGACAAAGAAATGGCAGATGTCATTCAGTTTCTGACAGATGAGGGAGAGCCCCCAGAAATGATGAATGTTGAGCAAACTGATGCAGTAGATCAGGGGGACCCTACCCCGGATGTTCAAAGGAACCTAGATACTGAAATGGAAAATGTGAGCACAACAGTACCTCAAGGGGAGCCTCAGAATGAAAAACTTCTAGATGAGGCTGTGCAGATTGCTCAGGAAGCTGTCCAGCAAGATGAACTACATTCACAATCTCAGGGGGAGCCTGCCAGAGACAATGCTGCAGATGAAGTAACAATGTCTCCTGAAGAGGATGAGCCCTTCCAAATTGCTCAAAGGAGAGTTGTTCCAAATGTGTTTTGCAGGAAAAGAAGACCTCCTGAGAAGGAGTAATGAAAAGGTATTCATCAACAAGTTATTCTAAATCTAGAATAACTTAATGAAAACAACTATGAAGACTTATATAATTCTTGCCAATTGAATGATATGTTCCGAGCTTTCAGTATGTTATTTTCTCATGTATATACTGTCTTGAATGTTTTCTTAATTATATGAAAGAAATGTGTAAAATCACTTTGAACAAACTGTAACATTTGTTAAGATAAATATGGAGAGATTGTTGGGAAAACCCCTTTGATTTAACTTAACAAATTCACTAAAAGTGATTTTATCTCTTAGGATTGAATTACCCATTGTATAGTGAGGATAATCTGGTCACTAGATGTCTTAGGATGTCACACTCAACCTAGGGTGTTAAGGCCAGATCAAGAGAAGCAAAACTTGGACAAAGTTAACATTTGCGTCGAATAGAATTCGACGCAACGTCAAGTTGTTGTCGACGCTACTCTGACTAGAAGTCCAAGTAGTTCACAATTCTGTCGAAGTAATTCAAGTCGATGTTCCGTCGAATAGGTATCGACGTAGAAGCTATGGACCTGTCATAGTACTTTGAGAAGTCGACGCAGCTTCTACTTCAACTCGGCGCAAAAGGAAGTACATGTCGAAGCAACCTAAAGTCGACGCAACGTCGACTTCATCTCGACGTAGATAATGAAGCTTAGAGCCATGCCATCAACTCGACGGTTACGTCGATAGGGTATCGACGCAACGTCGACTAGCATAGTTCAATCAGAGCAAGGATGAATTCAAAGCTGCTCCTATAAGAACTCGAAGGTGCGTCGATAAGAGAGGAAGAGAACTCGACATTATGTCGAATACATTCTGAAAAGGGAAACCTTTTCAGCTATCATTTTTGGACCCCCTCTCATGGCCCACTTTTCTCAAGACCGTTCTCCAACGGCTCCTTAATTACCTCAAATGGAATGAAGAATTAAAAGAGGATAGAGAAAAGCTTTCTTGGAAACAAGCTTTATGTTGGTGGATGGGTCGGGAATTAAAGAAGGAAAGAAGGATGTAAATGTCCAAACAAAAATACCTTTTCTGCTCTTACCAGAAAAGGAAAAGAAATTCAAATTGAACTGGACAATAAAAGGGATAAGAAGAAAGAGAAAAGTAAGACATTCATTACAATCGGCCATCATCTTCTTTCAAGGGCTCCCTTCTTCTTCCTCCCCCAGGAACCCTAATAGAAAATATACGGAGAAGATACGAACAGCTGCTATTCATCACAATCATACAACAGTCTGATCTTAATCAGAAAAAAAGAACAATGGATCTGAAAGTTGCTCTTCATCACCATCTCATAGCAGTCAGATCTCAATCAGCAGAAACACAAAGGATTTTATAATCAAAGCTCCTGCAATACATCACTATCATAAGCAGGAGTTAATCAAGAGCAGGTCCAGTGATAGATACAAGAAGCTGTGTATCATACAGCCTTCATAAGAATTCTGAGAACAAAATTCCTACACCATTTCTCTTCTTCCTTCTCCTTCTAATTCCCTTCTGTAAAAGAGATTTATTAATCCCTTTTCAAAGAATTCAGTGGTTCAAGATCTCCTTATCAAAAGATCTGGTGGTTCAAGATCTCCTTATGAAAAGATCTGGTGGTTCAAGATCTCCTTATGAAAAGATCTGGTGGTTCAAGATCTCCTTATCAAAAGATCTGGTGGTTCATGATCTCCTTGTAGAAAGATCAGTGGTTCTAAGAGTCTCCTTACCAAAAAACTCAGGCATAGTGGTGCATCCCTACCAGGTGGTAGAAGATGGGAGTACCCACATTTTGGGGAACCTCTATAAAAAATCTGTGTGTCTTCTGGTTTGCTAATTTTCTGTGCTGTCCCTCATAGCTAGTTTACATTACTGTTTTCTGCTTTATATTTCAGCACTATTTTATTCTGCCTGAGATCTTGATTGAGCATAAATCCTTTGATTATTTTATTGTATTCACAGTTAGGATTGAAATATTTTTAATTCTCTATTCAACCCCCTCCTCTAGAGGATTATTAGAGGCACACTGTGCACTTTCACGGTTCTACTCCCTGTAGTTGATACAGAGTTGGAGGGATCCGTCCTTCTTATTCACGAAGAGTACAGGTGCTCCCCAAGGAGAAGAGCTGGGTCGAACGAATCCAGAGTCTACCAATTCTTGAAGCTGCACTTTAAATTCTGCCAGCTCTTCTGGCGCCATCCTGTAAGGATATCTCGTGACGGGACGAGACCCGGAAGGAGGTGGATCTTGAAGTCCTCTTCCCGGTGTGGACGCAGGTCTGGGAGCTACTCTGGGAAGACATCCGGAAACTCCTTTACCTCCTTTACTTCGACCAATTTCATGGTCCGCCCCATCATTTTGAAGTAGACCACGAACACTTCATCACCTCTCATGGTGGTCTTCGTTGCCTGTATGTAATTTAGCACGAGACGAGAAATAAACGGTATACCTTGATAGGTGTTCGTTCCTCCCATTGGCACTTGGAGGGTCACCTTCCTGCTCTGACAGTCTATCTGTGCTGCATGATCTGTGAGCCAGTCCATTCCTAATATCATGTCAAATCCTGACAGCTTGAGTACTACTGCTTCAACTTCCATCTCTCGATCATCTATTTTTTTACTTTAAATTTGCATAAATCCGAGAAGATCATCTCTGATCCATCAGGGTGTCGTACCTGCAGCGGGATCCCTGTGAGGTAAACCACTCCTGGATCCTGATGTATGAAATCATAAGACACGAAGGAGCGAGTGGCATCCGTGTCAAAGTGCGCTCGAGCATCACGATTGTTGATCCAGAGGATCCCTGAGGTTTCAATTTAGTTGATTTTTTTTAAAGTGATGTTTATAAGCATGAAATGAAAGTATCATAGTTAAGGTGCAAAATATGCATATGTATATATAAATTTCTCATACCATTCACCATGTCCGCGGTGGCTCGATCCCTCTCTATGTCCAAAGCATAAGCCTGCTGGGGAGGTCATTGCTGTCCTCTACCCGACTGGCCTTGTCCATGATCTCCACCCTGATGAAAGTCCTGATGTCTTTCCCTGGGTGCCAATAGGGGGAATTGAGGTCGTAAATTCCCCAACTCATTGCAGTGGAAACAACGCCTTTCAAAAGTTCGTTGCTCTGCCGCATATGCTGGTGCAGGAAGGGCTCGCAGCTGTGCTGAAGGAGGCGGAGGTGTCCTCCGATGATAGTCATGAGGTGGCTGGTGGCGATCTCCTCGATCATAGCCCCTATGATCTCCCCGGTCGTTTCCGCATCCGCGCTGATACCTGGTCCCCTGCCCCCTCTGATTCTGTCCTTGGGGTATCTCTGCTATTCTCTTCAACCATTTTCCTTCCCGGGTGGTTTTTATGTCAGCCTCCATCATCTTTGCAAGGTGGACGATGACCTCAAAGGGATCATGAGCTGCTGTCATCAGTGGTTGCCGGATGGAGTCATTGAGGCCCTAAAAGAACCTCTTAGCCCGATTCTCATCCTCTAAGGCCATGATAACATCATATCGGGCAAGGTGGGAGAACTCCCGCTGGTACTCTATAACTGTCATAGTACATTGTCGAAGATGAAGAAAACGTTCTTGGAGCTCTTTCCGGTCGGAGCTAGAAATGAAGTGCTCCATCATCAAGGTAGAAAAATTCCTCCAGGAAATATTAGTCAGCCGGCGGTTCCTCCACCACTGCCTAGCATACCCCTCCAGAAGGGTAGTGGCTAGGGAAACTGCATAGTAGGAAGGGCAGTGCATTCCCCTGAGTAGTTCCTCAATCCTTTCCAGCCAATCCTCTGTCTAGATGGCCGACTATGTCCTTTTGAAGACCGGGGGACGAAAACTCCTGAACATCACCAATCTCTCTGCATCGGTAAGGCCTTGTGCCCGTAGCGGCAACTGCCGCTGTAGTGAGGCCCGTAAGGTATCTAGTAGTGCGGTAAGAATCTTCCCTCTCTGTTTGGTGAAATGGGGTCGGGTGGGCCGACACTGCCCGACCAGAGGGTGCATCAGGAGGAGGGCCTACTAATCAATTACGGTGCCAGGGAGATATATGTCCTCTTCGGTGTCGTCAGTGCTCTCATCTCTTATCCTGAGGTTAGGCTCCCGAAATTCTTGTTCCAATTTATTAAAATATGTGTATCAGAACTATTTAATTAACCAAGGGGAAGGTATTTGGTCGAAGAATTAATTCAGTTGGTTTTTATTAGCGAAAATTTGTGTGATGTTTTATCATGACTCTTCTGTGGTCCACCACGCTTCCGCTGTGTAGTTCGTCCTCCAACTAAGTACTGTATCACGGTGGACCGTCTGTGATGATTTTATAAATCTGGATCATTTTTTCTGCTTTGATACCCTTGTAAGGACCCCCCCCCCCCTTTTAACCAAGGGAATCCTTACGCCCATGGTGGGCGTCCCCCCCAAGAGGTTCATTTGTCCGAAGAGGTTGTACCCTCTTACTTGACTCATGACCCAATTGATGGAACATTCGCCCTGTAAGGCTATATACATCATTACAAAAAAATATTCACACAGTATAAAATAGTGCAGAAGACAACATCACAGAACATCCCATCATAATTTAGATAATCAAGATGAAAATAGAACCCACGATGGGGCACAAAATGTCCACAAAGGTAATCATCCTAGTCGGTGATGACAAAATATCAAAAATGGATAAAGGAGATCTCTCATTCTCTCCTCAAGATAGTACTCTCATGTCCCCAAAAATCGTGTGAGCTGGCTCAGGGAACTCCTCGTCATCATGGGCACGTTTACACTCGTCCATCCGCTCCTGCTCCATCGGTACGTGCATCGGTTTCTAAAAATGATAACGTACATGAGTACGTTTGCCACGACGGACCAAGTAAATCCCACGCTCCACCCCAGCCCCCTTAATGGGTACCGAGAAGGACACCTGCAAGGAGAGTTAACACAATAGCCAAAGCAAATACATATATGCCAGAGTTATATAAACGAAGCAGTAATCATTCAACAATTCATAAAACGCGGGCACTAAGGTAGTAAGTTCACCCGCCATCGTATAACCCTTCCTGACAGTGGTTATACGATGTTGGACCAAGGTGAGCGCATAAGAGATGTATATATATGATATGATGAGCATGGATGTTTATCCTCCCTATCACTCGAATGATGTGTCTCAATCACTTTCCCCTATGTCGACATAGTGACCTGTTAAGAGAAGGAGCTCACTTCACAGGCCTGACCGTCGTGGCCAGACGGTGACAGTGGGTCGGTCGTTCCCACTTCTGGTTATGGATACACCCTAACTTCCTAGGCCTTCGTACCTCTGTGAAGAACATGTACTCTCGGTGGGAACACATCCTCACCTCGTGCGAAGACCTCTCGGCACATAACCAAATAGGTGTGAGACGAACCTGTGTGGAAGGGGTAGCTAGCCCCCGGTCCTCTT
This sequence comes from Dactylorhiza incarnata, assembly GCA_033032865.1. NCBI lineage: Eukaryota > Viridiplantae > Streptophyta > Magnoliopsida > Asparagales > Orchidaceae > Dactylorhiza > Dactylorhiza incarnata. The sequence goes on along the minus strand of JAWHQI010000126.1, from coordinate 6,087,305 downwards.
CACTACCAAAACAAAAGAGTTCGTCGTCACAACTTCTCTCATAGTGTATATTATGAGGAAGCCGACGAACCCGCCACATTGGTAACCATGCACCCTCCCATATTTCCTTGCGTGGAGTAATGAATGATATGACTATATGAAAATACTCATAAAATTAACAAGTGCTTACAGATCGACTCGTAATTTGACATTCATTTGATGATTAAGCTAGAAACGACAACCTTACAAATATGAGAATCATGTTTTCATGTATACAACACTTTGAATTATTTAGACAGATTCAGGGCAAGTTTAAAATTACTTAAAGACTCCAAATCAGAAATATTACAATATGAAATTTGTAGAGAAAACATGCATGTTCTGATTTGGCCTCTAAGGCTTCCAAAACTGGGACTGAAATTTACTGGTAATATTTGTTTATGGACAACAAAAATCTGAATTTAAGTTGCCTTGTTGAGGGATAAATTTAAATTATTTAGATGCAGCTGCTCAAAAAATTTAAAACATGAAACTTATAGTAAATATGTTTAACTCCGAAATCATCTATCACATGCTGTCTAAAACAGACCCTAAGATCTCCAAAATGAGGGTTGAAATTTGCATAAAATAACATTTTTATGAACAAAACAGTATCCTAAAATTTAAATTGCATTGTTAAGAGCTAAATTTAAATTACTTAACTGCTTCAAATCAGAATGTACCAAACATGAAAGCTGTAGTAAAAATGTTTAACTACCATATCATATCTGACATGCTTTGTCTAAAACAGATTTTAAGCTCTCCAAAATGAGAGTTGAAGTTTGCATAAAATAAAATTTTTATGAACAAAACAGTATCCTAAAATTTAAATTGCACTGTTAAGAGCTAAATTTAAATTACTTAAGGACTTCAAATCAGAATGTACCAAACATGAAAGTTGTAGTAAAAATGTTTAAATACTATATCATATCCCACATGCTTTGTCTAAAACAGGACCTAAGGTCTCCAAATTGAGGGTTGAAGTTTGCATAAAATAACATTTTTATGAACAAAACAGTATCCTCAAATTTAAATTGCACTGTTAAGAGCTAAGTTTAAATTACTTAAGGCCTTCGAATCAAAATGTACCAGACATGAAAGTTGTATTGAATATGTTTAACTACAATATCATCTCTCACATGCAGGGACTAAATCGGCCTCCCAAGGGTCGAAAAAGAAGCCCAAATTTTGCTGAAATTATAAAATCTAAATTGATCCCAGGTTGTATTTTCAAAGGACGAATGCACACACGAATCTCAATGTAGACCGGTGGCTGCATGAGAGCCGGGCAATAAATCCATGCAGCGGGATTTGTATATATTTAAACTATATATGCATATCTATATTATATAAAGAAAAACATTCAAGCCCAAATTGAAGCCAAAATAGAACCACTGATGCAATCTCAGCCGTTGGATCATAATGATATGAGCTGCAAATAGCAAAATCTAGGCTGCAAATAGAAAATTACTGAAAATGCCCCTCCCTCCCGATCCAAGCCCGATACCAGCATTGTTCACCGATCCATCCCCACGATTCCATCCGCCGCCGCCGGCCTGACCGGAGCACACCGGCTGGTTTGCCGGTCTCCGGCGAACCTACCGGGGGAAGTCCGGCGGCGCTTCGGCAGGGCCACCGCCGGTGGTGGCCCTGACCGTGAGGCCCAGATCTGGCATATATAGTTTTAATATATATATATATATATATATATATATATATATATATATATATATACACGAGTGACAGTGCACAAGGGCCCCCCGTGCCCCCCGCGACAGTACCCTGCCCGCCCCCTGCGGGCTTCGCCCGCCCCCGGCGGCCTTCGCTCGTTCCCGCATTCCCTTCAACCCCTCTATACGTATATAACATTAAATGGCTATTTGCATACCTTTTTTTATTAAATCCTACGGTTGAAATTTTATTATCCTTGGATAATGCATGATCTGCTGATATATAATTATATTCGTTAATATACTCATAGAGGGGTTGGAGGATAATGCATGTTTATTATATATATTCATTATATATATACGTATATATTTTATATAATAAATTTTTATATATAAAATATATATATGTGTATATTATATAATATAATTCATATAATATGTATTATATATTATATAAATTTTTTATAATTTTTTCTTAAAAAAAAAATTCTGCCCCGCGATTCCCTCCGCCGCCGCCGGCAGAGCCGCCGTCGGCCTGCCGGGAACCCACCGGCGAACCTGCCGGTGTGCTCCGGTCAGGCCGGCGGCGGCGGATGGAATCGTGGGGATGGATCGGTGAACAGTGCTGGTATCGGGCTAGGATCGGGAGGGAGGGAGGGGCTTTTTCAGTAATTTTCTATTTGCAGCCCAGATTTCGCTATTTGCAGCCCATATCTTTATGATCCAACGGCTGAGATTGCATCAGTGGTTCTATTTTGGCTTCAATTTGGGCTTGAATGTTTTCCTTTATAATATATATATATATATATATATATATATATATATATATATTACATGTGACACATAAACTAGGGCTTTCTATATTTTTGGAATATTTCAGTCAAGTCTTATCCAAATGATTTGAAAATTGAAGCACATCAGTTTGACAACCTCGGGGAGAGCTCCAATTTTTTTTAAAATTTTTTGAGCACATTTTTCTTATGTTTTGAAGATAAATTCAATAATTGCCACATGAAAGTGCACAATGTACCTCTGAGAATCCTCTAGAGGGGGGGGGGGGAGGGATGGGGTGAATAGAGATTTAAATTTATTTCAATCCTAACTGTGAAAATAATAAACTTAACTAAGGATTTATGCAGAACAAGAACACAGGCAGAATAAGGTGCAAGAAATAAAGTGCAGAATATAAAGAACTTGGGACAGAACAGAAAAATGACAACCAGAAGACACATAGATTTTTATAGAGGTTCCCCAAAATGTGGGTACTCCCCTCTTCTACCACCTGGTAGGGATGCACCACGGTGCCTGCGTCTTTTGATAAGGAGGCTCTTAGAACCACTAATCATTTGATAAGGAGATCATGAACCACTAGATCTTTTGATAAGGAGATCTTGAACCACCAGATATTTTGATAAGGAGATCTTAAACCACTGAATCCTTTGAAGAGAGATTAATAAAACTCTTTTACAGAAGGAGAAAGAAGGAGAAGAAAGAAGGTTGTAGGAATTCTGTTCTCAGAATTCTTGTGAAGACTGTATGAAGAACAGTCTATTAGTTGTTCCATAGGATCTGCTCTTGATTAACCCCTGCTTTAGATAGTGATGAATTGCAGGTGCTTTATTTGTCAGATCCTTTCTACTTCTGCTGATTTAGATCTGACTGCTATGTGATTGTGATGAAGAACAGCTTTCAGATCCTCTGTTCTATTTCATGAAGAACAACAGAGGTTTCTTTTCCTTTCTCTTTTCTGTGTTAGGGTTCCTAAGAGAGAGGGAGACGAGGAAGCCCTAGCAAGAAGGAAGATGGTTGATTGTTATTAATGTTGTGTGTGTTTCTGTCTTCTCTTCTCCTTTTATATCTCTCTATTCAATTTCAAAAGTCTTTACCTTTCTGGTATACCCTGATAAGGTAATCTGCCTATCACATTCTCTTTCTTTCCTCTTTAATTCTCAGCCCGTCCACCTAAAAGGAATATAGTTCCAAGAAACCTTTTTTCATCTCCTTCTTTAATGCTCCTTTCTATTTCAGGCAATTATTAAGCCGTTGTAGAACGGTCTTGAAGATTGTGGGCCATTAAAGAAGGATCAGAGAGACAGCTGAAATGATATACTTTTACAGACTGTATTCGATGTAACGTCGAATTCATTTCTTCTCTTATCGACGTAACTTCGAGTTCTTGTAGAAGCAGCTTCGATTTCGTATCTGCTCTGATTGAACTCTGTGACTCAACGTCGCGTCGACATCTTATCGATGTGTCCTTCGAGTTGATCTGCCTGGCAATGAACTTCATCTTCTGCGTCGAGATGAAGTCGACGTTGCGTCGACTTTAGATGGCTTCGACAGATAACCTCTTCTGCGTCGAGTTGAAGTAGAAGCTGCGTCGACTTCTCCAGTTACTCCGACAAGTCCCTGACCTCTACATCGATATTTATTCAACGTAACGTCGACTTGAGTTACTTCGACAGATGGATTGAACCACTTGGACTTCTAGTCAGAGCAGTGTCGATATGGACTCGATGTTACGTCGAATTCTATTCGACGTAAATGTTAACTTAGTCCAATTTTGCTTCCCTTGATCTGGTCATGACACCCTATGTTGAGCGTGACATCCTAAGATATATAATGACCAGATTACCCTCACTATACAATGAGTAATTCAAACCTAGTAGATAAAATCACTTTCATATAATTTGTTAAGTTAAATCAAGGGTTTTCCCAACAATCTCTCATTATTTATCTTAACAAATTTTACAGTTTGTTCAAAGTGATTTTACACATTTCATAGCATAAAATAAAGCTCTATACACAAGATCTCACAGGCATCAAATGACTAAACTAGATGAGCTGATAACAGACTAAGTATCAGATTAAAGATTATCAGAAGTTTATCATAGTTTACCCAAAGTGAGTATTACTTCTTTTCTTTGAGAAAAGAGAACAAGTCTTCATATACTCTCCTGTACGTTTTCTCCACATATTTGAAATTTGCAGGAGTAGCTTTTTCAGGATTCTTCTGAATCTTTCCATGGCCTTTGAAGAGCTTCTCCAGGTCCATTTCTGTGTTAGGATGAACATCCTTGAGTGTAAAGCCCAGCCCAAAAACCTTGGCTGTCATCAGATTTATAACTTCTAAGTTCAGATCAGCTAATTCAGGATCTTTAATATGGATCAGATTTATAACTTCTCTAATATGGACCGCTGAGCTTGCTTTGATTTGTCAACAGTTTCCTTTTCTTTCCTAGAGGTTGTGGCTTTTGTAAACATGATCTTTCTTTTCTCTATCTCCTCTTCAGGCGACTTCTCTCCTTTCTTTCTTTTCAGAGGTAGTTGTACTGCATTCTTTGGATTGAACCCAATCCCTCCTCTGTGGAGTTGCCCTACTCCTTCTCGCATTTTTGCTTGAGGGTTCTTTGTAGTATACATTGTATGATCAAATAAAGTGGATTTTATTGGAATTGCCTTTGCTAGTTCTTCCTTTTCAACAACTTCTTTTCCTCTTTTCAGAATATCCATGAATCTGTTTTTCTTTGCTTCAATCTCCCTTTGGGTTGAATCATATTCATATCTTTCAAAGTCTGCAATCTCTTCAATTATTTTATCCTGCTCTGGATTTGTGTAGGTTTTCATTGTGTTCTCGAGAATGTCAACCTTTTCATACTTCTTGTAATAAGACTTATCCCTTCTGTAATCTTTTCTCTGCTCCTTTGTGTACATTTCCCAGATGGATATTCTTCCCCTTCCCCTTCTTCCTCTTCCTTGGCCTTGATAAGGATGTCTTCCTATGAAGATAGGTGTAGGAAGGATAGGTTTAGTTCTTTGTCATGGGACAGGTGATGGAAAAGGAGGCTGAACTGGTATTGACAGCTGATCTGAGACAGGATGATTTGAGGCAAGTTCAATTGACTCATATTCTTGATCAGAAACCATGACAGAAGCAGGTGCTGTGGTAGAGTCACCAGAAGATACCCAGAATTGAAGGGGATCAGGAATGGATATCTCAGTATTAGCAGTGTATCCCTGAGTGTGCATGACATGGATTTGATAATCTGAACATGCATGACTCTCCCCTGTATTGAAGACTCCCCCTGCATTGAGGGTAGGATTCTTGGTGAGGATGACTCCCCCTGGATAGATGCATCTGTCTATAATTTAGATGAGACAACATGCTCTCCTTCAGAGATGAGGGAGAGAGGGATTGCTGTCGTATAGCCAGAATCTTGAGGAACCTGATGTTGATGAGTTTGTTGCCTGCTGGTACTATTATCCCCCTGCTTTATATCATTGAAAAAGGATATAAAGCCATCAGCAGGCACAACTGTCGATCTCACTTCCCTGTCAAGGACTTCTAGGTCAGAGGTAAGTTCTTGCAATCTTTTATGTTGACGACATAATTTGCGATAGCAGTCTGTGGAGAAGTCCAGATTGAGCGAGCCAAACTTGGACAGTACTATTTCAAGGGCTATATTAACAGCCTCCATAATATCTTCATGACTGGGCAGAGAAGCCCTTGAAACACTGCGCGAACCTGCACTGAAACAAGAAAAATAGACAAATAGAGGGAAGAAGGAAGAGAGCGGGAAGGAGAGAGCTCGAATAGCACAATAAGATTAAACGCAAAAGTTGCTTTGAGTATATGAATCGTCGCAACTTATGATTTTATTCGAAGCAACGTCGAGAGAAAAGTAGAATCCAGCGCGCCAAAATATGTCAATGCGCGCGACTTGTCAAGTCGACGGAGCGTCGAGTTGATGTCGACGCGGCTTCAAAATATAGTCATCAATAATGATGTCGACCTAAGCATCGAGAAGTATTCGACATTACGTCGAGTGGTATTTGAAGGATCTTTCTCATAGAGCTCTCGAAGCCGACGTCGAGTAGAAGTCGATGGTACGTCGATTTGAATTCGACCTAGCTCTGATAAAACAGTTATGTTTTTCTTTAATATTTTTGCTATTTTTCCCAGCAATAATTTTCTACATAAAATAGGTCTTTATACATAATAATAGGGGACCTACAAAGCTCCATCAAGCATCCCCAGTGCATTGATGAAAAACTTGTGCTTACTTTCATCAAGGGGTTTAGTAAAGATATCAGCACTTTGATTGTCAATAGATATGTATTGAAGGTTGATCTTACTCTTCTCTACATTGTCTCTGAGAAAGTGGTGCCTTATCTCTATGTGCTTAGTTCTGCAGTGGAGAACAAGATTGGAGGCAATTGAAAATGCACTAGAACTGTCACAATAGATTGTAGAATTGGCAAGAGAAAAGTTGTTGTCTAACAACTGATTTTGCATCCACAAAATTGGTGAACAGCATCTTCCTGCAGCTATATATTCAACAAAGATCTGTAGAAGTGGAGACTGTGGTTTGCTTCTTGCTAAACCATGAGATCAGTCTAGCACCCAGAAACTGGCATGTCCCTGAGGTGCTTTTTCTATCCAGCCTGCATCCAACAAAGTCTGCATATGAATATCCAGTCAATTCAAACCCAGATTCAGCTGGATACCATAAACCAAGCTCGGGAGTACCCTTTAGATATCTAAGAATTCTTTTGACAGAACTCATGTGGGATTCCTTAGGGTCCACCTGAAATATTGCACAAATACATATAACAAATATTATATCAGGTCTGCTAGCTGTTAGGTAGAGAAGAGAACCAATGGCTGCTCTGTAAGTCTTCTGATCAAATGACTTACCTTGTTCATCTCTATCTAGAACAACATTAGTAGCCACGAGGGTTTTCATAACAGATGCATTTTCCATCCCAAACCTCTTAATAAGTTCTCTGGTATATTTGGATTGAGATATGCCATCTGGACTTTGTTTAACCTGGAGTCCAAGGAAATAGGATAACTCCCCCATGCTACTCATTTCAAATCTTGACTGCATTAGATAAGCAAACCTTTTGCATAAAGATTAATCTGTGGATGCAAATATAATATCATCCACATATATTTGTACAAGAAGTAACTGATTCTTGTGTGCTCTTGTGAAAAGGTTTTTTTCACTTTCCCCCTTTCAAATTTGTGTTCCAGAAGAAAAGTGGATAAGGTCTCATACCAAGCTCTTGGAGCTTGCTTGAGACCATATAGTGATTTATCTAGTCTAAATACAAAAGAGGGAAAGGTTTGATTGACAAAACCTGGTGTCTGTTCCATATACACCTCTTCTTGTAGCTTTCCATTGAGGAAGGCACTCTTAACATCCATCTGGTAGACTTTTATTTTCATGTGGGCAGCATATGCCAGGAACATTTTGATTGCCTCCAACCTTGGTACAGGGGCAAATGTCTAATTGAAGTCAATGCCTTCCTCTTGTCTGTACCCTTGTTCCACAAGCCTAGCCTTGTTTCTGATAATGACCCCTGTTGAGTCCATTTTATTCTTGAACACCCACTTGGTGCCAATTACTGGGTAGTTCTTTGGTCTTTCTACCAGAGTCCACACCTTGTTCCTCTCAAACAGGGTCAGTTCCTCTTGCATGGCAGATATCCTGTGAGAGTCACTATCTGCTTCTTCAAACTTCCTGGATTCATAGTGTGATAGGAAACACTGCAACATAGTCTCACTTGTGAGTTGATTCCTTTTCTTGACTCTTGCTGTCAAGTTTCCTATCACTTGAGTTGAAGGATGGTCTTTTTGGGTCATCCTGGATCTAGTTGAGTGATCTAGGATCTGTTCTTCTTCCTGGGCTATCACTTGCTCAGTGACAGTTGGAATTTCATCCTCATGTACTGGAGCAGTATCTATAGCTAGTACCCCTGGGGCTGCAGTTTCCTCTTCATCTGCTGCAGAGTCCTCACCAGAGTCAGTGTTAATCTCTTGTTGTTCCTTTTCTTGACATACTGATGGATGATCTACAATGCTCATCCTTTCAACCTGCTCTGCAAGCTGATCTTCTTCCTGTAGAATAGGACTGGTGGAAGTTTCGATCCCCTTGTATACCATGTTAGTTTCATCAGAAACTACATGCATTGACTCCTCAATTTTGAGAGAGCTTTTATTGAAGCACATATATGCCTTGCTTGATGAAGAGTATTCCATCATCAGCCTTCTTGTCAAATTTGGCAATATGGTTTTTCCCGTTGTTAAGGATAAAGCAAGAGCACCCAAAGATTCTAAAGTAGGTGACTATGGGTGCCTTTCCCTTCAGCAGCTCATAGGGAGTCTTCAACTTAGTCTTGTGGATGAGACTTCTATTCAGAACATAATTTACAGTATTTACTGCCTCAGCCTAGAAAGACTTTGGCAAGTAATATTCAGCTAACAATGTTCTTCCTGATTCAATTAGGGTTCTATTTTTCCTTTCAGCCACCCCATTTTGTTAGGGGGTTCTAGGAGCTGAAAAGCTTTGTCTGATGCCTTCATCCTCACAGAATCTACACATTAATTGATTCTCAAACTCAGTGCCATATGATCACTTCTGAACACAGCAACCTATGTATTGAGTTCTGATTGAATCTGTCTAATGAATCTTGAGAGGATCTTGAAGGTGTCTGACTTAGCTTTTAGAAAGAACACCCAGCTGAACCTAGAAAAGTCATCAACAATGACTAAGGCTTAGGACTTTCCTGCTAAGCTTTGAGTAGAGATGGGACCAAACAGATCCATGTGCAATAGGAAAAGGATTCTAGGGGAATCATTCTTACCAATTGGTTTGAATGAGGCTTTGATCTACTTCCCTAGTTGGCAGGCTCTACAGGGGTGGTCTTTATTGAATTTACCATTTGGTAAACCCCTGACTAGGTTTAGTTTGGAAAGTTTATCTATAGTCTTAAAGTTAACATGACTAAGTCTCCTATGCCCAACTCACTATTTTCTAATTGGGAGTTAAACAAGCAGATCTCAAACTTTGTGTATTCAAAGTCTACAACATATACTTTACCCTTTCTGAGACCAGTCAAAACTGTTTGATCAGTCTTAAAGCTAACTATATGACAGAAGGACTTAGTGAATACAACTTTGTATTCACCATCACAGAGCTAACTAATGCTAATTAGATTATGTTGAAGTCCTTCGACATAAGCTAGTTTAGAAAATGAGATTTCTCCAATCCTGAGCAAACCATATCCTTTGGTTTGACCAGAGTGGGAGTTCCCAAAGATTACCTTGGGCCCTTTCTTGGCCTTGACATTCTCCAGCAAACCTTTTGCTCCAGTCATATGCATGTAGCACCAACTGTCCAGATACCATTGCTGGTTTGTGGTAGAACAGCCTTCCCTCTGCATAGTAGATTAAACATTAGTGCAGACCCTCTCATGTTGGGGTCTCTTTCTTCTATCATCATATGAGGTTATGAAAGAATGAGATGGTCTTCCATTATTCCCCTTTAGGTGAAGAAGTGTTGCATCATTATGCCAGCAATATCTTGCAATGTGTCCTAATTTAGCATAAGAAAAACATCTAGGAATAGATAGGGAATGAGGTTTAGATGATTGAAAATTTAGTGCAGAAGACATGCGTCGAGAAGAATTCGACGCAGTCTTAGAGATGCATCGAATGTAATTCGACATGTCTGCATAGTTCCGTCGATAACTGTTCGATGCAAAACATTGGTTGCGTCGAATATAATTCGACGCATCCTCACGTATGCTTCGAGTGGATGTTGACGCATATGCTGAACTCCGTCGAATTGTAGTCGACGTCCCTATAAAATTGCGTCGAGTTCTATTCGATGTGTTTCTCTTTTTATTAAGAATTGTACTATTCAAGTTTGATTTTTCTAGGGGGTGTTTCCTAATATCCATGGTTGATTATTAATGTTTCTCTTATTAAATAAGGTAAGTTTGTCAGGATTATTATTACCTAGAACTTCACATGATTCAGACCTAAATGATGAGACATGGTTTTCCCAAGCATGTTTGCTAGGGATTTGTGTGCTGGTGGATTGTTGTGTTCCTTGATCAAGATGATCAAATCTCTTGGAGAGATTTTGTGACATATTTTTAATTTCTTGACTCCTTCTATTTACTGAGTCCACCAAGGCTTTTGCCTTTGTGATTTCTTTCTCTATGTTTCAATTACTGATATCTAACAGATATACTTCTTTTTCTTTTCTAAACAACTCACATCTCAGATTGTAGTTAACTGAGTATAGGTGATCCTTTTTAATTTCTTCTAGTTCTAATTTAACTGTTTCAAGTTCTTTGTGTTTGTTGATAAAATCTTTGCAAAATTTCTGAAAGCACTATTTGAAATCTGTTGAGGAGAAGTCAAAGTATTCAAAGATGCTTACCTCAACATCCTTAGTGGAATTTTCAAAGTCCATCAGACAGGCTTCTCCTGGTCAACCTTCTTCTTCATCATCAGATGAGGAGGAGCTTGATTCAGAGTTTGAGTCACTCCAGGTCTCAGTTATGAACCCTTTCTCTGCTCTCTCTCCCTTTCTCATGAGGGATTTTCTCTTGTGCTCCTTCTTTTGCTTGTTCTTCGTGTTCTTTTCATCTTCAGGACATTCAGTAGAGTGTGTCCTAGCTTCCTGCAAGAGAAACAGATAACCTCATGGTTAGGAGTTTTATCATACCTTGGCTTGCTTGAGCTCCTCTATCTTCTCCAGGACTCTTCTGTCCTAACCCACTTTTTGAATCTCTTAGCCAAGAGATTAAACATTTCCTCTTCAGTGGAGGAGGACTCTGCTTCTGCAGTCTATAATGCAAGAGTCCTCTCTTTAAGAGTTGGTGTCCTCTCATGAGTTTCTGACTCAGCTCTGCTTTTCAGTAGAAGCTCATAGGATTTGAGCATTCCCAAGAGAGCATCTGTTGATATCTCTCTGAGGCATCTAGAATCTCTGATGGCCCAGATTCTAGATTCCCATATGCTGGGGAAGCACATGAGGAGCTTGTCATTAATTTCTGTGAGAGAAATTTCCTTGTCAAGCCCTCTCAGCTCATTTATGATGAGACTGAATCTGTCATACATTTCTGTAATGCTTTTATCAGCCTTTTGTTGGAACATGGTTTTCTGCATCCCTTTGATTTGAGAATAACAAATCCTACTTGTATTTTATCTTGTTTGCCATTTTGTTTTTAGCATGCAGGTTTGGACAGATATGACACCAGGTTGCTGTAATGATGGTCTGCCGATCGACGGGATGGCTTGCCGACTGAATAAAAAGAGAAAGACGCTCAATGCCAGGCGTTAGGACTTAACGCTGGCGTTAACGATCGATGATTATGGCAAGGAGGAATGCATCCGTGATTGAAGGAGCAATTTAAAAATGATTTGACTCAACGCCCGACATTAACTCTTAACGCCGACGTTAACTTTTGTTCCCGCCAAGATGCAAAATGAATGGAGGGAAGCTGTCGTGATTGCTGGAGCATTTTGGAAATGATTTGACTCAACGCCCGGCGTTAGAGTCAACGCAAGTGTTAAGGTTGCCTAAAATAAAAGTTTCCAAAGATGCAGAATATCCTTCCTCTTCTGAAGATCCGAGCCATCAATATGTTGCTATACATGGTTAACGCCCGACGTTAGCACTTAACGCCGCCGTTAGCTCAAAGTCTATAAATTGGATGATTTCATCATCTCTGACTACTGATTGAAAAGAGCCCTATTCCAGCACTTCGGAAACTTTGTGAGGGCCGTATTTCCAGACCAACACATCTCCCACTCATATTTCAAAAGGAGGCATCAAAGGAGGGTTGGATCAACATGCTAACACAACGCGAAGAACGCACGCTTAGACTTCAACTATCTTCAGCGATTCTTCATCGTCTCCTTCAGATTACCTCATATGGAGTTTCATATTTGTCTTTTATTTTTATCTTTATAATCGGTTCGTGAATTCGCCTCGTGTTGGCGACTAGGTCGGGGTAGGACTTAGGGAGTAATTCGCCTCGTGTTGGCGACTAGGTCTATGGAGTAGATCTACGGGGTGCTCGAGGCCTTTCTGGGGATAGGAAGGCTAGAGCGGCTTGAGGCTGTATCTAGGGAGAGATCAGCTAAAGCCAACCGGTTCATGGGGATACGAGTCAGTATAGAAAACAAAAAGAGTTTTCATATTATTCGCTTCGATTTCTAGCGTCATAGAAATCAGATTTTGTAATCAATTTTATAAATGATAATCATGTCTTTTCTTATTTAATAAAATTGATTTCATTTCTAATTTCATTATCTCTTTACATTTGATTTAACTTACTTCGACCAAAATATCAAAAGTGTTCTATAAAAGTTTACAGTTTTTAAAACCCTTATTCACCCCCACTCTAAGGGCGCCTCAAGATCCAACAAGTGGCATCAGAGGTAGGTTATTCCAAATCGGCTTAATAATCGGGAATAATGGCGTCTCTTGATCATGATCTCGCTTCAACTAGTGGGGAAAATTTAAATATTAATGAAAAAGTATTATCACCGCCTTTATTTATGGGCAAAAATTATAAAGGGTGGAAAATATTAATGAAATTTTTTTTTAAAGCTTTAGATGAAAAAGTTTGGAATATTACTATTGAAAAGCCACCTAGCGTACTAACTAGAAACAAAATTATTTTAAATGCAAAATCTATAAAAGTTTATTTTGTGCGTTAGATCAAAATGTTTTCAAACTTATTTATAATTTACCTACCGCTTATGAGATTTGGAATTTTCTTGAAAGAACTTATGATTCTCCTTCTGTAGGTATGGAACAAACACATGAATTGGAGAACATACAAGCTTGCACAAATATTCAAGAAATCTACTCAAATGTTGGATACTTAGAATGCTCATCAAGCGGAAAGAATGATGGAAACTCTTGTTTGGAAGAGGAAGATGAAGAAGACAATGGAACAATATGTTAAAATCTTGCCTCATCCACAAGCGCTATAGGGAAATCAAAATCTCTTATTGTATGTAATTCTATTTCTACATTACAATTGCTTCAAACTACAAAGTGAAAAATTAAGAAATTGAAAAATGCTAATTGCAAATTGCGCTTAGAAAATAAAGTTTAAAATCAAAAGTTAATGAAGAATCAAATTTTGAGTTATCTCGGTCTACCCATGCTTCCTTAGTCGAAAACATTACACCTTATGTAAAATATAATGAATTAAAAGAAAAACACAAGAAATTGAAAAGGAGTTGATTTTTGTAAAAGAACAAAATGAAAGATTATGTTCAGAAAATTCATCTTTGAAAAATGATTGTGTTAAGTGTAAAGACTATTAAATTGAAATTAAAGAGATAGATGAAACATTTGAGGAATATAAAAATAACTATCAAAATCATATTGATTCAATTGTTTCTACTATTAAAAATAGCACAATAGCTTATAATAAAGCTAGACATAATTTAAAAATTAAGAATAATGAATTAGAAACTAAAATCAACTTGCTAAGGAAATCGTAAAGACAAACTCTCAAAACATAAATTCACAATTTCAAGTAATATCTAAGAACAAGTTGAATATGAATGTCATGACTAAACCTAAAAATGGGAGTAAGGAACACAAAGTATTTGTAAATCAAAATCTCAATCACTATTATTTACAAAATCATTCTTCTCCCAACTTAAAAATAGAAGTGCACAAATTTCCAATGAAAAATGCTTTCAATCATCATTACCACTATACTCTTCAAAATAAAGACTATCATAATGGAAATTTGATGCATAAAAATAATATTAAACCAAGGTTTGAATGGAGACCCAAAGTTAAAGATGAAACACAAACTCTACTCAGAAGGGCTCATTCATTTCCATCTCCCCAAAAGCAAACACGATGTATTTGGGTACCAAAAGGAACCATCCCACTTGGTCCCCTTTGGATACCTAAATCTCTTATTCATTAGGTATCATACAAATGCATGAAGTAGAAATAATTAAATATGAAATAACATCAACTCTACTTCATGATATGCTTAAACTTTTTTGTTTGTTTTCTTTTTTTTTAACCTTCATGCTATGGTCATTTTGTATAACATGCGATATGGTTTTCACACATTAAGCCACAAATTCATTAATGAATCAAATTGAATGAAATTGAATTAAAGTCATATCATCTCTCAAGTGACATATCTATCCTTCTTATTTTTAACCTTCTAAATCCTTTACCTTTAAATGTCTTATATCGGCATTATAAATTAAATGCTAAATGCTTATATGATATTATCAAGACTAATAAAATAATGATCAAAAAGTGATTTAAAGGAAGATTATGGGGTCTTTGGCAAAATGTATCAAATGCATAAGTGATTGATTACTTATTTAATATCCTTATGTCATTTGATAGCCTCAAATATGTTTAATCATAATCATGAAAAATCAGAATTGAATAATTGCAAAAATCATATGTTTTTTGAAACAAAAACCAAATTAAATTTACAAAAATATGCAAAATTTTGACGCAAACTTCAAACGATCATAACTTTTGATCCGCTTGTCCGATTTTAGCCCATAATAACTTTTTGGAACAAGGAAGAGAAGATCTATGCAATGGCAAACCAGCTTCACTCGTTTGAGTTTATTTGGACCCTCAAAATTGCCAAAATTCAACTATGTTTAGAAGTTATATCAGTTTTTCTTTTTCGGCATTTTTTTGTGTATGCGGATTTTATGTCACAGCCCTTGTTTCCCCTTCCAAAAAGCATATGCTTGTAATCTTTACATAACCTTGCACCTTATTACCATAACTTTTTCTTTCTAGCATCATCACTTACTATAAGAAGAAATCAATGTCTATGATATACCATGTTATGCAAAAGAAAAATAGAATAATGAATGTTTGAAAGACAAGCAAATTATATATATATATATATATATATATATTGTGGTTAATAATCAAAAATTCAAAGTGAAAATTTACAAAAACTTTTCAAAATAACCAAAAATATTTTCTCTTTATATTCATTATTCACCTTACAATTTTTGTTTAAGACATTTTGAAAAGGTTGAATATGAATTATTTTTACATACTTCACCTACCTCATTATGAATAATTAATCATGAGTATCAAAATTTCTATGTGATAAAATTAATGATCATAATTATGTATTATCAAGAGATCTTTTAATTCAAACATTACACATAACTACAAAAGATCCTTTTGGTCCTATCATATGATTGGAGATCATGATAATATATGAATAAATTATGTATTGTGGTTGCATGTATCTTACTATATTTAGACCTTAGAATCACCTTGATATCAATAACATCAAATCATATCATCACTTAATTCTAGGTCTACAAATTGAATTTCTATCGATATAAAAGACATGCATTATTCTTATGGGATAATATGAACTCATCATACTAGCATTATCAACTAATAAATATTATCATTCATATTAGTTATCAAATAATGTCATAATGAATCCATCTTAAAGT
This sequence comes from Dactylorhiza incarnata, assembly GCA_033032865.1. NCBI lineage: Eukaryota > Viridiplantae > Streptophyta > Magnoliopsida > Asparagales > Orchidaceae > Dactylorhiza > Dactylorhiza incarnata. Next base: position 6,071,315 of record JAWHQI010000126.1, on the reverse strand, counting down.
AGAAAAATTGAAAGATAAAATAACTATGTGACTTTAAATTGTTTCCATTAGACAAAATGCTTAGGATGTCCATGATCATTCACCCACATTATGTGTATCACAATAGCGAGGGCGTAGGATTGTATGCATTAGAAGATCTAACCTCTAAGTTATGTCTTGTCCTTAACCGGGGAGGGTTCCAGTGGGGCCTTGCGAGGTACTGGTGGAAAAGAGTGCTAGGTTGAGCATTCTCTAGTGTGTGCATATGAGATTAACACTCCAACCTACGACATGTGTGCAGCTCCTCATGCCCATCCATAACTTAGTACATGGCTAGTGTGTATGCATATAGTTAGGGTATTATTATCTAAGACATTCCTATATCGTATATTTTGCATGCACTCTTTATGACTATATTATTCATACATTCTTGTTTTAATCAAACATGCTTATCTTGTGTTTAGCATATTTTATTATTTTTGATCTTTAATGATCTTGTAAAACACAAGTATTTGAAAACCAAATAAAAATATAAAAACCTTATTTGAACAAATAAAATATGCTTAATGAGTCTTCTAATGATCTCCAAAATGTCTGAAATTTATACACTAAGAAGGCATTTCTATAATAACACGAAATCAAAGAAAAGTTTTTTTTTAAAATGCATGAAATCATCTACTGTCTCGGCGTTAACTAGTTAACGCCTCTAACGCCAGCGTTAGAAATTAACGCCTAGCGGCCTTATGTGCAAAATTGCCAATATCACAATGCTGAATAGTATCTGATCTCTATATCTCTCAGTTTAGTCATCATGCAATCTGATTTACATTATTTGAATTAACATTCTTAAAAATAATTTTACAACATTTTTATGGAAAAGTATTCAACAATTTTGAGCCTTCTAATCATCTTTAAATTTTCTGAAATTTCTACACCAAGAAGGACAATATGCATATTCACTATTCCAAAGGAAAAATTTTCAAAAATCTCAAAAAATAGAGTTCTGATTGGGCGTTAAGTAGTTAACGCCAGGCGTTAGCCCTTTTTGCCAAATTGAAATTCTATTTTCTAAACACTATTTCTGGTATTTTATAATGATCTTTCTCTGTTTCTTTTCTCAATTTTTGAAATTATTTTGTTATTAATTTGGTTGTTTTATTCCAAAATACAAAAAAAAATCAAATAATTCAAAATAATCATAAATATGTTTTTGTTATTTATTTTGCTTTAAATATTTACAAAACTGTGGTTTGACTATAAGATTTCACAAGAGCAAAACTTCTTAGTTATTTTGTTTCAACTGGTCAAAATTGTTTAGGCTTACACTTAAAGAATATCTTCAATGTCTAATTTTAATTTCAAATTTCCTAAACATTGTTTTATCTTCATGCCTTGGCCTTAATCTGATTATGTGCAATGAAATAGTCTATAGAAAAGTGTGTATGATTGCCTGGCATGCCTCTAAGCATGAGTAATGTTTTATGCTAATCAATGATTCATTCACTCACTATTTTGGAAATCTACATGTGCTCATAATCTTAGTCTTGCATGATTGTGTAGTGTAATAGTCTTAACATATTAAGTTGTATGTCTAAATTACCTACACCTTCATTCAAACAATAAATTTCTTGCACACATAGAAGTGTTATTTCAATATTGTTAGTGTTTGCAGCAACAAGTGAATTCAGAGACCTTTAGCCCGCTATTACAATAATATGAAATAAAATGCCAAAGATAACTCAACCAAGCACTACTCACCCTCTTGATAAGTCTTAATGAGCATTGTGAGGTTGAGCACCTTGGAAAGAATTGTAAAGTGTCTTGTGCAAACACATTCATCTTTTATCACTTCTATTTGTACACCGGATCACTGAAAATGAAAATCGATAAAATTGCTTATGTGATCCCCCAAGCAATACTTCGCTCCCTGATAAGTCTTAATAAGCATTGTGTGGGCGAAGCACCTTGGTTGTTGTACTCATTATTTGTGCCTTGAAACTTTATTCTAGATTTGATGTGTGAAAGTAATTATAAGATTGCATCCTTAATATTGTTGTCACTACTTCATTATATATGTCATGTGTTTTGAATATTTCACTTGTATACTTTTATCAAAACACCTTATGCACACATCATTGTTTTTCATAAAGCTTCCACTTATGAGAAATGGAACCTAATGCAAACATTACATAATTCTCTAAAAACTTAAGTAAAAGCACTAGATTGCAATGCATGATTTCTACAATGTTTTCTTTATTTGAAATATGAATTGGTTACAATATAGCTATTATCTTTTTGAATATGCTAAATCATGCTTGCCTATTAGTTATGAAAATTTTCAAAGTTAAAATGCTCAAATGTGAAAAGTCTAGACATATTGTTAGAATGGTAAAACTATAACAAAAATACTACTCTTATTTATTTTGTTTTTGTTTTCCGCATTTCTCTATTTGATCATGTATCCTTATATCATGTGCTCTCATGCTTATTTCTACATTTTGTTTTCACTTGTGCTTTGTCAAACAAAATTGTATCTATCTTAACAAGTAGTTTCACTCTTAAAATAAATTTAAAAAGCAAGTGATTACATTCCTTTGGTATAATATTTGAATGATGTTCTTTCACGCTTATCATATATTTTTCTGTTGTGCTACTCTCTCCCTTAGCTCGATCATGACTTACTTTATGTTTACACAAAACTCTAAATCCTCTCTTAGTTATGTCCCAAATTTTGTCTTCTTTATTATAGTTTTGTTACACTCCACCCTCTTTTGCTAATAACAAAAGGGGGAGAATAAAATGATAAATCACAAGGAGTAGGATTCACTAGATTAAGGGGGAGCATAAATCTAGTCTATGGGTGGATACACTAAGGGGGAGCACTTAAGTAGGGGGAGCACACTTTTAAATGATCTATAACTCTTATTATTATCTCTATGATTACTTAGTGTCATATATCCTTCTAAAAACACATATCTTATATATGAATATGATTTATCTCTATTAGATTTGTTATTATCAAAAGGGGAAGATTGTTGGAAGATGGTTTTCCGCATCCCTTTGATTTGAGAATAACAAATCCTACTTGTGATTTTGTAATCAATTTTATTAATGATAATCATGTCTTTTTTATTTAATAAAATTGATTTCATTTCTAATTTCATTATCTCTTTACTTTTGATTTAACTTACTTCGACCAAAATATAAAAAGTGTTCTATAAAAGTTTAATGTTTTTGAAACCCTTATTCACCCCCCTCCCCCTCTAAGGGCGCCTCAAGATCCAACACCTTTTTCTTTAAGTTCTCATATTGAGATATGAGAAGAGCTTTTTTGTCTTTCCTCTCATCAGAACTTCCTTCAACCAGTCTGGAAAGAGATTCCCAGATCTCTTTTGCAGAGTTGCGGTCAGCAACTTTCTGAAATATGTCATCAGACATAGTTGAGACCAGTATGTTCATGGTCTTGGCATCACATGCCTTGACCTTCTTCTCATCATCAGTCCATTCTGCTCTGGGGACTGAAGTTTGTATAACTTTTCCACTGGTGTCCTTCCTTATTGGAACTGGGAGACCTGTGAGGATGACATTGAAGATTTCTTCATCAATAGAATTTATGTATAGTTTTATTCTGGCCTTCCAGAGTGTAAACTTCTTCAGATTACACACTGGAGGTCTTGTTGAGGCATAATCCTTAGAACTCATTTTTCTTTATGAAATATATGTGTATAAAAGAAAATAAGAGTATGAGGCATTTTTGATCAAGGTGTTACCCTCTTAATGATCAACCTCACTCTGATACCAATTGAAAGTACAAAATGTACCTCTGAGAATCCTCTAGAGGGAGGGTGAATAGAGATTTAAATTTATATCTATCCTAACTGTGAAAACAATAAACTTAACTAAGGATTTATGCTGAACAAGAACACAGGCAGAATAAGGTACAAGAAACCTTTTTTCATCTCCTTCTTTAATGCTCCTTTCTATTTCAGGTAATTATTAAGCCGTTGGAGAACGGTCTTGAAGAATGTGGACCATGAAAGAAGGATCAGAGAGACAGCTAAAAAGATATACTTTTATAGACTGTTTTCGACGTAACATCGAATTCATTTCTTCTCTTATCGGCGTAACTTCGAGTTCTTGTAGAAGCAGCTTTGATTTCATCTCTGCTCTGATTGAATTCTGTGAGTCGACGTCGCGTCGACATCTTATCGACGTGTCCGTCGAGTTGATCTTCCTGGTACTGAACTTCATCTTCTGCGTCGAAATGAAGTCGACGTTGCGTCAACTTTAGATGGCTTTGACAGATAACCTCTGCTGCGTCGAGTTGAAGTAGAAGCTGCGTCGACTTCTCCAGTTTCTCCAACAAGTCCCTGACCTCTACATCGATATCTATTCGATGTAATGTCTACTTGAGTTACTTCGACAGAGGGATTGATCCACTTGGACTTCTAGTCAGAGCAGCGTCGATATGGACTCGATGTTACGTCGAATTCTATTCGACGTAAATGTTAACTTAGCCCAATTTTGCTTCCCTTGATATGGTCCTGACACCTTATGTTGAGTGTGACATCCTAAGACATCTAATGACCAGATTACCCTCACTATACAATGGGTAATTCAAACTTAGTAGATAAAATCACTTTCATATAATTTGTTAAGTTAAATCACAGGGTTTTCCCAACACCACATGATGATATTAATGAAATTAATATGGCTTTTGGTGGAAATAAAATCTCTAATTTTTACTGTGACATAACAATGTTAGAAAGGATCTATGGTATGAAAATATAGGGCATTTGTAAATGTTTTGATTTGGTTTATAATTTTGCTAATCTTTCCCTTGTTCATATAGCAACTCTAATTCATTTGCTTGAGAATTTTAATAGACACCGCTACCAAGTGATGCATGCCAAACCAGACATTTTAAATATTAATTTACTGAATTATTACCATGTGTACTTGCTCTTGTTGATTATGATAAAGCAACTTGACGTTTGAGAATGTAGTACTTATAAACACCGTATTTGAGTTAATTTAGAGTAGCAATTGAATTTTGTCAAATATTGATCATAATCAGATATATTCGCACATAATTATGTCACTGTTTTTAAGGTCTTTCAAGTTGTCAAGCAGGTAGAGACACATGATGAATAATCTCAACTCCTTCTCACCCAAGTGTTGAGATGTAATTTGTAATGGATGGATGAAATCCTGATTGCCTAACACACACCTCTTTTAAGGAGATTTAGGCCATCTCATGTTATGGAAATAAGAGGGGCATAGTTGGATGATAAATTCACTCACAAGTCTAGGACTTGTAATTAAGCCAAGGGTAAATTGGTGAATGTATAATCTAGAATGACTTATTATGTGGCTAGGGATTGTTGACTTGAGTATGGATCTAGATAAGTCTCAGTGAGCTCCAAGGTTGGGTGAAATGGGGTTTATGGGGTAAACCTTAATTAGTGAACTTCAAACATAGCATGGTTACCATAGGTAATCCTTAGGATCACTAGTAGATATACCCATGTTTTATACTTGGTAAAATCAATATTATATTAAGGACTTGGTTGATAGTCCTTGGTGTCGATGACCCGTTTTATACACATGGGTGTGTTATGAGTGTTGGTATACATTATTGCATATTGATTCTGGTTGTAGGATTTCTTGTGGAGGGTCTATGAGATTTTTTGGTCATCACACTGACGGAAGCTGAGGGATAGACTCTAGGCTGGCGGGGTTGTGGTCTTGTGGGTCAGCTTAGCTAGTGTCTTCATGACATTTTCCCGTTGACCCTTCCCTTAGCTATTAAGTCTCTATTTGTTTTAGCCAAGCAAGAGTACTCGATTTCTCTGTTGGTTTTAGTGTTAAGACGTATGTAAGGCATAGGTCGGGTAGTGTGCATACTCACCTAGTAGTAGAGATGCCCATTCCACTGCCATCGTCTGGCAACAATGGGAGGTGCTTAACAGGTTAACTACCCTCAAAAAGTGGGAATTAAAGTTCTATGTCGACATAGAGTTGAGTGTGTGAGTAAATCATGAGTGTGTTAGGATTCATCATACATCGCATTGCATTGCATCGTACCGCATAAATAGATCGTCATCATATAAATTTGTATGGGCACTTTTATTTGATGGGTTACTTTTGTACTCTTACACAAGATCCTTAACTTATAAATTTGTATGGGCATTTTTATAAGTTAAGTTGCTTTCAGTCCTTTACATACTGCTTGCGTCTTCTTATTATGTTGCTCTATTACTTGTTCATTTATCATTGCTGCAGATTTATATTTTGTTTATAACGTAACCATGCTCATAGTATAACAACTATTAGTAAAATATACACTCAGACCTATCAAATGCTTGTATATTACTGTTTACATTGTAGCCTCTTGTTTCCTTCCCTCCACCTGGGGCCTAGGAGTTGTCGGGGGAATGGATGTTGAAATCGCTTAGTCTTTTTGACTAACGGTCATCATACCACATCATTTTAGGAGCACGCACAGCCAGAGCAGCATCACCTCGCGTAGGAGGACCGCAACAGCACCTCGCGAAGTAGGACCACCAAGCCAGGGAGATAGGGCCTGACATGACAACGCAGCACATCCCGATCCCTCCTGCAACAGATGTGAGATTGAGAGTGTTTCATTTAGTTATTAATTTATTTTTATCTGATTGTATTCAGAACTTTTATTACCATTTTAGTCGCTTCCTTTTTATCATATATATTATGCGAACATTAGTTACTTTTGTGGATAATAGATGTCTAGTTTAAATCAACTTCTTTATTGATGGGTTGGCCTATGTTATTTAGCAATAGTCGACTGAATATGCGATGTAGTGGATGTTATTCAGTATGCTGATGTAAGACCCATATTTTTTTTGCATTCCTGCCGGGTCTTACCGCCTAGAACCTCCATCTTGCGGTGGCACCATTTCAATAAATAGTCGCCGCCACAATACGTCGATCCTGCCGGCTATTCAACATTATCTAGGCCAACCAAAATCACATTAAAATTGAATAAACCAGAAGAACAAGTCCACAACAATCACATAATATAAATAGTACATGCCCAAAATGAGATAGTCATAAATAGTAGAGTACTAATCAGAGTGCGGAAATATAAATAAAGTACTGTTGGGAATCTTGCCCACATGATTCCTGATTTGAAGAAGTCACCAAGTCAAGAAAATTTCACTTTGTATTTGATAACTTCTCTAGCTCATAATCTCAGGAAGTTAATGGAATGTCGTCGAGAAGAATAGGAGATATCGTCGACAAAGTATGCTTATCGTCATGATGATGAGCAAAACAAAAGCTGTGACTTGGCGAGTTCGTCGAACGCAGAATGTTGTTCGTCAAACACAGAAGGAAGATCGTCGAACGCAGAATGAAGTTCGTCGAACGCAGAGACGGAATCGAAGAATGAAGTTCGTCGAACGCAGAATGCTGTTCGTCGAACGCAGAAGGAAGATCGTCGAACGCAAGGAAGACATGAAGATATCAAAGGAAGGAATGTCGTCGAGAAGATGCAGTATCATCGACATCAACAAAGTATCCTTGTCGTCGAGAAGAACAGACATCATCGTAATGAAGGCGTGTCGTCTAGAAGACTAAAGAAGGACAGCTGAAGACAAGCAGTTGCTGAAGCAGAGTCTGTCGACATGATATCGCTCATATCGTCGAAAGAACAAAGTGATTACGACGACAAACTACAAGAAAGAGGATCACGACGACACAGTCAAAAATAGCATATCGTCGTATATGCAGAAACGCCAGAAGTTCTTGTGTCGTCGAGATATCGATGTCAGAGGCAGAAGCTAGAAGATTTGAAGATCTACTAAAGTCTAAGGCATCGACAAAGCTCTGTCGTAGAGACATTACCCATATCGTCGTGATCCTGTCAGTATCGGCATGAAGCTGAAAATGTCGTCAAGACAGAATTCAAATATTGCGGACGCACTGTCAGCATTTAATGCCGCCGCCTGATTGTCCAATCAGTGCGTGCTCTTAAGGAATGGGCGTCTTACATTAAAGGACATCATATGAGACCGTTGGGAGCCTTGCAGTCTTATAAAAGAGATAAGAGGTTGCCCTAAAAAAGAGAAGGAGAGAAGAAGAATCCCGCCGTTGCTGCGGAGATGAAGAAGAAAAAGTAGAGAATAAGAATCAAGTGTCCTCAGAAGAATCAATCATCTCCATTGACTGATAAGAAGTCGTTCCCCATCTGGCTAAAGAGTAGATATTGAAGAAGATCTGCGCTTTCAAGATCTAAATCAGAAACATCTTCTTCAACCTCAAGAAGTCGATCTCCATCAGGCTAAGTTGCCGATCTCCATCAGGAAGAAGAAGCAGTTGTCATCACTGTAATTTCTTGTAAGGCTTGCGGGCCTAAGTGTCTATCTTGAGGGTTGGAGAGCTGTGAGGCTTGAGGGCCAGGGCAGTGGACTTGCGGGTCCGACACCGTCTAGCTTTAGGGCTGGAGAGCTGTGAGGCTTGAGGGCCAGGGCAGTGGACTTGCGGGTCCGATCTTGTCGATCTTGATGGCTTGGGTGCAGTAAGGGCTTGCGGGCTTAGGCTGTAGGAACAGGACTTGCGGGTCTGTGTTGTGTAGTGCTTGAGGGCCTGAGTGTCGAGCTTGCGGGCTCGGGTGCAGTAGGGGCTTGAGGGCCTGGGTTGTAGGACTTGTGGGTCCGTGTTGTAAGGCTTGCGGGCCTGAAGATTTGATGGGGTTTGCCGAGCCTAGCACACTGCTAGGTAGGCGCAGAGGGATAGAGGACTACTCAAGACACCCGGTATTGAGGAACCTCTATAGATCATTGTGTGATTTTCTGTGTTGTGCTTTATAATTTATAGATCTAATTAACAGAAATCAAGAACACCTATAGGGGATAAAATAATTTGAAAAACCTATTCACCCCCCCCCCCCCCCTCTAGGTGATAAGTTGACACCCAATTAACAACAAGTGGTATCATAGGGAGGTTGTTCAAAGAAAAGCTTAATAGCTTGAACAGATCTGCCCTTGGGTGTCCATTCATCATAACCATGGAATCAAGCATAACTATCTGTTCCAGAGAGAACTTTTTTCCTTTGGAAAGTAAGGGCTAAAATATACATGGAGGCAATGGATCCCAGAATGTTTTCAATTATTCAAGAAGGACCCTCCATGACTATGATAGAAGATGAGATCCTTCTAGCCAGCTTGGACAAAGAAGCTAAAGATATTATAGTTGGTGCAGTTGACATCTCAACCCTTCAGGAACTGGCTCACTGCACAACAACAAAAGAGATGTGGAACTCTCTAACTGTCCTCATGGAAGGATCGACCAAAGTTAGAAGCACTGCGGCTGAGAGGAAGATCAAAACCCTGAGTGATAGTGACTCAAGTAAGACAGATACAGAGGAGGAAGCTCATTTTGGACTGACTGTCCTATCTGAATCAGAGGAAGAAATTCAGGATGACACACCACCAGAACAGGTAAGCATAAGGGCTCCCCTATCCAATACTGATTCAGAATTTGAAATAAATTTCTCAGAAAATTATGAGGATCTTCTAAAAGACCTCAGAAGGAGCAAGGAGCTCTACGAAAAGCAAGCTGATGAGATCTCAGCTCTTCAAACCAGAAACTCCGATCTCTTGGAAAAGGCTGAAAGGCTGAATATAGAGAACGCAGATTTCTGCCAGCTCAGAAGAGATTATAATGCTAGCTCCAACATGGATCTAATAACCAAGTTTGGGAAAACTATGAAAGCTCTGGTTGACAGCAGAGAGCTATGCTACTCTCTAACCAAAGAAATTATTCTTCTAAAAAAGGATAGGGATCTGGCAGGACCGCAAAAATCCAGGGTTAATCAGGCTAGTGGCTTGAAGAACAAATCCCCCACAAAAGGAAGGACAAGAGCCAACTCTTCCAAAACAGAGACGACTCCTCCACTGGTTAATGGCGGCTGTATCTCTCAAGAAATAAAGCAAAAATGCTTCATAGAAAATAGCTCAGACCCACGCTGTGAGACAAAGGCTAACCTAAGGAAGGTCACTTCACCCTTCAATAAGGGCATGGGGGGACCATTCCTTGGGTGTCTTATGGATGGGACTTCCACAGGGGGAATAAAGAAGTTACCAACCGCATCCAAAGTATATCATGAAAGAAGGATCACAAGGGAACAGGAGCTCAGTAAGTCTAGGAGTATGAAGGAACCCTTACAAAGGACTGACTTCAAGAAATGAATTGTGAACAGAAAGAATCATATCTCTGTACCAATACAATTCTATCTCTGACAGGTACTCTTCCAACTGCCCACAGAGGAATCATACACCCACCAACAACAAGAGGACAAGATACAATAAGTTTGACTGCTGGTGCTGTGGCAAGACGGGCCACTTTGCAATTGACTGTTGGTATAATCCAACTGCTCCAAGGGTAACGAATGCTAAACCTGCAAATCGCCTTGCTCACTATCATTACACATATACTAAAGTAGTTAAATCCAGTATGCTCTTCAAATCTAACAATGTGCTAGGACCCAAAACTACTTGGGTTCCTAAGGGTCTGTAATCTCAATTTGCAGATAGTCCAAGTGCCCATATAAATCTGGGCCTTGGACAAGGTGCCTGTTCTGGCCCATAGGCTGGAACAGAAAAATTAGCTCACTAACAATCTTAGTGCAGGGTAGGTGCCAAAGGATAACTCCCAAGGAGGGCAGGAGAATACCTTAGGCAGACTTGTAAGGAAGAATCGTATCGTCGATACAAATAGACGTTACGAAGACAAAGGAGAAAGTTGGGAGGATGCGCATCCAAGGATCATTTTGACGACAATAAGCGTATCGTCAAAATATAATCGATCTATTTATCACGGGATTAGTTCGGTCTATCGGAGCCGTCTGATCGCTTTCTTTCCTTCAAAAGGTACGCGCCTCTTCACCTACCGACACTATAAATAGAGTGAATGCTCGAGAATAAGAATTACGCTATCATTTGCCCTAAGCTATTCCTTCAAAAAAAACCCTCTTCGTCCCCAACGTATCGCCTTCCCAGGGATAATGATACCGGAAAAAGAACTCCTGAAAGACAACCTAAAAAAATCTGGTGAGATGGCAGATCCGGTCTATCGTTCGATGTCACTTCTGCTCACAGCTCAATAGGAGAAAATGGAGACTCTTATAGAAAAGGTTGTGAACAGAATCCGGGATGACATGAAAGAAGAAATAAAATTGATAAAGAAGGATGTTTCTCAACTCCACACTCAACAAGCAGAGTTTACCGATCTTATTCTGAACAGAATCACCACTCACGAGCAAACCCTAGACACTCATCTTCTGGAAGTAAGAATCTCCATAGATGTCGGAAATCAGGAAACCCTGGAGCAGCTGTTTGAGCTAGAGGAATCCGTGACAGAAGAAATTCAAAAACAGGAAGAGGAGATTAAGGAAGAAATCCAGGAGGAAATCAAGGGAAGCAAAAATGCTTGTTCACATCAAGCAATATGGGTAAGTAATCAAATAAAGCAAGCACTACAAATGACTCAATCCGTATATGTACCCACTGAACCCTCCATCAACACCGACTCTAAAACCTATGAAGTCGATTCAGGCGAATCCGCAACATCCAGGAAGAGGAGGAAAATCTCCAGCGCAGAGTACAGAAAGAAGAGACTAAATGAAGTTGAGCAGGATCCAGACTCAAGCAGATGGAGCCCTCGTTCAAATGAAATCATCATAGAGTCGTGGATAGCGTTCAGACACAGTCAGGTAGACTACGAAAGAGTCTACTCCTCAACAGAGTGGAATCGTCACCTGCGAGAGCTGGAGGCAAGGAAACTACATAAGATGGCCTTTCCCCACGGTCCTCCACCTCCTCCAAAGAAGATCTCGAAGCCAATCGACTTCTACATGAGACAGAAGAAGAAGGAAGCAAAGGGAGCCAGTTGCAGCAAGCCCTAAGGAGACGTCTCGTTCAAGACAATAGAATGACATAGATTTCTAAGACTAATCTTGCTCCAAAGAACAATTGGTCCTTTATATGTCTAGTTATATATATAAACAATCTAAGTATTTGAATACTTATATATGTGACTGCTTATAAGGCATATGCCTGTGATTATATTACTGCATCCTATTCTTGATGTGTATGGTATTACCAAATGTGCTATTACTGCATATCCAGTCATTGCTTGCTAAAAACTGATTACATGTCTTGCACCTTATGTTCCTAGTCGTACAATCACACATGGATCTATGCTAGACATCAGATGCAGGTTATGCAGGATGCAGGAAAGACAGGTAAAAGATATCTTGGAACAGTAAGCAGCAGACCAATGTGGCTATCTCAACGACTGTGGATTCAACATCAACTTGAAGACTATAATCTAAAGATGACCAAAACACCCATGTTTTGTGACTCTTCAAGTGCAATGTCAATTGCTAAGAACCCTGTCTCTCACAGTAGGACTAAGCATATTGAGATCAGGTGTCACTTCATCAGGGAGCATGTGGAAAATGAAGATTTAGCCCTTGAATTTGTCCCAACAGACAAACAAGCGGCTGATATCTTTACTAAGCCCTTAGTTGAAGCTAAGTTTAATTTCTTCAAATTCCAATTGGGGATGTTAAACTTAGAGTAATCCTTAACTTATTCTTCACTAATCCCTTTCTAGATGATTGGTTAGAAAATTTCTCAGGATTTGGATGAACTATGACTGAGCAAGGGGGAGCTTGGACTATTGTCTACCTAAAGGAGAGCTTCAGGAAAGAAGTCAGAAAGGGGGAGAAATGGCATCAACATTTTCAAGACAAGATGCTCACGAAGACCTCAAAGATATGAGGAGCAAAGAAGTAGGGGGAGCCACAAAAGAAGAGACATCAAATCAAGGGGGAGCCACAAGCTTGATGTACTCAAAAGCGAAGCAAAAGATAAGTAAAATCTTTTATTTAAGATTATAACATTTATTGTCAAGTGAAAGTAGTCTTGAATTGAGATTCTGACTTCTTCAAATAGTGGGAGGTTGTTGGGAATCTTGCCCACATGATTCCTGATTTGAAGAAGTCACCAAATCAAGAAAACTTCACTTTGTATTTGATCACTTCTCTAGCTCATAATCTCAGGAAGTTAAAGGAATGCCATCGAGAAGAATAGGAGATATCGTCGACAAAGTATGCTTATCGTCATGATGATGAGCAAAGTTAAAGCTGAGACTTGGCGAGTTCGTCGAACGCAGAATGTTGTTCGTCGAACGCAGAAGGAAGATCGTCGAACGCAGAATAAAGTTCGTCGAATGCAGAGACGGAACCGAAGAATGAAGTTCGTCGAATGCAGAATGTTGTTCGTCGAATGCAGAAGGAAGATCATCGAATGCAAGGAGTACATGAAGATATCAAAGGAAGGAATGTCGTCAAGAAGATGCAGTATCGTCGACATCAACAAAGTAGCCTTGTCGTCGAGAAGAACAGACATCATCGTAAAGAAGGCATATCGTCTAGAAGACTGAAGAAGGACAGCATAAGACAAGCAGTTGCTGAAGCAGAGTCTGTCGACATGATATCGCTCATGTCGTCGAAAGAACAAAGTTATTACGATGACAAACTACAAGAAAGAGGATCACTACGACACAGTCAGAAATAGCATATCGTCGTATATGCAGAAATACCAGAAGTTCTTGTGTCGTCGAGATATCGATGTCAGAGGCAGAAGCTGGAAGATTTGAAGATCTACCAAAGTCTAAGGCATCGACAAAGCTCTGTCTTCGAGACATTACCCATATCATCGTGATGCTGTCAGTATCAGCATGAAGCTGAAAATGTCGTCGAGATGGAATTCAAATATTGCGGACGCACTATCAGCATTTAATGCCGCCGCCTGATTGTCCAATTAGCGCGTGCTCTTAAGGAATGCGCGTCTTACATTAAAGGACATCATATGAGACCGTTGGGAGCCTTGCAGTCTTATAAAAGAGATAAGAGGTTACCCTAAGAAGGAGAAGGAGAGAAAAAGAATCCCGTCGTTGCTGCGGAGAAGAAGAAGAAAAAGTAGAGAACAAGAATCAAGCATTCTTAGAAGAATCAGTCATCTCCATTGACTGATAAGAAGTCGTTCCCCATCTGGCTAAAGAGTAGAGATTGAAGAAGATCTGCGCTTTCAAGATCTGAATCAGAAACATCTTCTTCAACCTCAAGAAGCCGATCTCCATCAGGCTAAGTTGTCGATCTCCATCAGGCAGAAGAAGCAGTAGTCATCATTGTAAGTTCTTGTAAGGCTTGCGGGCCTAAGTGTCTAGCTTGAGGGCTGGAGAGATGTGAGGCTTGAGGGGCAGGGCAGTGGACTTGCGGGTCCGACACCGTCTAGCTTGAGGGCTAGAGAGCTGTGAGGCTTGAGGGCCAGGGCAGTGGACTTGCGGGTCCGACACCTTCTAGCTTGAGGGCTGGAGAGCTGTGAGGCTTGAGGGCCAGGGCAGTGGACTTGCGGGTCCGATCTTGTCGAGCTTGAGGGATTGGGTGCAGTAAGGGCTTGCGGGATTAGGCTGTAGGCACAGGACTTGCGGGTCTGTGTTGTGTAGGGCTTGAGGGCCTGAGTGTCGAGCTTGCGGGCTTGGGGTGCAGTAGGGGCTTGAGGGCCTAGGCTGTAGGACTTGCGGGTCCGTGTTGTAAGGCTTGCGGGTCTGAAGACTTGACGGAGTTTGCCGAGCCTAGCACACTGCTAGGTAGGCGCAGAGGGATAAAGGACTACTCAAGACACACGGTCTTGAGGAACCTATATAGATCATTGTGTGTTTTTCTGTGTTGTGCTTTATAATTTATAGATCTAATAAATAGAAATTAAGAACACCTAAAGGGGATAAATAATTTGAAAAACCTATTCACCCCCCCTCTAGGTGATAAGTTGACACCCAATTAACAACAAGTGGTATCAGAGGGAGGTTGTTCAAAGAAAAGCTTAACAGCTTGAACAAAACTGCCCTTGGGTGTCCATTCATCATAACCATGGAATCAAGCATAACTATCTGTTCCAGAGAGAACTTTTTCCTTTGGAAAGTAAGGGCTAAAGTATACATGGAGGCAATGGATCCCAGAGTATTTTCAATTATTCAAGAAGGACCCTCCATGACTATGATAGAAGATGAGATCTTTCTAGCCAGCTTGGACAAAGAAGCCAAAGATATTATAGCTGGTGCAGTTGACATCTCAATACTTCAGGAACTGGCTCACTGCACAACAAAAAAAGCGATGTGGAACTCTCTAACTGTCCTCATGGAAGGATCATCCAAAGTTAGAAGCACTGCGGCTGAGAGGAATATCAAAACCCTGAGTGATAGTGACTCAAGTAAGACAGATACTGAGGAGGAAGCTCATTTTGGACTGACTGTCCTATCTGAATCAGAGGAAGAAATTCAGGATGAGACACCACCAGAACAGGTAAGCATAAGGGCTCCCCTATCCAATACTG
Organism: Dactylorhiza incarnata; assembly: GCA_033032865.1. Lineage (NCBI taxonomy): Eukaryota > Viridiplantae > Streptophyta > Magnoliopsida > Asparagales > Orchidaceae > Dactylorhiza > Dactylorhiza incarnata. The sequence goes on along the minus strand of JAWHQI010000126.1, from coordinate 6,055,893 downwards.
ATTCAAAATCTGAAAGAAGTTTCTCAGAAAATTATGAGGATCTTCTAGAAGACCTCAGAAGGAGCAAGGAGCTCTGTGAAAAGCAAGCTGATGAGATCTCATCTCTTCAAACCAGAAACTCCGATCTCTTGGAAAAGGCTGAAAGGCTGACTATAGAAAACGCAGATTTCTGCCAGCTCAGAAGAGATTATAATGCTAGCTCCAACATGGATCTAATAACCAAGTTTGGGAAAACCATGAAAGATCTGGTTGACAGCAGAGAGCTATGCTACTCTCTAACCAAAGAAATTGTTCTAAAAAATGATAGGAATCTGGCAGGACCGCCAAAATCCAGGGTTAATCAGGCTAGTGGCTTGAAGAACAAATCCCCCACAAAAGGAAGGACAGGAACCAACTCTTCCAAACCAGAGACGACTCCTCCACTGGTTAATGGCGGTTGTATCACTCAAGAAACAAAGCAAAAATGCTTCAAAGAAAATAGCTCAGACCCACTCTGTGAGACAAAAGCTAACCTAAGGAAGGTCACTTCACCCTTCAATAAGGGCATGGGGGGACCATTCCTTGGGTGTCTTATGGATGGGACTTCCACAGGGGGAAGAAAGAAGTTACCAACCGCATCCAAAGTATATCATGAAAGAAGGATCGCAAGGGAACAGGAGCTCAATAGGTCTAGGAGTATGAAGGAACCCTTACAAAGGACTGACTTCAGGAAATGAATTGTGAACAGAAAGAATCATATCTCTAACCAATATAAGTCTATCTCCTACAGGTACTCTTCCAACTGCTCACAGAGGAATCATACACCCACCAACAGCAAGAGGACAAGATACAATAAGTTTGAATGCTGGTGCTGTGGCAAGACGGGCCACTTTGCAATTGACTGTTGGTACAATCCAACTGCTCCAAGGGTAACAAATGCTAAACCTGCAAATCGTCTTGCTCACTATCATTACGCATATCCTAAAGCAGTTAAATCCAGTATGCTCTTCAAAGCTAACAATGTGCTAGGACCCAAAAATACTTGGGTTCCTAAGGGTCTGTAATCTCAATTTGCAGATAGTCCAAGTGCCCATATAAATCTGGGCCTTGGACAAGGTGGCTGTTCTGGCCCATAGGCTGGAACAACAAAATTAGCACGCTTACAGATGATGGAGTCTCTCCAACCAAAGATTTCCGATGCCATAGACGCTACAACCTCCGCCCGAGGCACAAGAATAAATAATTAATAATTATAATTATTCTATTATAATTATTGGTTAATATTTATAATTATTCTATTATAATTATAATTTTTGATATTATCATATTTTAATTAATTAATAATTATAAATATTCAATTATAATTATTGATTAATTATTATCATGTTTTAATTGTTTTATCTTATTTAAATGTTTCTTATTCTAGTGTAATATGCTTGAGAAAATCTCATTTCAAGCGGGGTAACGAAAATCTCTAACTTTTGTGTGATTCCTTCTTGATATGTGGTGGATTAATTTTTGTGTTGGATTCAACAACGTTGATTTTTTTTTCGTGGTTTTCTTCAATCGTTCGTGTTCATCTTGATTTGATTTTAATTCGTGAGGATTGACGATCCTCATTTTCTTTTTGTTGGGAGAGATCTACCAATTCCGAATCATTACTTTTCGGTGGATCTCTTTTGGTACAACATCGCTTGTTCGGATCCAATATTGGTCCATTTAGTTTGATCGATATTGGCCCATAGCCCTTATTCGATCTCTAACGGCGTTGCTACCCGTACGTTAGCATCGGAAAAATAATATTGCATAGCGTGTGTGCTGCGAATAATTTTGTGCGAACGTATTAATTGGGAGCATTGAGAGGTAACACATGCGTGTTTTGTAGTGATCGTGTCAGAGAGCGTAGACTGCATCAATTTAGTATCAAAGCGAGGTTTGTGTCAATTTCTTAATTGACGCATTCCTAAAGTTTTCTTAGAACGCGGGCACTCACAATCTTCACACGATTTTGTGTTCAAAATTTAAAAATAAATTTCGTCGGTCTGCGAATAGCGGCCTAAAATTTTTATTTATATGCGAAAATCAAAAAAATAATTCTGGACATTCTCCATATTTTTCTCAGTAAGAAAATAAAAAAAAATATTTTACTTACCTTAGTTATTAAGCGGGAATAAAATTATCATTCGTAAAATTTTGGCCTAATCTAAATTTTTGGTCTGCAAATAGCGGCCTAGATCCTCATTTTTCTGCAAAAAAAAATCAAAATACAATTTCTGGAAATTCTCCATTATTTTCTCAGCAAGAAAATCAAAAAATATTTTACTACCCTAGATATTAAGCGGGAACAAAATTATCTTTCGTAATTTATTCAGAATCAACTATCTATCGGTTTATGCGCACTAAACTATGCACAGAGTATACCCCATCTTCCTACCATATGGCGGATGAGGATAATGCCCATATGATGTTTATGAGATGCATGTTGGCTACACCACGTGTTATGGATGATTGGAATAGGACGAATATTTTCTCATTAAATTTTAAGAGCGGAGACAAGTGGTGTAAATTGATTATCGATGGTGGTAGCAGTACGAATGGCATTTCTGAAAATGCGGTGATCTGGATGAAGTTAACCATGGAACTGCACCCACACCCCTATAAGGTTGCTTGGGTAAATAAGTTAACCCTTCCGATTATGAAGCGTTGTTTGGTTCCCCTTACCATCAAGGCTTACACTGATAAGGTTTGGTGTGATGTCATCCCCATGGATGCATGTCATGTTTTGTTAGGACGCCCATGACTTTACGATCATGATGTTACTCACTCGGGGCGAGCTAGCACTTATGAGTTTAAATTTAATAGCAAGACCATTATCTTTAATCCCACTCCACCTAATGACCGTTCGGTCCCTTCTAAGGACACGATTATTCCGGTAGAGAAGAAAACATTAAGTTTGATAGATAAGAAAGAGTTTGATCGCGAAACATTTATGGAAGGTGTCAAATATGCGTTAGAATGTCTACACGTTAAGGAAGATGTGACCTCTTTTCAAAAATTACCACTAGCGTTAAGAAAACTATTAAGAGAATTTAAAGATGTGTACCCGGATAGGTTCCCACTTAAGTTACCCCCCATGCGGGAAATTCAATATGAGATTGAATTCGCTCCGGGTTCCTCTTTGCCCAATATCCCCCATTATCGACTTAACCCCTCCGCCCATCCTGAATTGCAAAATCTAATTTCAAACGACCTTATTCATGTCTCCATATTATTGTCCACGCTAGTAGTGAAGGTCATTGGGGTCGAAAAGATTACAGATGAACATATTCATTGTACAGATGTCAAGGAAATAGATTATTCCGCTCAAGGCAACTCTCCCACTACCATCTCCGCTTATTATATCTGTGACGGTTATTTATTTAATCATTGTAAGCTATGTATCCCTCGACCTTCCCTATGCCCTGTCATCGTTTGGGAGTTGCTTTGCAGCAATGTTGGTGGTCCTTTTGGTAGTGATAAAACCATTACGTTCGTGGGGGACAAGTTCCATTGGCCCTGCCATAAGCCAACGGTTAACAAATTTGTGGGAAGAGGTAGTGTGTGCCAACTATTTAAGGGTAATAAGACGAATGCGGGCCTATCTACCACACTCCTGATTCCTTCTATTCCATGGGAAGATGTTAGAGTGGAATTTATTTTGGGTCTCCCAATTACCATTAGGCGTTACGATTCCATTTGGGTAGTGGTAGAACGGTTTTCTAAAATCGCCAAATTATATTTTGAAGAGGTTATTGGACATTAGGGCGTCCCCAAGACAATAGTAATTGATAGGGGTACAAAATTTAATAGTTATTTTTGGAAGACCCTTTGGAATCGTATGGGCACCAAACTAGTGCACGGCTATAAGGCACCTGTGCCACTTGACTTGATTCCGTTACCTCCATCCTATAAGTCAAGTCACTTTGCACAAGAGTTTGCCTCTCATGTTCACAATATTCATAAACACATTACTGAAGCGTTACGCACACAATAAGCATCTTATCAATCGCATGCTAACTTACATAGAAGAGCATCTCACTTTAATATTGATGAGTACTTTTTGTACTCATCTTTTAATATAAGTTTAATATATTTTTAATATGAAATTATATAGTTTTTATGCTTTTCTTATTAAAATTATTATCTTTTCAATTTTATAAACTAACTTAAGTTTTTTTCTGTATATTTCAGGGTTTTTTTGGACGCATTGGACAAAAACTCCAGGTACACGCCCAAGGTCATGCCCGTGACCAAAGGAGTGTAACCTGCGCGGTGATCCACACCTGTTTCCGCCACTACGAGTGCGTTCCATGAAGAATTCGCCAAGTACACGCCCCAGGTCACGGGCGTGACCAAATGTCACGGCCGCGACTCGCCGCAAGCATCCAGAATCAGCCTGCCACGTCAATTAAATTTACACGCCCCAGGTCACGGGCGTGACCAGGTGCGTGACTCAATGTCACGGGCGTGACTCATCCCGCGCCACTCCCCACTTCTTCCCGCCGAAGATTCCTGCCAGCAGCACGTTTTGAAGGTTACACGCCCTAGGTCACGGGCGTGACCTAGGGCGTGATGCGCCCGAATCGCCTGCATTAATGCCAGACTGTGCCCTTTCCTCTCTGAGATGATCGCGCGCCTTACATGCCCTTGGTCACGGGCATGACCGAGGGCGTGTAACCCAGAATCTCTGCCTATTTAAAGCCAGCTTCACCAGGAACTTGTGGAAGGAGTTTTGGAGACGAAATTTTAGGTTTAGACTCTTCTTTTCATTTTTTTATTTTCAAGTTTGTAGTAGTTCTTATGATCCTCCTTTATTTATTGCAAATGTACTTTTAATTCAATAGTTGTAATTTCTTTTCAATTAATAAAATAGTTCTTTTGTTTTCTCTTATTTCTCATTCTCCTCCTTCTTCACTTTTTTATTTTTTTTGTTACCAACTCCAAAGTTCTATTTGACAGAACAATAGAGATCGTCTTGAGTAAGAGTAATCAACACGCCCGGATTTTTATACGACCTTGGTTTGTATAAAGCCTATACTACATCCGACACGGTACACTTGCCGTTGTCATTTGCAAGCATAGTTTTGCTCATCAAGTTTTTGGCGCCGTTGCTGGGGATCTGAGTTGATATTTCGAAAAAGAATATCTATTGATTTTATCGTTCTCTTTCTTCTCCCCCTTCTCTTTAAAATTTTAAAAAAAATCTTAAAAAGCGTAATCTAAATTCTCGGAAAGGACGCTTTGGGCTTAAAATCCCATCATAGCCTCTAGTACCTTGCAAACCCTTCACCGGGTAGATCTTGGGAAGTCCGGGACTAATTTAACCCGCTTTTTGAAAAAAAATTTATATAATAAAAATATTTTAAAATTGCATTCATTTGAGTAAAGGTTGTTTCATTTTTATTTTTTATTATGCAATCACTTGAATTGGCCGTAAAAGTTGTCGAGCTTCAAAGCCAAGTATATCTTTTGGAAGCGGCACAAAAACGCCAAAATTGCTGTCATTATTGTAATGCGCCTCATCAAAGTGAGGAATGTTATTTACATTCATATGCTCAAAATAATTATTATGAAAATAATTTTTCTCAATATTATGCAAATAATTTTGATAATAATTACGATCATAATTTTTCCCCTTTTAATGAAAATAATTTTTCAAACTTTGATGAAAATAATTTTTCTAATTATAATGAAAACAATTTTCTTGAATTTAATAATTGTTCTTCTAGCTCCGAAGTTGATTATTCTTGGTGGCAAGCTTACCCGGATAATTCTCGGAGCGACGAAGATAAATCTTTATACACAAATTTTTATTTTTCTTCTTATACACCGCAGTTTTTGTTCTCTAATTTGGGGGAAATTCCGCAGATTCAAATAGATACCGCCCCCCAAAAGTTAGAGGAAAATAATTTTTCTAATTTCCACGAGAATAATTTTTCGGCCTCTAATAATTTGTGTTCTAGCCCCGAAGTAGATTATTCTTGGTGGCAAGGTCACCCGGATAGCTCTCGGAGCGATGAAGATAAATCTTTCGATCCGAATTCTTGTTCATCTTCTTTTACGCCGCAATTTTCGTACTCTAATTTTGGAGAATTTCCGCTTTTTCAATTTGAAACTCCACCCCAGAATTTAGATGAGAATTTTCTTTCTTCTAGTGTTTTTTCCTCGTCTTTGGAAAATTTAGTTATGGAGTAACATGATTTCTCATGTACTCCCATAGTTTTTTTTCCCAAATATGAAGAAAAATTCTCTTACCAAGAAATTCTTAATGTTTTGGGCACCCCAGATGAAATAGAAGAAGAACAAGCTTCTTCCCCTACTTCACCCGGATCTTCTTTTCTTTATCATGAATTTTCGCAAATCTCTTCTATTTTAATTCAACCGGAAATTCATGAAAATTTTGTGTCCGAAAATTTTATCCGGCTTGGTAATACACTAGATTTCTCTAATGAAAATTTTATTTTAGAAAAGGAACAACCAGAGCTTAATTTTATATTTTCGCGAGCGCCTCCTCCTTGCAAAAAATTATCTGAATCATTTATTTGTGATTCTTTATACACTAACAATTTTCAGGTTGAAGATGAGCCTTTGCTACCCCAAATAATCGAAGATCCATATGCCGCTCATCTGTATGAATTCAAATCACCTCAGGTGTGTATAGGTGATTTGGATCTGCAAATTCAAAATCTAAGACAAACAAAGAATCACGTGTTAAGCGGAGGAGTAGCCGTGCGACTGACGCCGGCACATTCACCTACGCGTGAATTATGGGAGTTGCCTGTCCACTTCTCTTTTTTATTTTCCTTTTTCCTAACACTAACCGTCTAGCTTAAAGACGGGAAAAAGAAAGCGCTCTTGGGAGGCACCCCTTGCTTATCTTAAATTTTATGTATTTTTCTTAAAGTTTCTTTTCTTTCAAGTGTTCTTCATACTTAGTTTTAAACATTGGGGACAATGTTTAATTTTAAGTATTGGGGTGTAGCATTGTTTTCTTTGAATTTCAATTTATTTACAAAAAATAAAAAAAAATATAAATATTTTCAAATTAATAAAAATAAAATTTCTTGGAAGAACGCTTTGGGCTTGAATTCCCATCACAGCCTCTAGTACCTTGCGAGCCCTTCACCGGGTAGACCTTGGGAAGTCCAAGAAGAAAAAAATTATATAAATATTTTTTGCTAAATTTTTATACTTACTCATTTGTAAAATCCTTAGTAGATTTGCTTTTGTTTAGTGTAGTAGGGAATTTTTATACTTCATTAGATTTTAAATTTTGGAATAAAATTGTTGACTCATGCAGTGTTCCTAGTTAAACGCACGCGTTTGTAGAATTCTATGTCAAATTAACTATTCATCATAAAATTAGATTTATGTTTTTCTAACTGCGAAAAAACAATTCTTGTTTTACTTTTACCTTGAATCCGATAGAATCTGTGAATAAATTCAAGTGAGTATGTAGAAGCTTACTAGAGAAATATTACACATTTTTGAGCGGAAGGGTATTCTTTCTCAACGGCTAGAACTTGCCTCTAGCGATTCTCGAAGCATTTACATAGGTTTGTCATAGTTTTTAGAAGTGATTTAGGCCACCTTTTGATCGTTTGTGCTTGTTTGCCCACCTTTTTAAATTTTTCATTGCTTAAACACTTTGGGCCTTACCTTATTTCCTTTGCTACCTCCACCTTTCATTTTCACCAAAGCCAAAACATCCAGCCCATGATTACACTAAATATTTGAGATTTATTAAAATTCTGCAATGGGTTCAATTGTGAAAATAAGGAAATTACAACTTCTTATTCAGAGCTTTTATGAAAAAAAAAGGGATATAAAAAAAATATGAAAAATTATTGGCCAACTGTGAAAAAAAAAATATATAAAAAAATATTAATGGTCTCATTTTTGAAAAATATGAGAGTTTTGCTTCAAAATAACTCTTATGCGAGGTTTAAATTTTTGATAATTTTGGGAAACTCTCACCTTGGTTTAGTGTGATCCTTAGCCGTCATATTCTATCTTCTTGATTTCCAAATCCAAATCATATACCTAAGCCAAGTTTCACTCCTAATGAAAGCCCTTTTGATCTTTAAGCTATAACATTATACTTGTGTAGTGGAGAGAATGCGACCGGGCAAGCCTATGGCCATCGTCATTGATGGATTTCTTTGGAGGCTATCTCGAAACTCAATTTTGGGTAATATTGATCTTAGAAAACACGCTACCCTCTCCCTGAATAGCATTCTAGAATCTGCCGAACTTTCAATTTAAAAGTAAAAGCAATTTGTTAATTCAAATTACTGAAAATTATAAGCTAATCATTATGCTGAATAGATCTTTCAACTAGGATCTCTACACGTAGGCGTAAGACTTCGCGTTTTTATTCCTTGAGTTCAAAATTCTTTTCTAGTATTTAAATTTTTCTACTCCTATGAAAAGTTGTTTTCTCGGGACTAGCAAACGAGTAAGTATGGGGGTGTTTGATGAGTACTTTTTGTACTCATTCTTTAATATAAGTTTAATATATTTTTAATATGAAATTATATAGTTTTTAAGCTTTTCTTATTAAAATTATTAACTTTTCAATTTTATAAACTAACTTAAGCTTTTTCTGTATATTTCAGATTTTTTTTTGGACGCATTGGACAAAAACTTCAAGTACACGCACAAGGTCACGCCCGTGACCAAGGGCGTGTAACCTGCGCGGTGATCCAGACCTGTTTCCGCCACCACGGGTGCGTTCCGTGAAGAATTCGCCAAGTACACGCCCCAGGTCACGGGCGTGACCAAGGGCGTGACCCAATGTCACGGCCGCCACTCGCCACAAGCATCCAGAATCAGCCTGCCACGTTAATTAAATTTACACGCCCCAGGTCACGGGCGTGACCAGGGGTGTGACTCAATGTCACGGGCGTGACTCATCCCGCGCCACTCCCCGCTTCTTCCCGCCAGCAGCACATTTTGAAGGTTACACACCCTAGGTCATGGGCGTGACCTAGGGCGTGATGCGCCCGAATCGCCTGCATTAATGCCAGACTGCGCCCTTTCCGCTCCGAGATGATCGCGCGCCTTACACGCCCTTGGTCACGGGCGTGACCGAGGGCGTGTAACCCAGAATCTCTGCCTATTTAAAGCCAGCTTCACTAGGAACTTGGGGAAGAAGTTTTGGAGACGAATTTTTAGGTTTAGACTCTTCTTTTCATTTCTTTATTTTCATGTTTGTAGTAGTTCTTATGCTCCTCCTTTATTTTTTTGCAAATGTACTTTTAATTCAATAGTTGTAATTTCTTTTCAATTAATAAAATAGTTCTTTTGTTTTCTCTTATTTCTCATTCTCCTCCTTCTTCATTTTTTTAATTCTTTTGTTACCAACTCCAAAGTTCTATTAGATAGAACAATAGAGATCGTCTTGAGTAAGAGTAATCAACACGCCCGGATTTTTATACGACCTTGGTTTTTATAAAGCTTATACTACATCTGACACGGTACACTTGCCGTTGTCGTTTGCAAGCATAGTTTTGCTCATCAAATATTGATGATTTAGTATTGGTGCGCCTCATCCATGAACGGATGCCTTCGGGCACCATAAAAAAGTTGGTGAATCGGCGAGCTGACCCTTTACGAATTTTAAGGAAATTAGGAGAAAACGAATATCTTTTGGAGTTATCCATTGATTGGGGTATATCCCTTATTTTCAATGCTTCAGATTTAATGCCATATGTTTCTCCACCACTTGAAATATCCGCCTTTCCGTTTATTTCCACTATGTATTCTAATGGGTTGGAGGGTGAGCTTGTCACTGGATCGCTCTATCCATCGATTTTCACTGGAGGTACGTTGAGTGTAGATGTATAAACTTTTCTTCCTTCTTTGACAAATGCTTTTCTAAGGTTCCCCAAGACCGCCTATTTGTTTGATAGGATCTTCAGAGATATTGTACTTCCATCTCCAAAGGGTGACACGAGCCACTACTGGATAAAGTGGCATGATCGTCCGGCCTTTGACGACTCTTGGCTACATGATTCGGAGGTGGTTTTTTGGGATGATCCTCTTCTGCACCGGTACACTAAAGCCAACTCATCGGTGATGAGTTATTTTGAGAGGGGGAGGATTGATAGAGACGACGGCCCTCAACATGAAGATGATGGTACCGGCGCGCTTACGGATGATGGAGTCTCTCCAGCCAAAGATTTCCGACGCCATAGCCGATACAACCTCCGCCCGAGGCACAAGAATAAATAATTAATAATTATAATTATTCTATTATAATTATTGGTTAATATTTATAATTATTCTATTATAATTATAATTATTCTATTATCATATTTTAATTGATTAATAATTATAAATATTCAATTATAAATATTGATTAATTATTAACATGTTTTAATTGTTTTATCTTGTTTAAATGTTTCTTATTCTAGTGTAATATTTTATTCTTATTTAGGCTACATGTAGCCATAAGTGTTGTAAGCCTATAAAAGGCCATGTTGTAGAAGGATTTGAAATGATGAATAATATTTGAAATTAAAAATCCAAAGTTGGAATCTCCCTCCTCCCTTATTCTCTCTTATTCTTTAATTATTTCTTTCCCCCTCCATTGCAAATTTCGGCCAAACCAAGGCATCCCCCTCTTTGCTTTCTCCTCTACATAGCCTCCCCTTGGAGTTCTCCTCTCCATAGTTGCCCCCCTCTTGTTCTCCTCTCCACAGCCGACTACTCTCCTCCTCCCTTGACGAATGCAAAACAGCCCTCTCATTCCCTTAGAGATTTTGGCCTAGGCAAGGCCCCCGTGGTTCCGACAAACCTCATCTCCAGCGTGAAGCGAAGAAGGCGGACGAGTTTCCCTCCATCCGCCGTGAATCCGGTGGAATCGGTGAAGAGCGATTTGAGCGGTTATATGCTTGAGAAAATCTCATCTCAAATGGGGTAACGAAAATCTCTAACTTTTGTGTGATTCCCTCTTGATAGATCTTGTGGTGGATTAATTTTTGTGTTGGATTTGACAACGTTGATTTTTTTTTCGTGGTTTTCTTCAATCGTTCGTGTTCATCTTGATTTCATTTTAATTCGTGAGGATTGGCAATCATCATTTTCTTTTTGTTGGGAGAGATCTACCCATTCCGAATCATTACTTTTCGGTGGATCTCTTTTGGTACAACATCGCTTGTTTGGATCCAATATTGGTCCATTTAGTTTGATTGATATTGGCCCATAGCCCTTATTCGATCTCTAACGGTGTTGCTACCCGTACGTTAGCATCGAAAAAATAATATTGCATAGTGTGTGTGCTACGAATAATTTTGTGTGAACGTATTAATTGGGAGCATTGAGAGGTAACGAATGCGTGTTTCAGAGTGATCGTGTCGGAGAGTGTAGCATGCATCACAATGGGTCAATTGAAGGTCAATTTAGGGTTTTAGCACATATAGATCAATTTGGGGCTTTTTAGTAATTGGCCCAATTTCTCCAAATTGGTGGCCTCATGATGGGGATTTTGGGTCCATTAGGTCCCCTAGGGAGGTTGCCATATCATGTTGGGTCCAATTTTATCATTTGGAGTCCAATTGACCATATTTATGGAGGTTTGACCTAGATTGGCCTAAAGTTGACTTTAGCCAATTTTGACCTAATTGGTTGACCCCATGGGTCCCTAGTGACCCACTCACTATTCTTGGATGATCATAGAGTCAAGGTGAGGTTAGTTTGGTTTATTGAAGCCTTTTGGACACTCTCAGGCTAAGAAACCAAGATTTGCTAAATGCACCCCCAATGTGCAATTCTACACATTCTCTTAGGTTCATAGGGCCTCTTTGCCCAACTTGTGTACATTAACCCATCCTAGGGGGGATTTCCATGGTTAAGAGTGATGCTTGGGGTGCTTTATCCCCTTTGAGTTCTCCCTTTCCTTGGGGTGGCCCATGGTGGCTTAGTGCACACCATGTGTTTTTCATCTACTCAACTTGTCATCCTAGTACCCTATATCATTTTATCCTATTTTTGTCATGACAAATTTTTGTCATGACTTGTCATGACAAAAATTCTCTAGGGGCCTAGCAGTTTGGGGGATGTTACAAATCCCAACACAAAAGAAAACAATTTCTTCCCTGAAATTAAGATCGGGTGTACGGGGTTTCAGATCAAGTTTAATAATCAAGAATATTCTTAGCAATCAAGTATTACCTGATTCAACAAGTTCTTGGTGGCATTGCTGCATCAGGTCCAGTGGTTCCCACAAATGCTCCTCCCATCCGTGGTTGGACCAAAGGACCTTTACCAGTGGTACCTTCTTTCGACGCAAGACCCGAACCGCTGTGCCATCAATTCTGATTGGCTCCAAACGGACTGTCCGGTCGGATGCTATCGGGCCCGTAGTAGCAGGAATCAGTTACTCTGGACGAAGTAAAGCCCTCCTGAGTGAAGTTATGTGGAAGACATCGTGCAGGTTCGCCAATTCTGGTGGCAGCTCTAGTCGGTAAGCCAGGGGGCCGATCCGCTCCAGGATCCTATAGGCCCCCATATATCTAGGACATAGATTCTTTAGCCTCCATACCCGTGTGACACCGTGTGCCGGACGTATCTTCAGAAAAACCCAGTCTCCCACCTAGAAATCTAATTTACGATGCCGCACATTGTAATATTTGGCATGTCGGCTCTGGGCTTCTAGCATTCGTTCACGAATCAGTCGCACTTGGGCGTCCGTGTCTTCGATATATTCTGACCCCAGTGCCTTCAGATCTTTTTCCTGAACCCAATATAGAGGGGTTCTACACTTCCTATCGTATAAGGCTTCGTAAGGAGCCATGCCAATGCTGGATTGCTGGATATTGTTGTAGAAGAATTCGTCGAGTGGCAGTAGCCTCTCCCAAGGTTCCCCACTATCCAATATACATATCCTCAGTAAATCCTCCATGGTCCGGATAGTTCGCTTTGTTTGTTCGCCTGTCTGGGTGTGGAATGCAGTGCTAAACTTTAGTCGTGACCCCAGATATGCCTGAACTGCCTTCCATTCCCTCGATGTAAATCGACTGTCTCGATCTGACATGATCGATTTCGGTACTCCATGGTATCTGACAAACTACTCCACAAACAATAAGACTAGGGCGCAGATGGGGGAACCCTTTTTGGTGGGAATGAGCATGGTTACCTTTGTTAATCTATCCACCATGACCCAGACAGAGTCATGCCCGGAGCGGGAGCGAGGTTACCTGTGTATGCAGTCCATGGAGATGTCCTCAAACTTCCTTTCTGGTACGGGCAATGGTTGTAACAACCCTCCCGGTCTTTTGCACTCATCCTTTACTAATTGGCATGACTCACAGTGGGTCACGAAGTGGACAATGTCTCTCTTCATTCCTGGCCAATACATTGTTCTCTTTACATCCGCAGTCATTTTGGTGATCCCGGGGTGTATTGAATATCTGCTGTGATGAGTTTCTGATAGAACATCTTTCGGAGATTATCCCCTACCAGGATGTAAGTTCTGCCCCAGCAATGCACTATGTCATCTTTCAACGTATATTCCTGTTGGAGTTTCTGAGGTGATCTCAAAGCAATCAACAGTTAGTCTTACTACCAACGCAATATGAGCCTATAGGGTCGCACATAAAAGTGCTTGGAGAAATTGGAGAAAGAATTGAGCTGGCCTTGCTTATATAGGATATGAGTGGAGGACCAATCTTGTGACTGTTTGGAATTATGTTGAGAATGTCTCAATGGGAAATCGTTTAAAAGGGTTTAAACGGATGGATTTATACTTGACAAATTCGGCTAAAGTGTGTAGACGAATTTGGCTAAAGGGTTTAGACGAATTCGGCTAAGTCAACATTCGGCTAAAGGGTTTAGAAAAATTTATATAGCTGAATTTATATAGTCGAATTCGGTTATAGTGTATAGTCGAATTTGGTTATAGTGTATAACCGAACTTATTTATAGTCGAACTGAAGGCATTCGTCGACCGCTGAGATGGCAAAAGGCTAACGTAGCGCGTTCGTCGAACGCAGGCCTCTTGAGTTCATCGAACGCAGTCTTCTTCGAGTTCGTCGAACGCAGGCCTCTCGAGTTCGTCGAACGCAGGCTTCTTCGAGTTCGTCAAACGCAGGCCTCTTGAATTTGTCGAACGCAGGCCTCTTGAGTTTGTCAAACGCAGGCTTCTTCGAGTTCGTCGAACGCAGGCCTCTTGAGTTCGTCAAACGCAGGCTTCTTCGAGTTCGTCGAATGCAGGCCTCTTGAGTTTGTCGAACGCAGGCTTCTTCGAGTTTGTCGAATGCAGGCCTCTCGAGTTTGTCGAATGCAGGCTTCTTCGAGTTCGTCAAACGCAGGCCTATTGAGTTCGTCGAACACATGCCTCTTAAGTTCGTCGAACGCGGGCTTCTTCGAGTTCGTCGAATACATGCCTCTTGAGTTCGTCGAACGCAGCCTTTATATATATATAATAGTTCACATTCTTAGGGTTAAGTAAGTGAAAGACAGATTTTGCGACCGACCCTTTTTTCATGGTTTGAGAGAGCAGCGCCGGAAGTGTTCCGCTAGGGCTTCTCACCTCTTCTGACAGTTGCCGCCTCCCCTGTCTCAGATCTAGCTGTCCGTGGGGACACTGAGAGCCTTTCTTCTCCGACTCATTCCTTGTTGGACAAGGCATTGAGGTTCTCCTCCGCTTGTGTGGATCTCTGTAGAGGGGCCGATCCATTTCGGTTCTTGGAACTCAAGATTGGTTCTACCAGAAATCAGTGAGGAGCATCTTGGTTGAGTATCGACTCAATCCCATAAAGGTATATCATTTTGTTGCCTTTTCTATTTCTTGATTCATGAAATCTGCAAGATCCTTAACTCTTTGGTTTGTTCTTGTTATTATTTCCGCTGCGCATATGTGATATGCTGTCCACTTTGATGTTAAGAAAAACCCAACAATTCCACCGCGGTGCCTGATTCCAAGGCCCTGAAGACTGGCTCTAGTTCCGCATCGCATCTTTGTTCAGCCTTGATCCGATCTCGAATGTCACAAACTAAGCTCATTGTGGCTAGGTACTCCTGGTAGAACTTGGATCCTCCTTAGACAACAGTGTGATGTCCATGTTGTCCAGTATCTGCACCAGTTCCAAGGTCATTTGTTGGGGTTTCTTGTCAGACGTACCATCCCTCCTACTGTGAGCATCTGCCACCGTGTTTGCCTTCCCGTGATGATAGTGTATAGTATATTGGTAGTCACACAGAAACTCTACCCATCTTCTTTGTCGGATATTTAGATCCTTCTAGGTGTCTACGTACTTTAAGTTCTTGTGATCTGATAAGATATCACAGTGAACTCCATATAAGTAGTGTCTCCAAATTTTCAGCGCAAAGACTACGACTCACATTTCTAAGTCATGTACTGGATAGTTCTGCTCATGCTTCTTTAGTTGTCGAGAAGCATACGCGATCACATGTCCATTTTGCATTAAAACCGCGCCCATTCCTTGGTAGGAAGCATCTGTATATACTTGAAATTCTTCCTTCCCAGATGGAAGGGCAAGGATCGGGGCGGAGATAATTCTGCTCTTCAGTTCTTGGAAGGCTGCTTGACATTTCGGAGTCCACACGAATGGTGCATCCTTCTTGGTTAGTGATGTGAGAGGAAGGGCAATACGGGAGAACCCTTCCACGAACTTCCGGTAATAACGGCAAGTCCTAAGAAGCTCCTCACATCCGACGCTGTTTTTAATTGTGGTCAGTCACACACTGCCTGGATCTTCACCGGATCTACTTCCAATCTGGACCCGCTGATGATATGCCCTAAGAAGGCTACTTCCTTAAGCCAGAACTGACACTTGCTAAATTTGGCATATAGCGTGAGCTCTCTAAGCCTTTCCAACATGAGCGTCAGATGCTGAGCGTGTTCCTCCTTCTTCCTTGAATAGATTAATATGTCGTCTATGAAAACGATGATGAAGACATCCAGGTAGGCTTCGAACACGCGGTTCATTAGACTCATGAATGCAGAGGGGGCATTCGGGATCCCAAAGAGCATGACCGTGAATTCATAGAGGCCAAACCGACTGCTAAAGGCCGTCTTCTGGATGTCTTCTTCTTGGATCCGTAATTGATAGTACCCTGACCTCAGATCTAATTTTGAGAACCAGTGCTCCCCTTCTAGCTAATCGAACAACTCATCAATCCAGGGTAGAGGATAGGTGTTACACACGGTTAGCCTATTGAGTTCCCATTAGTCGATACACAATCGAAGGGTCCCGTCCTTCTTCTTCACAAAGAGCATCGAGGCTCCCCATGGTGATGAGCTCGTTCGGACGAACCCAGAGTCCACTAACTCCTGCAGTTGGGTGCGGAACTCTGCTAATTCCTTCGGGCCATTCGGCATGGTGCTCTAGATACGGGCTTGGCTCCTAGCACTAGTTGAATCTGGAAATTCTTCTCCCTGTGCGGCGGTAGTCCGGGTAGCTTTTCTAGGAATACGTCGGGGAAATTTTTGGACTACGTGGATATTAGTCAGGGAATTTTTCTCCTCTTTCATCTCAAAATATATCATGTAGAATTCATCTCCTTGTAAATGGGCCTTGACGGCTTGAGTCGACGAAATTAAATGACGGGAGATGGGTCTAATACCTTTGATCACCATCTCAGAACCCTCGTGTTACAGCACAATTTTCTACTTCTGGCAATCAATTTTGGCATGGTTCCAGTATAGCCAGTCCATGCCCAAGATTAGATCGTATCCCTTCATCTTCAGTAGCGTCGCTGATGCTTCAAACATCCTTCCTCCAATTTCTGCATTCTTGTTGCACTTGGCACACGTTACTATTTCTGATCCGTCTGCAAGTCGCACCTTCCTTTCGACGCCTTAAAAATGTTGCACCTGGTCCAGGTCGTTTACGAATTCTGCTGATACGAACGAGTGGGAAGCACCCGTATCGAACAGGGTGTAAGCGGGCTTTTTGCAAACTAGCACTATACCTGAGTGATTTTGTGGTTTGGTTTATTGTTGAAGTAAAGTAGGAGTTGGCATGGTATTTAAGTAACATAAAAGAAAACATTGAGATACATGTGATCACGTCTTCGGGATTCCTTGGTTCAGCAAGATCCAGCGCATACATTTGTTCCGGCTGCAGGCCTCCACCGTAAGGTCCTCGGCCTCGGCCACATCCTCAACCTCGGCCACGTCCTCGGCCTCGGCCCATGAATTGCTGTGATGGTGGTGCTGGTAGAAGTGGAGGTGGGGGGTTACCCCATCTCTGAGGGCAATGGGCCTGCACATGACCTGGTTGGTGACACCAGAAACACATCGGTGGAGGGTGTGCCCCACCTGCCTGTCTTTGGGGCTCCTGGATCCGTAATGGCTGAGGTGTAAGCACAGCTGGGGGCCTCAGCTCTTGTCGGGGATCAGTATGAGGTCGTCCTCTGCCTCTTTGATGTCTAATAAATCCTCCCTGTTTTCGGTGGTCTCGACCTCTATTCCCATTTGCATCTTCTGCTGGCCTTTTTCCCCGGCCTCTCACCATCAGCTGGTCTGCATCCAGCCTCCTTGCTGCTTCGATGATCCGGGCAAATCCGGAATCTGCTACGTACTGCAAGGCATGCCTGAGGTCATCCTGGAGGCCCTTAGAGAATCTCGTGGCATATCCGGAGTCGTTAAGCTGATGGGTGGTTGAAAGATTATATAGGTATATGATCTAATTCACCTAGAGGGGGGGGGGGTGAATTGGTCTTTTGATTTTTACTTGATTGATTTAGATGTTTAAGAATATTCTAAGCAAGTAATCAACCACACATAGAAAACACACAAGTGCTTATAGTGGTTCCCCAAGACAGAGTGTCTATGGGTAGTCCACTTTCCCCCTTCACCCTTCTAACAGTGTGTTAGACAGGGCCAACTCCTCCAAACTCAGCTAAAATAGCTTACAACACAGATCCTTTAGGATATCTCAGGTTTTCCCAACCCTACCTCAGGCACAACAGCCCTACCTCAAATCAGCCACTGATCCTACAACTCAGACCATAACAGGTCCTACAATCTCAGTCCTAAACAGTCTCAGGTCCTGCGTTCGACGAACTCGCCATACTCTGCATTCGACGAACTTTTCATACTCTGCGTTCGACGAACTTGTCATACTCTGCGTTCGACGAACTGTCTTCTGCGTTCGACGATCTGCTCTCTGCGTTTGATGAACACTCTAAGTCTCAGCGCTTGCTTCTTCCTGTCTCTGCGTTTGACGAACTGTCTTCTGCGTTCGACGAACACGCCAAATCTCAGCGCTTGCTTCTATCCCGTCTCAGCGTTCGACGAATTGCCTTCTGCGTTCGACGAACTGTGTTCTGCGTTCGACGAACACGCCAAGTCTCAGCTGTTTCTTCTGTCTTGTCTCAGCATTTGACAAACTGAGTTCTGCGTTCGACGAACTGTGTTATGCGTTCGACGAACACGCCAAGTCTCAGCTGTTTCTTTTGTCTCTTCTCAGCGTTCGACGAACTGAGTTCTGCGTTCGACGAACTGTGTTCTACGCTCGACGAACTGTGTTCTGCGTTCGACGAACACGCCAATTCTCTTCTATCTTCAGCTCAGCTTGCCCAGATGCCTTCTCAGCGGCTCCTGGTCTTGTCTCAGTGGTTCATCTGATACAGTGAGGCCTTCTCAGCTGATTTAAACAGCACACCTTTGAATCTATTCCATTGTATGGAATATCATCTCCCTGTACACTACTTGATACAAACTAGTATGTATCAAATACAATATGTACTTAGCATTGCGAGTGATGCCTCTTCAAATCAAAGGAATATTGAGGGCAATATTCCCAACAATCTCCCCCTATTTGAAGAAGGCAGAACATTCCCAATGCTAAGGTACATAGCCAACAAAAACCTATCATACAAATACTCTATTTAGCATTCATGATATCATTGCTTCTAGAAAATAATATTATTTAAGCATTAACATTATTTAAGCATGCTTTGATACCTCATGACAGATTATGTTAAGCTTTGAATAGCTCAAAGGTTATCTCCCCCTTTCTAACTCAGATTATATAACATATTCATAATAACTAACTCTGATAACTTTATCAGAGGGCTAACTCTGATTTGGTCATAGCATTGGCCATCTCCCCCTTTCAGGATTCTTCAACTATTTTACCCTTTAGGGATTGGGAGGCAGCATCTACAGCATTTGCCAACTCCCCCTCAACCTGAGCAGGAACTTTATCCCCCTCAAATTGAGAACTATTATCTTTAATAGCTGATCTTGTTCATTTTGAACAACCCTTTCTAGCTCCCCCTAACTTGGAGAATTTTGGCATGTGGTGAAATTTTTCTTAGTCCAGAGTTGAGCCTGGAGCTCTTAATGTCCATTAGCCTTGTTTGATTTTTATTATTCAAATGGACTACCCTGCAAGACAGATTTTAATATCCCTTTGGAACCCAAGGTGACTTGAGTCCTAGGTTCTTGTTAGCATAATAAAGAATTCTTCTACTCACCTCAGCCCTTCCAGGAGGTCTGTCCTTTGCACCAGGCACACTGGGGTTGTGTCAACAGTCAATGGCAAAGTGTCCCACTTTACCACATCACCAACATTCATGAATATTGTATCTCCTCTTTTGAACATTTCTTGAGGGGAGTGCAACACTGTGCACATGTTCAGGAGGAGAGACAGTTGCATTCTTCTTGTTTCTCTCAGCAATGATTTGACTGAAAGTCAATCTAAGTGCTGTCTTGATGCTCTTTGTCCTGATGTCATCAGCTTGCTTTGGCTTGGCAGCCATACAAGATCTGATGGCATCTGACACTGAGCAACAAGCCTTGTCAACAGATTTGACATCAGTTATTCTCTTTGCTGAAGCAGATTTGAAAGAGCTTGATGTTGGAGTTTCTGAGGTGATCTCAAAGCAATCAACAGTTAGTCTTACTGCCAACGCAATATGAGCTTATAGGGTTGCACATAAAAGTGCTTGGAGAAATTGGAGGAAGAATTGTGTTGGCTTGGGTTTTTCTCGAGAAGTCAATTTTAAGGATTGGTATTTCTCGAGAAGTTCTATTCCTGCATTGGGATTTCTCGAGAAATTAAATCTTTGGGATTTCTCGAGAAATTAATTTCCAGGGATTTCTCGAGAAATTAAATCTTGAGATTTCTCGTGAAATCAGGCCAATCCTGCGCGACTTAGTCGAACTGAAGGCATTCATCGACCGCTGAGACGGCAAAAGGCTAGTGTAGCACGTTTGTCGAACACAGATCTCCTTGAAGTTTGTCGAACGCAGATCTCTTGAGTTCGTTGAACACAGATCTCCTTGAGTTTGTCGAACGCAGATCTCCTTGAGTTCATCGAACGCAGATCTCTTGAGTTCGTCGAACGCAGATCTCCTTGAGTTTGTCGAACGCAGATCTCCTTGAGTTTGTCGAACACAGATCTCTTTGAGTTCGCCAAACGAAGATCTCTTGAGTTCGTCGAACGCAGATCTCCTTGAAGTTCATCGAACACAGATCTCTTGAGTTCGTCGAATGCATATCTCCTTGAGTTCGTCGAACGCAGATCTCCTTGAGTTCTTCGAACGCAGATCTCTTGAGTTCATCGAACGCAGATCTCCTTGAGTTCGTCGAACGCAGATCTCCTTGAGTTCGTCGAACGCAGATCTCTTGAGTTCATCGAACGCAGATCTCTTAAGTTTGTTGAACGCAAATCTCTTGAGTTCATCGAACGCATATCTCCTTGAGTTTGTCAAACGCAGATCTCTTTGAGTTTGTCGAACGCAGCCTTTGGTTTATAACAGTTCACGATCTTAGGGTTCGTTGCGCGAGACAGATTTTGTAACCGACCCCTTTTCGTGATTTGAGAGAGCATCGCTGGAAGTGTTCCGCTAGGGCTTCTCTTCTCTTCCGACAGTCGCCGCCTCCCTTGTCTCAGATCTAGCAGTCCGTGGGGACGCTAAGAACTTTCTTCTCCGACTCATTCCTTGTTCGACAAGGCATTGAGGTTCTCCTCCGCTTATGTGGATCTCTGTAGAGGGGCCGATCCATTTCGGTTCTTGCAACTCAAGATTGGTTCTACCAGACTCAGTGAGGAGCATCTTGGTTGAGTATCGACTCAATCCCCTTCAGGTATAATCTCTGCAAATGTTGTGGTTATTATTTTATTTCTTGAATCAGTAAAATCGCAAGATCCTAAACTCTTTGGGTTGTTCTAGTTATTTTATTCCGCTGCGCATATATGATATGTTGTATTATCATTTATGAAATGGTATTAGAAAACCCAACACTTGCATCCTTATTCTTGAATGGAGTGGCTGAAGTACCAAATACAAATGGTCCAGGTTGGTCCATTTGAATTTCCTCATGGAGAGCCTTCATAACACTCAATCCCATGCCCTTTCTTCTAATATGGGAAGGAGTATTTTCCTTCCCATAGAAACTCCCATTCTTCCAGTGACCATAAATGCTTTCATGGTCATACCTGTTGGAAGGAAGTAACACCTTTTGAAAGGTGGTTTGAGGCTTAGCCTTCCCCTTGCTCTTCTCTCCACTCCCTTCTCCTACTTCCATTTTATTGAATCCTAGTCCTCTCCTATTGGTTTGAGAGGAGAAGGTGTCAATAATAGGAAGCACAGATTTGGGCTTGGAGAATTGAGCCACCAGGCTCTTCTCTTTCACAAGCTTCTCCTCAAGGTCCTTGATGACCTTGTTCTTCAGGGAAATAGTGCATAATTGCACAATTGTTAACCCCTTTAAATGTCTTATCTGTTTACTCATCTGAGCCACCAGGGTGGTAGGTTCAGTGTAGTCATTTTTAGTCATTTTAAGGGAAGCAATTTCCTGGGCTTGCCTCTTGGAAAGCTTCTTGCTCTTCTTTAGAGCTTCCAAAAGAACACCATACTTGTCAATCAATTGATTGACTTCTTCCTCAGCTTCTGAACCACTTCCACCAATTGATGAAGGTGCTTCATATTCTAGACCAGTCTCATAATCAGAAGAGGATATGGAATGAATTAATACCTGCTCATGTTCTGAATTGTTGTGGCTGTCCTCATATTCAGTTAGAGCCATCAGCCCAAAGACTTCCTCATCCTCAGATTCACAGTTTGTGAGAGTCAAAGGTGCTCTTATCCTTTCTCTGGCTACAGAGCATTCTTCATCATCTGATTTTAAGGCCATTAGGCCATTATATTCTTCAATATCTTCATCCACCTCATCATCACTTTCAGAGTGAGATAGAGGGGCCCTGATTGCAATTCTCCCAGCAGCAGGTTCTTCAACAGAAACCAGCCCAATAAGGGCTTCTTCCTTTTCAGATTCTGATGAGCTGGAGTCTGATTCACTCCAGCTCCTTTCCTTCTTTGCTAGAAAAGATTTTTCTCCTTTCTTGCCTCTTGGCTGATGAGCCTTCTTCTCATCCTTCTCTTTTCTCTTGACTGGGCAGTTAGCAATGACATGCCCTGGCTTACTGCAACAAATGCAAACAACTTTAGAGGAATTAAATTTAGAGTTGGAGCCATACCTGTCATTCCTGGAGTGATGCTTTGAATCCTTGATGTCCTCCTTATTGTGATATGAGGAGGAGGGCTTGTTCTTCCATTGTTTCCTCTTCATCATCTTCTTGAATTGCCTTAAAAAGGCACCAAACTCTTCATCAGACGAAGAGCTATCTGAGGTGCTGACATCAGGTTCAACACTTCTCCTTGGAGGAGACACCATGCTGCCCTTGCTTCTCTAGGAGCTGTCAGCTTTGAGAGCTACAAATTTCGCTCCCTTGCCTGAGCCCTTGTTGAGGTGTCCTCTTCCTCTCTTGCAGACAGCTGCATCTCATAGGAGAGCAGCTTTCCAAATAGTGTGTGAGTGGGAGTCTCACCAAGCTTGGCCACTTCCCTGATTGCACAGATTTTTGTGTCCCAGTCCCTTGTTAGAGATCTAAGGAACTTATCATTCAGCTCATAGTTGGTGAATACTCTCCCATAAGTTCTCAGCTCATTGACTATTCTGAAGAACCTCTCATAGCACATGGAGATGCTCTCCTGGCTCTGCTGCCTGAAGGCTTCATACTCATGGTTAAGGAGTGACTTTCTATCATCCCTTACCTCAGTTGTCCCTTCCATATATACTACTAATGTGTCGCACATTTCCTTGACAGTAGTGCAGTGTACCAAATTTTGAAATGTGGAGTCATCAATAGCATTCACTATGATGTTCTTGGCTCTCTTGTCCATAGTGAACAGAGTGAGTTCATTTGTGGTTAAGTCATTAAATGCCTTTTCCACCCTTCTGGTTGGATCTATTGTGGAGGCAGTTTTGAAAGTGAAGGGACCTTCCTTGACAGTAATAAAGATCCTAGGGTCAGATGCTTCCATGAACAATCTAACCCTCTGCTTCCATTTGCCAAAGTTGGCTTTGTTGCATATGAGCAACTTCATGGAGCCCATCTCCTTCTGCATTCCACTAGAGGCCATCTGATTCAGAATAATCAATACCTATGTCGGATCTGGTCAGACTGTTATGTTTTTCTTGACCAACCTATCTCTGATACCACTTGAAAGATTATATTGGTATATGATCTAATTCACCTAGAGGGGGGGGGGGGGGGTGAATAGGTCTTTTGAATTTTACTTTATTGATTTAGATGTTTAAGAATATTCTAAGCAAGTAATAAACCACACACTTAAAACACACAAGTGTTTATAGTGGTTCCCCAAGACAGTGTGTCTATGGGTAGTCCACTTTCCCCCTTCACCCTTCTAACAGTGTGTTAGACAGGGCCAACTCCTCAAAACTCAGCTAAAATAGCTTACAGCACAGATCCCTCAGGATCTCTCAGGTTTTCCCAACCCTACCTCAGGCACAGCAGCCCTACCTCAGATCAGCCACTGATCCTACAACTCAGACCACACCAGGTCCTACAGTCTCGGGCCTAAACAGCCCTACCTCAGAGGAATCCACCTCCTACAACTCAGAACCCTTCCAGGTCCTACCTCAGAGGAATCCTCTTCTTACAGCTCAGGCAATAATGCCCTACAACTCAGGCTAAATAGCCCTACAAGCTCAGGCCTTCAGCCCTACAAACTCAGGCCAACAAGCCCTACAAACTCAGGCAAATAGCCCTACAAACTCAGGCAATATCCCTACAGTAAAAGAGTATTTTAAGCTTACTACAGCAGACAGCAGAGAGTAGAAGTCTTCTGTAGTTCCTGCACAGCTTGTGCTATCTTGTAGCTGGAGATGTTGATGGCAGCTACAAACTGATCTTCCTCTTCAGTTGAAGGATGGAAGATCACCTTGCTCCTTCTTGTAGAGGAGCTTTCTTTTTCTCTCTGTTTCTTCTTGCTTGTTCAGTGAGCAGGAGGAGAAAGACGAGAGCTCTAGCCGTCAATGGAATAGTAAATTTGTTTTAGCACTCGACCAGCACTTTTCCAAAGTGCCCTTACTTATTCAATTATACATCCCCGACCTTTAACGGCACTCAGCCGTCCTTCTGAGTAGTATGGGAGAGACTGGTGGACCCCATAATGTCATTCTGCAGCTTGCGCCAAGGGCAGAACACGCAATTTGCGTTCGACGAACTCACCATACTGCGTTCGACGAACTAAGTTCTGCGTTTGACGAACTCACCATACTCTGCTTTCGACGAACTTGTCATACTCTGTGTTCGACGAACTTACCATACTCTGTGTTCGACGAACTTGTCATACTCTGCGTTCGACGAATTGTCTTCTGCGTTCGATAAACTGCTCTCTGCGTTCGACGAACAGTCTAAGTCTCAGCGCTTGCTTCTTCCTATCTCTGCATTTGACGAACTGTCTTATGCGTTCGACGAACATGCCAAATCTCGGCGCTTGCTTCTATCCCGTCTCAGCGTTCGACGAACTGCCTTCTGCGTTCGACGAACTGTGTTCTGCGTTCGACGAACACGCCAAGTCTAAGCTGTTTCTTCTGGCTCGTCTCAGCGTTCGACGAACTGAGTTCTGCGTTCGATGAACTGTGTTCTGCGTTTAACGAACAAGCCAAGTCTCAGCAATTTCTTTTGTCTCGTCTCAGTGTTTGACGAACTGAGTTCTGCGTTCGACGAACTGTGTTCTGCGTTCGACGAACTGTGTTCTGTGTTTGACGAACACGCCAATTCTCTTCTATCTTCAGCTCAGCTTGCCCAGATGCCATCTCAGCGGCTCCTAGTCTTGTCTCAGCAGTTCAGCTGATACAGTGAGGCCTTCTCAGCTGATTTAAACAGCACACCTTTGACACTATTCCATTGTATGGAATATCATCTCCATGTACACTACTCGAGACAAACTAGAATGTATCAAATACAATATGTACTTAGCATTGTGAGTGATGCCTCTTCAAATCAAAGGAACATTGAGGGAAATATTCCCAACAGTGGTGGCGAAGCGGGCTAGGTGCAAGAACTCCCGCTTATATTCAAATACTGATAGGTTTCCCTGCTTTAGGTGCAGGAACCGTTCCTCCAAATTGTCTCTTGCAGTTTGCGGCACGAAGTGCTCCAGCAGTGCCTCCCTGAATTCTTCCCATGTAATGTCTGCATACTCCAAGCCTACAAAGGTGGTGTCTAGGGCCGACTTCCACCATCTCTTGGCATGAGATTTCAAGGCAGAAACCGCCAAGGACACTGCTACGTCCACTGGGCAACGAATCCCCGCCAGCATCTCCTGTATTGCATCTAGCCATTCCTCCATTTGCACTACCGACTCAGACCCCATGTAAGATGGTGGGGAGATACCTCGGAAGACACTCAACCAATTTTCCCCTGGGTTGGTGGCCTGGACTGGGGCCTGTTGCTGAGAAAAGGCCTGTAGAATAGAGGCCAAGGTCTGGCCCAGCTCCGTTTGCTAGAATTGAGTAGGAGCCGGTGGAGGGGGAACCGCACCCTGTACGAGAGGGACTTCATTTTGTACCTGGGGGATTATGCTCTGCACATGGGGAATCGTCCCCCGGGTGGGGACGTTCACCGGAGGCTACATAAGAAAAGGGGTTTGATTAGAAAGGTTGGCCTAAACATCTCATTTTGATGGACAATTTATCGTGATTTTTCCTATGGGCACACCATTGCTTCCGCTGCTAGTTTGTCCTCAAAATAACTCGATAAGGTTTGCCATAGGGTTGTGGACTTACTTATTTTGGATCGAAATTGGCTAAGCTGATACCAGTTTGTAATACCCTTCTTTTTTTTGCATTCCTACCGGGTCTTACTGCACAGAACCACCATCTTGCGGTGGCACCATTTCACTAAATGGTCGCCGCCACAATACGCCGATCCCGTCGGCTATTCAACATTATCCAGGCCAACCAAAATCACATTAAAATTGAAAAAAATCAGAAACACGAGTCCACAACAATCACATAATATAAATAGTACATGTCCAAAATGAGATAGCCATAAATATTAGAGTACTAATCAAAGTGTGGAAATAGAAATAAAGTGCACTTATGGCCTAAGCCTGATCTAACTGTCTCTTCCTCGCATCTCTCCTGGCAATGATATAATAATCCAAACACCCACACGGCTCGACGTCCTCAATAGCATATAACTCTGCCCTTTGTTCTGGGTAGATGTGCAGAGTAGGTAAATGAGGTATCTTGCTTACCGGTGCTCTCCCAGCATCAGCGGAGAGTCCGACTCCAAGTATGGTCACCGTCTCACGTTCCTCCCTCTGGGGGATGTCGGTGCACCGACCATCGATCTATAAGACTCAGACTTACACCATTCAATGTGACTGACCCACATTGTTGTCTTGGACCCTATGGCATCACTCCAAGAGGAATTGAGTCAGGGTTGGGTCATAGGGGGCTTAATTGCACCAAATTGCCTATAGGGGCAATTTGGGCATTTGGGTGATTTTGTCCTAATCCCCCAAAATTTATTGTACACTTTGGTTTACTTAGGTCTCATTTACTCTCCTTAGTGTCTAGGGAGGGTTGTGTTAGGTCAATTTGGCCAATTGAACCATAAAAGGGCATAAGTTGTAATTTGGGCAAATTGGTAATTTTGCCAAATTCCCCAAAATTGGCTTATCCCAAGGGTCCAATGTGAAACCATTAGACTCCCTAAGTGGTCTAAGAGTGCTAGGGGTGATCAATTTGATCACAATGGGTCAATTGAAGGTCAATTTAGGGTTTTAGCGCATAGATCAATTTGGGGCTTTTTTGTAATTGGCCCAATTTCTACAAACTGGTGGCCTCATGATGGGGCTTTTGGGTCCATTAGGTCCCCTAGGGAGTCTGCCATATGATGGTGGGTCCAATTTGATCCTTTCGAGTCCAATTGTCCTTATTTATGGAGGTTTGACCTAGATTGGCCTAAAGTTGACTTTAGCCAATGTTGACCAAATTGGTTGACCCCATGGGTCCCTAGTGACCCACTCACTATTCTTGGATGATCTTAGAGTCAAGGTGAGGTTAATTTGGTTTATTGAAGCCTTTTGGCCACTCTTAGGCAAAGAAACCAAGATTTGTTAAATGCACCCCAATGTGCAATTCTACACCTTCTCTTAGGTTCATGGGGCCTCTTTGCCCAACTTGTGTACATTAACCCATCCTAGGGGGATTTACATGGTTAAGAATGATGCATGGGGTGCTTTAGCCTCTTTTAGTTCTCCCTTACCTTGGGGTGGCCCATGGTGGTTTAGTGCACACCATGTGTTTTTCATCTACTCAACTTGTCATCCTAGTACCTTATGTCACTTTATCCTATTTTTGTCATGACTTCTCATGACAAAAATTCTCTAGGGTCCTAGAAGTTTGGGGGATGTTACAACTTACACTACCGCAAGATGACTATTCTGAGCATACGACTCCCCTCGGACGTGCTCAATTTCCAGGAGGGTAGAGTCTTACATTATCACGCCATATAATTTACCACCATGGATTTGTATGGACAGACCATATTTGTTTTACCTTACTCGTGTTTGGCCCGAAGAGTCCAGGTGGGAGCTTGGATGTCTATTTGCAACCTTTGATAGATGAATTGAAGATATTATAGAATGTTAGGGTAGAGACTTATGATATATCAAAAAAATAAAACTTCTAGATGAGAGCAACGCTAATGTGGACTGTCAATGATTTTTCTGCATATGGAATGTTGTCGGGTTGGAGTACACATGAAAAATTAGCGTTCCCATATTGCATGAATCATATAGAGCCGTTTAGACTTAAACATGGTCGAAAACCATTTTTTATTGACATCGTAAATTTTTGCCATTAGATCATCCATATAAATACCAAAGGGATGGCTTCACTAAGGCAAGAATTGAGATAGATGCACCTCCTATTCAATTAACCGGCCATCAACTCGAAGTTGTGGTAGCATTATTATCAAACATTCAATTTGGTAAAACTAAGGATAAAGAAAGAATTGAAGGATTTGGTGAATCACACAATTGGTTGAAATGTAACATCTTTTGGGACTTACCATATTGCAAAACAAATTTGATACCACATAACCTAGATGTGATGCCCATTGAATAAAAATGTCTTTGGCAACATATTTAGCACTGTTATGGATGTAAAAGATAAGATTAAGGATAATGTAAATGCTCGTCTTGGCCTAAAAAGCATCTGTAAGCGTCGAGATCTTGAGATCAAAGATGTGAATGGAAAGCATTTTAAACCTAAAGCAAGTTATACATTGTCTAAGGATGAACGAGAGATGGTGTTAAAATGGATAAAAAAATTGAGGTTGCCAGATGGGTATGCATCTAACTTAGGTAGATGTGTTAATTTGGATGATTGTAGAATTCATGGATTGAAAAGCCAGGATTGTCAAGTTTTTATGGAGAGGTTGCTTCATCTTGTATTTCAAGGTTTATTGTCAGAATTTATATGGAATTCCTTTACTAAACTAAGCTAATTTTGTAGAGACATGTGCTCAACTATTCTTTATGAGTCATATATGAGAAAAATGGAGGAGAACATAATTGTAATATTGTGTAAACTCGAGAAGATATTTACTCCGGCTTTTTCTGATTCCATGGAGCATTTGCCAATACACCTACCATATGAAGCAAAGGTTGGTGGGCTTGTTCATTATCGTTGGATGTATTCCTCTGAGAGGAAAATATCTCCTAAAAATATTTTTCTCTTTCTTATTATGTGTATGTACTAACTTTTATATACATACATACATATATATATATATATTTATTTATAAACGCATTGAAGTGAAAGGTAAAGAACAAAACACGTGTAAAGGGATCAATTGTTGAAGCATACTTGATTGAAGAGACTTCAAAATTTTGGTCTAATTTCTTTTCTATTGATGTGGAAACAAGGTCTACAATTGTAGGTCGCAATGATAATGTCATTCAAGTTGAACCTAATCATTTATCTATGTTCAGTTCTCTTGGTCGACCATTTTGCCCCAAAAATCTCATGCGTATTTTAACTCCACTTGAGAAGGCTACATGTACGATAAATATTTTGTTGAATTGTCTAGAGCTCACCAAATATATTGAGTAAGTAATATTATATGCTTAAGTTAGTTTTAATTATTAATTGAGAGTGCTAACTTTATATGCTTTATAGACTTTGTGATGCTGAGAAACAAGCTCAAATACCATATCTAACTCCTAAGGTATTAGGAGTTATGCGTGATAATGAGCTTGTCACATGATTTCAATATTATGTAAGCAAATATGTTGTTATTTATTATAGTTTTATGGAATGTATATTACCCATATTAACATTGTAATTCATTTCTATGCTTAATAGGTTGAGAATCCGACAAATCAAATAATAGACAGCGACATCAAAATCCTTGTTTGTGGGTTTAATAGCACTGTTAAGTGTTGGAATGGGTACTTTGTGAATGTCTATAGATTTCACACGCTTGAGTATGGAGATGTAAAAACTACAATGAATAGTGGAATTTGTGTCAGTGGGAGTTATTATAATGATTCCAGTGAAGACTATTATGGCAAATTGTTAGAAATCATGGAGTTGAGTTTTGTAGGACCCATTAACAATACTATAGTGATGTTCAAGGGTAAGTGGGTTGACACTGGAAAACGAGGGACACAGATTCATCCAAGATATATAATTATTGATATTAAAAATGATCGTATCATGGCTGAATACAATCCTTTTGTGCTTGCTTCTCAATGTCATCAAGTATACTACATATCATATCCTTGGAGAAAGAGAGCACTTGATCACCGTTGGCCACTATTTTCAAAGTTAAAGCTAGAAGCACTTATGAGATAAGTCATACCCCCATGCATAGTTAACATACACAACCAGAGGAATTTTATCAGGAGACCTCAACTTCTAATCTAGCTATTGTTGTACTTGATGACGTTGCTACTCTAATTGAGTTTTGTGTTCAAAAGAAAGATGTGAACTTGAGACACAACCATTAAGGCAAGAAGTAGGACAAAATGTTGAGTCATCTGAATCAGAAGATGAATTGACATAATCAGATGATGATGAAGAATTATATAAGGATTAATCAAAGGATGAAGATGTCACCACTTGTAGTGATACTCATATTAGATATTAATATTGTTATTTATCATGTGAATTGTGTAATCTTTATTATCTTTTGAATTTTGTAATGATTATATATTTTGAATATTAGATGATGTTCTATACTTTTTTGTTGATATGAGATAACATAGCCTACAATTATTATGAAGACTAGAAGAAGAGGCGGTAGATTATTATCTCATAGAATTCGAGATGATAGTTTCTTGAGTCTCTCAATGGAAAATGCAAATAATCATTCAACCACAGTTTCTGACTCATATAATGAAATGGATGAGGTTCAAGAGTTGCCCGGGGAGGTGAATGTACAACAAGATTGCATGCTCCCTGTTTTGGACCAACAGGAGCCAAAAAATTTAGGTTTTAAAGATGAGGTCGAGCATGATGAAGACGGTCGCGAGATACTCATTATCTTAGGAAAATGGTAATCTTGTTTTCATAGAATTAAAATTTCCTACCTTGTGATCTTTTAATGCATTGCTGAAATTCATATGGATTTTTTAGCTTAATTGAATTTGTTGTATTGTAATATCATATTTACATCTTCATTAGTACCGCTGCACCACAGTCCATGTTGAGCGATCTAAGAGGTTTGTTGAATGGAATTTGGCCCACCTTTAATAAAATTCTGAATGATGTAAAGCTCAACTTGTTTAATAAGTTTAAGGTAAAAAGTTGTATTTCAATTAGTTATTAATTTATATTTTGTATTGAAGGACATTGCTTTAAATTATTTAATATTGCAGGAAAAATTTACTTGGCGTGCTGCATTTGCAGAGAAATAAGTCTTTAAACTTTGGAAGGGTTATTTCAGTAGAACAATGGCCTTAGAGATGAGGTGCATCCGAAAAAGTACATAGTCAAGGTCTGGAACCCTGTCGATGTGGATGAGAAAAGAAATATTTGATGGAATGTGGGATATATGACATAAATTTAAGGATAGCCAAGCAAGTAACCACCAAAATTGATTATCTGATCGAGATGGCCTTGGGGTGGTTAAGAGCTTGGGAGGTACAATTTCTTTTCCTCTCATCACGCACGTAGGATGGTAAGTGGCTTAAACTTTATCAAGTACTTCTCTAATTCTTTTCTTGAGAATTATGTTGATTTATGTATCACTTACCAAATGTTACAAAGTTATCTTTTTAAAAATATTCAGCTTTCTCATAAGTAGATCAATTATAGATTTGAGTAAACAATAATTATCAAGAAGATGCATTAATCATAAATCATGTCGTTGATGTCTTTTCTTGCAGTGCGCATTACAGTGAAGCATGTGTTTCCTACTAAACCTTATACCTACTGTTATATAGAGTAAAATTGGTGTCTTTCTAATTTCTATGTTTCACAAGGCCATTGGATTTTTCATCTTAACTTTGTATTTATGACAATACTAAAAATAACTTATGAATATTTGGTCTTTATCCTTTGCATCACTATTTTGTGTTCTCAAATGTTTAGATAATTTATTTTAGTTGTAAACAATTGTACTTAAATGTGTTAAATTATAGGCACGCAAAAATGGCAGGATACCAGTCCCACATGAACAAGTTTTTATTCGAACTAATAAAATAATAAAGGGAAAGGAATTTTTGTGGACAAAAATTAGAGAAAATATATGTTTGTAGTTTTCTTCTCTTAACTTTTTAATAGACTTACAATATATCATTTGTTAGCATGATACTAATTATGGTTTTTAATTCATTTTATAGGGAACTTATATTGCGAAACTTAAAGAGAAGCAATATTCTCAAAGCAATGAATCAATGATATTGCCTTCTATCCAAGGTTCATGCAGATATGATCATGATTTATGGATAGGAACATCAGGTGGACCAAAAATGAGTGTTGCTATGGTTTTCGCAACTCACATAATGCTGATATGATCTTCTCCGCTACTAGTTCAAGGATAAACTCATGTCAGGTTGAAATTGAATAGTGTGGTGGTCATTTGCAAGAGTTAGAGAGGCAACTAAAGAAGATGTGCAGTAACTTTGATCAGAGAATTGCCAATGTCATTAAAAATATTGTTTCTGCTACGCTAGATATGCACGATATTTATTCAAGCCAACACTTTTTCCCGGGATCATATTCTTCTTAGGATGAATTCTCCACTCAAACTGCTCCTAGCTACTTTCCCGCTCCAATTGCTTCAGGTGGTTATTTTCCAGCTTCTGGATATTTTCGAGTATCAAGTCACAATATCCTCATGTTCACTATCAGGCCTCAAATCAAGATCATTCTCTTGTTCAACATAAACCTTTAGAAAATAATCAATATTCTCCGGACCAGCTAGTTACTCGTTCGTAGTTATCACATTTATCGATTTGTTTTGTTCATGATTCGCATCATGTAATAGGAGACTTATGTAGTTTTGTGTTGGATATCTCGACATTTTGTTATGTATTGATATTTAAGCACGTATCAACATTTGGTTATTTATCATTATTTTGATAGTATGACATTTGATTGCACATATATATATATATATATATATATATAAGTGACAGGCACGGGGCTCAGCATGTAAGATCCCACTCCCGCACTAGGAGAGTTCCTGGATCATATGCCCAGAACTGCCGCCTTACGGTGATGCAAATTGATGAGTCTCATTTATATACACATATTTGGACTCATCTGGGCTTATTTTCATGCATATGCACTTAACTTTTAGTCCTTTATTGCTTATATTTCACTTGAACACATTTCTTCACAAAGTGCACCTTTTAGGTATGTTGTGGTGTGCAATTGCGCACTATTTTGTTGGGGGCAAGCACATTGTGCTCCCCATTCTTTTTATGCTTTTATACTTGTGCTGGAGGTGTGTTCCCAGCGTTTGGATGTGTTGTGCAGGTGGGCAGATCGTCCATATTGCCCAGAATTCATCATGTATGAATCGCACGGTCGTGCATTTTCTTAACGCACGCTCGGCTGCGATCGTGCATTATGATCGGCTTTCAATATGGTGATCTGCCCCGCTCGTGTATTTTCTTCAAGCACGGTTGGCCTCAACCGTGCGCGAACAAAACGTACGACCTCCTATTGGTTGCCGGATTTCGAGTTTTCTGAATTTACTCGTGCGTTTTTACGCACGATCGGCTTCGACCGTGCATGAGTAAAATGCACGGGCGCACCTGCGTCGTCTTCCTGGCATTTGTTCTCGATTAATATCGCACGGTTCACGCACGGTCGTGTGTTCGACCGTGCGTGACCAAATTTCTAATTATTTTGTATATAAGCTGCAGCTCTTGCCCTATTCAGGATCGACTTTTCTTTCTCGCGCCCAGAGCTCTAGTTCCGCGCCATTTTTGCCGCTCCATCACCGCCACCATTGGGAGGATCTCCGGTCGCCATTCTCTTGCAAATCTCAAGCCGGAGCATCCTCTAGGCCTCCTCCATTGTTCGTGCATCTCCAAAGCTCCATTTTGAGGGATTCCGTGCTGCACTTGTGAAGTTCTCCGGTGAGATTGTGGCCAAAGAAGATTGACGGAGAAGACGGGTATAATAGAAGAAGGTGACAGCTCTTCCGGACCCCGGACGATAGTTGGAGCCCGAGCTCGGACAAGGATTGACAACCCTAGATTCCGGCCGTGAACCTCCGATGAGTCTCCGTGCTTTGGTTGTAATCTCAACCTCCTTTACATTGTAGTGTGTTATTCCTTAATTATTTGGGTGTATGAACAATGTTTGCTAAACCTTGTTTTGTCATTTAATATTTCATGTCTATGTGAAATCGTTATATGTGGTTTATGCAAGTGAGGAGCGCCCCATTCCAACCTCCATCCCGCCGTCATGTTCGTGTTCCGCACTAGCAATTGCTAGTGGCGTGCTTGTTGACGAGGTGCTTGCGACCCTCATTCCGCCGGTGTGACCCACTCCATCCGCTTGCCTACTCTTCCATCCGCCCTTGCGAATCAGTGCATAGCGGGCCGTGTAGTTTTCCATCCCGCCTGGCGAAGCATTGCATAGCGGCATTGCACAGGAGTAGTTGTAGTTGTTTTCTTTTATTTTCCACAATCCAAATCACCCTTTTCCGCAATCCATCCGCTCGGAAGAACTTCAATCTCAAGTCCTTCCTTAAAAGTTAACTCCACCTTACTGTGTTCCTTCGAGATCGATACTTGGGGATTCACTCCCACATTTTATATTACTTGAACGATCGGTACACTGCCGTTTCATGCCGCAGTCTCGGTACCGCCTATAGAGGTGTGTTAGATTTGCGCATCAAGTTTTTGACGCCGTTGCCGGGGAACACAGACGTGTGAGTTGCTATAGAGGGAGACAAGAGATAGTAGTTCTTCCAGTGTGTATAGCCACTTTATTAATTTTGTTTGCTTTTTAATTATCTATTGTTTGTTATTATTTCTTTCTCTCCTGTTTTAAAATTTTAGGCAAGTTTAATCCAAGGAGTTTTATTAGTTTGTGTAAATTTCCCTACAAAGAATTTCAGTTTCATTATATATGCTTTAATTATTGAAAATGTCATCATGCGATATTTCTCCTAGCACTTACGACAAGATGGTTTATTATATAGACCAAATGAAGGAGTTAAATGCTAGGTAGTGTAGGAACTTTGTTTGCTTGTTGTGTCGAGGAGAGGGTCATGAATTGAAGGACTGTCCTAGTCTTTTCAATCCTGACCGCGGCTCCTCCACTCATGACAGCATTGTCCCTACCACTCATTCTTTACCCGTGGAGGCAATTGCCTACTCACCCCTTGAGCTTAATTCTTGCATCGGTTCCTCTCTCCCTGTTTATGGCTTCACTCCTAGTGATGATGATCACTCATCTATTGGCCAATAAGGAGAGGATTTTGAACTTATGGATGCACCTGAGTGGGATGAGGAAAGTATTCTCTCCATCGGGGAGGCATTAACATATCTTTTTTGCGGAGGAACCAAATCTTTTTGTTCCTCCAGTTTCTTTGCAAGATTTTTTTTACACACATTTTTTATGATCCTGTTGAAGTAATTGAGCAGGGTGATGATTCTGAGCCTGAGGCTCCTCCTCGGTGAGATGATGAGGGTACTCTTTCTGATGAGGAGGTTTGCACTTCCTCATGGGACGAGGAGGTCCAACTCACCACAGAGGCACTTGAGTTCACTGGCCCCCTTGCTATGATACTTGCGATGATGACATTGATCTATCCTTGGATCCTGCCGGGAGTGAAACCGGGACCACTCCCCCGATTTTTGATTATTTAAGTCATTGCTCTCTTTTATTTCTTGAACCCCTTCTTCATCTGAGCCTGTGCAGGTTAAATCTTCACAGGTACTTCAGGAGGACTTGGAGCATTTTGCTCAAGTCAATGAGGAGAGTAACCTCATATGTGAGGAGGTTGACCCCTCCTCCATAGTGGAAATCCCACTCATTACATTTTCCTCCTGCCACCTCCATGAAGACGACACCTTGCTGGGCAAGGATAGTTTTGGTGAGTTGAGTGAGGATTCCTCCTCTTATTACTTTTTATTCCCTCTACCTGTGACGAGTAGGTATTATTTATATTCGGGTAGAGGCGTGACTGTTCTATTGCCGTATCGGTACCCGCTACCTACACGCATATTAGAATAGTTACCTGTGCATTTTCTTTTTCATAGACCCCTTATCTAGAACTATTTTAAATTTAAATAAGTCGTGCTGGGAGGACAATAACCCGAGTAGTTATCTTACTTTTCCTGCATTTCCTATTTCATCTTGTTTAGTTTAGTTAGCTGTATTTTATTTTAATTTTGTATATTTTCTTTTGTTTTTGGCGGAGCTCACTCCTGCAGGTCCTTCTTCTGGATGGCAGACGCTGCAGCTTTGTCTTGATTCACACGCCAAACTTCTGGTATGCTCACTTGCTGAGCATTGGGTACTCCCTTTTCCTAGCTCAATTTTTTATTTTCATAGTTACATATTGTGTTGGATTGTTTAGTTTAAGTCTGGGGGAGAGCTATTTTATGTACCTGCTCACGTGCACTATTGCATAGCATACTAGAAGCTTCTTTTTAAATTGTTGTTCATTCTTTTTGTGCACCACATCACCCACTTGAGCGCGCACTCACTTGTGTGTGTGTTTCCGGTCATGCTTATTTTAGTTGGAATGTGAAATAGGATGTTAGCTTAGGAATTGCAAATCAGAGTGCGATGTTGACTCTTGTTGTGCTCTAGTCGCATCCGCATGCTCCAGTAGAATTTGAGAAAAAGTAGATTATTTCTATGCATTTAATTTATGATTAGTGTTTTTGCGTGGTTTTAGATTTATTATACTCAATTGGTGAATGTGAATGAAATTGGCGGTAGCACGGTGTTGTATGTAGGCAAGCGCTAGTTGTGTGTTGCTCGAGTCGGATGGAAGGTTTACCTTTCTCGTGGGCTAAGAACTTGCCCCAAGCGACTCTTGAAGCATGGGCGAGAGCAACTCATATTGTTAAACGTGATGTAGGCCATTTTTTGGCTAGTTTGAGCCTTGTTTTCCATGACCTATGCGTTTACTTTGCCCGCCAAGTTTGTGCCTACCCCTCCTTTGTTTCAGCTCTTCTTTAAATCACCAAAGCCTGAAGCTTATCCTATTATCGCAACCAAGTAGCGAGTTAACTGAAATCATATTTCTTGATTTGGTGTGATGTAAGGAACCTTTGTGATGTGAAAGAAAAATCTGTATTATTTGCTGAGCTCATTATTGTGAACCAACCGAGGGATACAAGAAAAAGAAAAAGAAAAAATGAATGAAGTTAAAAGAAAAATCTGAAAAGAATTGGAATGAAAAGAAATCCCTTTGAGCGTAATAGAAAATTTAGTTGGTATTTGTTGGAGTAGGCTGTGTGCACGCCCAGTTTTCAAGCTAAGTCTGGGGGTGTGTCACACTAGCATCGTTCTTGGTCTTGTTTTGGTACATCATTATCTTTTGACTCAATTGGGTTGCGTAGCCGTCTCGTTTATCATTGAATATCATACCGTAACCTAAGCCCCATTATAACCTGAAAGTCCTATTGATTTAACTTGTGAGTTTGCTAGCGCCGTGGAGAGAGTGTAAGCGGGCAAGCTTATGGTTCTCGTCGTTGATGGATTTCAGCGAAGTTATCCCCGAATTCCGGTCATTAGCAACACCCTCCTTAGTGGCTTGTGCACTTTCACACCGGGCACGACCGCACAAGCTCTTCATGATTCACCAGTTGAGTATTAATAAATCTTTATTTACGCTTTAACACTTTTGTAATTTAGTTAGCATAGTTAGAATCTCCTTTTAGTGAATTTCTATTTGCATGCGTATGATACTTCGCACCGTACTCCTATTTTGCAATTCCCTTCACTAACTACCATTTTCATACTCTGCCAGATTTGTTTGCTCGGGACGCGCAAACAGGTAAGTCTGGGGGTGTGATGAGTCCCATTTATATACACATATTTGGACTCATCTGGGCTTATTTTCATGCATATGCACTTTACGTTTAGTCCTTTATTGCTTATATTTCACTTGAACACATTTCTTCACAAAGTGCACCTTTTAGGCCTGTTGTGGTGTGCAATTGCGCACTATTTTGTTGGGGGCAAGCACATTGTGCTCCCCATTCTTTTTATGCTTTTATACTTGTGCTGGAGGTGTGTTCCCAGCGTTTGGATGTGTTGTGCAGGTGGGCAGATCATCTATATTGCCCAGAATTCATCCTGTGTGAATCGCACGGTCGTGCATTTTCTTGACACACGGTCGGCTGCGATCGTGCGTTATGATCGGCTGGTCAATATGGTGATCTGCCCCGCTCGTGCATTTTCTTCACGCACGGTTGGCCTCAACCATGCGCGAACAAAACGCACGACCTCCTATTGGTTGTCGGATTTTGAGTTTTCTTAATTTACCCATGCGTTTTTACGCACGATCAGCTTCGACCGTGCATGAGTAAAACGCACGGGCGCACCTGCGTCGTCTTCCTGGCATTTGTTCTTTATTAATATCGCACGGTTCACGCACGGTCGTGCGTTCGACCGTGTGTGACCAAATTTCTGATTATTTTGTATATAAGCTGCAGCTCTTGCCCTATTCAGGATCGACTTTTCTTTCTCGCGCCCAGAGCTCTAGTTCCGCGCCATTTTCGCCGCTCCATCACCGCCACCTTCCGGAGGAGCTCCGGCCGCCATTCTCTTGCAAATCAAAAGCCGGAGCATCCTCTAGGCCTCCTCCATTGTTCGTGCATCTCCAAAGCTCCATTTTGATGGATTCCGTGATGCACTTGTGAAGTTCTCCTGTGAGATCGTGGCCAAAGAAGATTGACGGAGAAGACGGGTATAATAGAAGAAGGTGACAGCTCTTCAGGACCCCGGACGACAGTTGGAGCCCAAGCTCGGACAAGGATTGACAACCCTAGATTCCGGCCGTGAACCTCCGATGAGTCTCCGTGCTTTGGTTGTAATCTCAACCTCCTTTACATTGTAGTGTGTTATTCCTTAATTATTTGGGTGTATGAACAATGTTTGCTAAACCTTGTTTTGTCATTTAATATTTCATGTCTATGTGAAATCGTTATATGTGGTTTATGCATGTGAGGAGCGCCCCATTCCATCCTCCATCCCGGCGTCATGTTCGTGTGCCGCACTAGCAATTGCTAGTGGCGTGCTTGTTGACGAGGTTCTTGTGACCCTCATTCCGCCGGTGTGACCCACTCCATCCGCTTGCCTACTCTTCCATCCGCCCTTGCGAATCGGTGTATAGCGGCCCGTGTAGTTTTCCATCCCGCTTGGCGAAGCATTGCATAGCGGCATTGCATAGGAGTAGTTGTAGTTGTTTTCTTTTATTTTCCACAATCCAAATCACCCTTTTCTGCAATCCATCCGCTCGAAAGGACTTCAATCTCAAGTCCTTCCTTAAAAGTTAACTCCACCTTACTGTGTTCCTTCGAGATCGATACTTGGGGATTCACTCCCACATTTTATATTACTTGAACGATCGGTACACTGTCATTTCGTGCCGCAATCTCGCTACCGCCTATAGCGGTGTGTTAGATTTGTGCATCACTAATACACGAGTTATCCACCTCCGCAAGACGCTGATCCTGCCGGCAAGAACGATCAACCAGGCCAACAAGAGATAAGAAGAAAACTAGGTAAAATAAACCAAGTCCACAATCACACACATATACATATGCTAAAATAGTATACAAGTCCATCAATGAGTACAATAAATGAAAGAGAGTAAGGGCTTATGCCGGATACATAACCAAATGAAATACAATAAAGTAACTCTCTCTCTCTCTCAATAACTCTATGCGGAAGCTAAACACTCTCTCATCATCCAGCACCTGTCCCGTAGTGGAAGTAATGCATGACACCTGCTCCTCAGTTCTTGTCCCCTCGTCCGGATGGTCGTGTTGGTGCTCCATCTCCTCGGACTACTACAGTCACAACCGACCATTAGTCATAAAGACTAAGCAAGTATATACATGACAAGGTAAACTATACTAGCAGATATATACGAGCAGTAAGTGAAGTAGTAAACAAGCAGTAAGTAAAGCAGTAAGTAAGCAGTATGTAAGTAAAGCAGTGCACGCAAGTACAGTAAACAAGTAAAGAATACTACCATCACATGCGTATCTTAACTTATATGAATGCTCATACAAACTTATAAGTTAAGATTTCTGGAATTATAACTTATCATATAAAAGAGCACATACTAATTTATATGATAAGGGTCTGCAAATTATGTTCTAAGGTTCATGTATGATATGATAGGCATGTTATGATATGATTCATACAAGTGCAACTCACCCACATGACTCTGTGATCACAGACCTTTAGTTCCCGATTTTTGGAGCTAGCTTCACTCTCTGGTACCACTGTTGTGGCTACGGCAGCAGTTGAGCGGGCAACTCCACTTCCTAGTCAGGTATACACACTACCAGGCCTAGACCATTCGTACGCCTCTGTACACGTCCAAGGTGCACTCTAGAGTCTTGCATACTCTTTGTTGGTATCCACCAGTCTTTGAGGTCAGGTGTGCGTTTTCGGGGATCGTCCTCTAGACCGTAGTATAAACAACCAACTGGCCCCACAACCCTCACACCCGCCTAAGTCAACGTACTGTCGTCGGTGTTACGATTGGTCCAGTACTGAAGACCCGCCACTGATTTGTTCTTATGCACATGCAAGTTAGCACCACCCGAGCCTTCAGCTCGCAGGACCAACCCGTCCTGATATAGAACCTCCCGAGCCTCCATCTCGCAGGACCATCCCATCCTGATATTCAACCTCCCGAGCCTCCGGCTCGCAGGACCAACTCGTCCTGATATACTATTTCCCATCCTCTAACTAGGGATGGAGTTCACCGTATCTCTTAGTTCATTTATTTAGACTATTCTTGTCTATTTATTGTTATACTAGAAATTTAGGGTGAATCCTGGACTTTCCGAGGTTTACCCGGTGATGGGCTCGCAGCGGTACTAGGGAATACAATGGGCTGAAACCCAAATTCCCCTTTCCAAGACATTTACTTTTATTGGTAGCTACCCTTTTCTAAAGTCCCACTCTCCTTATTACTCTTTATAACTTAGATATTTTATGGCTTATTCTTCACCCTATTTTTAATCAAATGTGCTCTTGAACGATGCTCAACACTTACGATCTCTCATCCTCAAAATGGTGTAGGCCTTGTATGATCCTCATTATCTCTAATCACACTCTAATGATATAACAAAAACACCTTACCATGTAACATCCCCAAACAAATAGAACCCTAAGTTGGTTTTGTCATGACTAGGTCATGACAAAACCATAGGAAACACAAATGACCATGAGAGCTTAGGCAAGAAGGAGGAAAACCACAGTGGTCTACAAATAGCAATTTTCATATACCAAGCCTATGGTTGGACTTAGGGGCCTCACCTTGACCCTTTGACCCCACCATAGCATCCCTAATCCATTAGGGGTCCTTTGGAGCACCAAGGACCCATTGGGGTCAACTAAAGAGGCCAATTTGACCAAAGTCAAACCTAACCCAAAATTGGTCAAAGTAGCCTAATTAGGGCCAATTGGCCTCCACCATGCCAAATTGACCTTGCCCCTACCCTTATGAGGATACTAGGGACCCAATGGACCAAAAAGCCCCATCATGGCGCCTCCAATTTGGCCAATTTGACCAAAGTCAACCCTAGCCCTAGTTTGGTCAAAAATGACCGATGGTCAATTGACCCTCACCTTGCCAAATGGACCCTACCTAGACCTTCCTAACCCTTAAGGGAGGCCAATGGGTGACTAGCCACCCATTGGGGTCAACCCAAATGGTCAATTTGACCAAAGTCAACTCCACCTTATTTTTTGGTCAAAATCGCCCATTTTAGCCAAACCAAGCCCAATCCACTTGGGCTAAGCCTAATTAGAGTAGCCCATTAGCTTAGGAGGCTGATAATTACCAGGAGATGCCACTGAATTTCTGTAAAAGATGACTAGGAGAGAGAAACCCCCATTTCCCCCTAAAATGGTGGAGAGAAAGAAAGACGAGTAATGCCCTTCATGGCCAAGGGTGGGCAATTAAGCTCCCAATTAATGGGGATTCCTCTCCCTTGCAGTTACAAGAAGATTGGGGGATTTTCCAGCCCACAAGGGGCTGAATTCAGGGGGATTTGGAGGTGGCCAAAAATCACCATTAATGGTGTTAATGGCAATTGATGCCAATGCTCTCCCTCTTCTCCAATTGGACTCAATAACTCCTTCAGAGGAGTGAGAGGAGCACTTTCCCCCAATCACCAGAAAAAATTCAGCTCTCCAAGTGCAAAAGAGGCGTGGCATTAAAAGCTAAAGCTTCGGCCATGGCAACCCGCTAGAATATGCGAAATCAAGCCACCACACAGGTCTGATCCTCCCTTCCTCCCCTAGTGCTAGATTGTTGGGTATATTGCCCTCAATAGTACCTTGATTTGAAGAGGCATCACTCTCAATACTAAGGACATATTGTATTTGATAAAGCTTTGTTTTTGTAAGTCAAACAGGCTTAGGTGACTCAAGAGTAAGGGCCAAACAAGCCCTTAGATATGAAGATATCATCTACAAGGAGATGAAGATTTGTCTCAGCTGAACCGCTGAGACGAAGGGTCAAAACCGCTGAGACGAGGAGCCATCTCAGCGGATCCGCTGAGAAGAAGGTGTCTCCGCTGATAAGTTCTTCAAACGCTGAGAATCAGCGTGTTTGTCGAACGCAGAAGGTCGTTCGTCGAACGAAGGACTATGTTCGTCGACCGCTGAGACGGGACTAAAGAAGGAGGCGCTGAGAAGGCATAATTGGCATGTTCGTCGAACGCATAGTGTTGTTCGTCGAACACAGAAAACTGTTCGTCAACTGCCGAGACGAGATAGAAGAAACTGCAGACAATAGTTTGTTCGTCGAACGCAGGAGGTAGCAGGATCGTCGAACGTAGAGCTTGACAAGATCGTCGAACGCAGAGTTTGACCAGTTCATCGAACGCAGAGTACAGCACGTTCGTCGAGCGCAGTCCTTCTCTACGAAAAAGTAGGGCGGCGCAACCTGCGGGTAGGGCAAGTTGCAGACAAGCCTTGTGGGGTCCACCAGCTTCTCGCATACTTCTCAGAAGGACATCAAAGAGCCGTCGAAGATCAGAGATGTATAAAAGGAAATGCTAGGGAACATTTGAAGCTCTCCTCCGTCGCATGCGAAAATGAAATCAACTGTTTCATTGACGGCAGCTGCTCACGACATTCTTCCTGCTCACTGAAGAGAAGAAGAATCAGAGAGAAGAAGTTAGCTCCTCCACCAGAAGGAGCAAGGTGATCTTCCATCAATCTATTGAAGAGGAGGATCAAGTTGTTGCTGTAATCAACATCTTCAGCAACACGAAGCACAGTCAGTGCAGGATCTACAGGAGAGTACCTCTACTGTAGAATAAATTTCTAAATTATTTATCTATAGGGCATATTGCCTGAGCTGTAAGACCATTTGGTCTGAGTTTGTAGGAACTTGAGGGTTCTGAGTTGTAGGGCTTCATTGCCTGAGCTGTAGGAGGAGGAATCCTCTGAGTTGTAGGACCTGCTGAGGTCTGAGCTGTAGGATCAGGAGCTGATCTGAGGTAGGGCTGGTGTGCCTGAGGTTGGACCTGTTGTGGTCTGAGTTGTAGGACCTGCTGAGGTCTGAGCTGTAGGATCAGGAGCTGATCTGAGTGGTAGGGCTGCTGTGCCTGAGGTAGGGTTTGAGAAAACCTGAGAGATCCCGAGGGATCTGTGTTGTAAGCTCTTTTGAGCCGAGTTTGGAGGAGTTGGCCTTGTCTAACACATTGTTAGGAAGGTGAAGAGGGAAAGAGGACTAATCAAGACACCCTGTCTTGAGAAACCTCTATACATACTTGTGTGCTTTCTGTGTGTTTGATCTTTTGCTTAAACCAGAAATCAGAAATAAGCTAGGGTGCTTAAAGGAAAATCAAAAAGGCATATTCACCCCCCCCCCCCCCCTCTAGGTGATTTAGACTACAAACCTAATATTCTTTCAAGTGGTATCAGAGGGAGGTTGGTCAAAAAGGACTTAACAGTCTGACCAGATCCTAAAAGGTTTAGTCAAATCATATTCCATGGCCTCCTCTGGATTGCAAAAGGAAATGAGGTCCATGAAGTTGCCCATATACAACAAAGAGAATTTTGGCATATGGAAGCAAAGGATCAGGTTGTTTATGGAAGCATCTGATCCAAGGATCTTCATTACAGTTGAAGAAGGACCTTTCACCTTTCACACTGCATCCACTATAAATCCAACAAGAAGATTGGCCAAACTATTCAAAGATCTGACCAAGGATGAACTTGAGTTATTCACCATGGACAAAAGGGCCCAGAACATCATTGTCAATGCTATTGATGATTCCACCTTTCAAAACTTGGTACACTGCACTTCTGCCAAGGAAATGTGGGATACTTTGATAGTATATATGGAAGGGACAGTTGAAGTTAGGGATGACAGGAAGTCACTCCTAAATCAGGAGTATGAAGCCTTTAGGCAACTGAACCAGGAATGCATAGCTGATTGCTATGAAAGATTTTTCAGGATAGTGAATGAGTTGAGGACCTATGAAAGGAACTTCACCATTTA
The DNA here is from genome assembly GCA_033032865.1 of Dactylorhiza incarnata. Classification (NCBI taxonomy): domain Eukaryota; kingdom Viridiplantae; phylum Streptophyta; class Magnoliopsida; order Asparagales; family Orchidaceae; genus Dactylorhiza; species Dactylorhiza incarnata. The sequence continues at coordinate 6,011,370 of JAWHQI010000126.1, read as the reverse complement.
TGAGCTGAATGATAAGTTCCTTAGATCTCTCACAAGAGACTGGGACACAAAGATATGTGCCATCAGGGAAGTGGCCAAGCTAGGTGAGACCCATACTCACAAACTGTTTGGTAAGCTGCTCTCCTATGAGATGCAACTATTTGCAAGGAAGGAAGAGGACACCTCTTCAAGGGTTCAAGCAAGGGAGAAATCTGTTGCTCTCAAAGCTGACAGCTCCAAGAAAAGCAAAAGCAGGATGGTGTCTCCTCTTAGGAGAAGTGCTGAACCTGAAGTCAGCACCTCTGGATGCTCTTCCTCTGATGAGGAGTTTGCTGCCTTCACAAGGCAGTTCAAGAGGATGATGAAGAGGAAGCAGTGGAAAAACATGCCCTCCTCATCTTCACACAACAAAAAGGACAACAGCAAATCAGAAAGACATCGCCCAAAGGGTGACAGGTATGACTCTAAACTGAGTAAACATTCTTCTTACAATATAATCTGCAATAGCTGCAGCAAGCCTGGGCATGTCATTATTGACTGCCCAGTCAAAAGGAAGGATAGTGGTGAAAAGAAGCATCATCACCACAAGGACAGGAAGGGAGAAAAATCCCTCCTAGCAAAGAAAGAAAAGAGCTGGAGTGAATCTGAATCTTCATCTTCAGATTCAGATGAAGGAGGGAAAGCCTACATAGGGCTGTCTGCTGCTCAGGAGAATGAAGACTATCCTGCTGCTAGAACAAGAATCAGGGCCCCTCTTTCACACTCAGATAGTGATGAAGAGGAGGATAAAGAAGACATTGCTCAGCTAGGCCTTATGGCCTTCACTGATGAGGAAGGGAGTCAGAATGCTTATGGAAATGATCAGGTACTATCTCACTCCACTGCAATTTCTAATTTTGTGACTAGTCCAGAATCTGTTTCACCTTCATCAATTGATGGAAGGGGCATGGATGCTGAGGAAGAACTCAATCAATTGATTGATAAATATGGTGTTCTTTTGGAGGCTCTGAAGAAGAGCAAGAAGCTTGCCAAGAGGCAAGCCCAGGAAATTGTTTCCATAAAATTATCTAAGGATGTCAACTCTGAACCTACCACCCTGGTGGCTCAGATGAGTAGACAAATTAGCCATTTACAGGGGATAACTGTTGTGCAATTAAGCACTATTTCCCTGAAGAACAAGGTCATCAAGGACCTTGAGGAAAAGCTTGAGAAGGAGAAGAGCCTGGTGGCTCAATTCTCCAAGCCCAGATCCGAGCTTCCTATCATTGACACCTTCTCCTCTCAAACCAATAGGAGAGGACTAGGATTCAAGAAAATGGAAGTAGGAGAAGGGAGTGGAGTTAAGAGCAAGGAGAAGGCTAAGCCTCAACCCTCCATTCACAAGGTGATACGTCCCTCCAACAGGTATGACCATGAAAGCATTTATGGTCACTAGAAGAATGAGAGGTGCTATAGGAAGGAAAATGGTCCTTCACATAGTGGAAGAAAGGAAATGGGATTGAGTGCCATGAAGGCTCCCCATGAGGAAAGTCAAATGGTCCAATATGGACCATTTGTTTTTGGTACTTCAGCCACTTCATTCAAGGATGAGAAGGCAAGCCCTTCTAAGGTTGGATCAGTCAAGAACATGACTGCTGCCAATTCTGTAAACATGTCTGATTGCTCAGTGTCAGATGCCATCAAATCTTGTATGGCTGCCAAGTCACTGCAAGCTGATGCCATCAGGACAAAGAGCCACAAGACAGCACACAGAATGACATTCAGTCAAATAATTGCTGAGAGGAACAGGAAGAATGTTGTTGTATCTATTCCTGAATATGAGGACTGTGCTGCACAATCCTCAAGAAATGCTCAGAAGAGAAGATACAACATTCATGAATGTTGGTGCTGTAGTAAAGTGGGACACTTTGCCATAGATTGTTGGTACAACCCCAATGTACCTAATGCAAAGAAGACTCTTCCTGCCAAGGGTGCAACTAGAGTAAGGCCTTTTGATCATGCTAACAAGAACTTAGGACCCAAGTCATCTTGGGCTCCTAAGGATTATTAAACTCTGTTTTGCAGGATAGTTCAAGTACCAGCTTCATCATCATTTTGTACTTGGACAGTGTGTGCTTGTGGAACATGAAAGGAAGGAGGATGATATCATGAATTTGATATCAGATAGAGGAATAAATCCTCAAGGTAAGTATTTCTCCTCTATACCGTGAATTTATCATCAAATACTATCTATAATAGTGTTAAATAGGATGATAGAATTAACCAGTAAAATCTGCGTTAGCTAAGCTTCAAATTTCGCTTAAAATCTAGGTAAAGTCTAGGTTCGACAAATGTTGTGCTCAGTTCGGCGAACTTAGTCTTTAAAACATTAGCTATGGTCGACGAATTCAGCCCTAGGTTGAAACTTTAGTTGAACCGTCTCAGCTGAACCGCTGAGTCGATTAGGTTAACAATCTGGCCCACTATATAAACTCTCGCCGGCATTAAATGACTTTTCACATTCTCTCGCACCACTCCAGCCGCCGAGACAAAATCTCTACTCTTTCGTCCCAGCGTTTTCATTTTTCCCATTCGACCAGATGGCGCCGAAGATAGCGAAGGAATTGCAAGAGGGTTGTGAGTTGATGAGGGATGGGTTTCTCCATGCCTCACCAGAGGTTTTGAGCATTATATCCTTGATTACTGATGCTGGACTAGACTTCGTGTTGTCTGAACCTTCTCAGATCTTCAAGCAAGAAGTGCTAAAGTTCTTTACAAATGTCAAGCAGTCGTCTTCTAAGGATGGCTTAACTTTTAAGGTTGGAGAAATTAGGGTGAAACTGTCCCCTAAGAGACTGGAAAAAGTACTGCACCTTCCTAGAGTGGAAGAAGAGGAAATATCAGCAGAAGACAAGGAGCTTGCCTTGAAGTGGTGTGAATACAGTGACCCCCAGACTTCTTCACTGAAAAAGAAATTCTTCTATCAGAAAGGGAAGCTGCTGTGTGACATTGTGGGACAGGCACTCCTGTGCAAGCTAGGCTCTCATGACACAATCTCTTAACCCATGTTTGAGCTGATTGTAAGGATCATTTTAAAGAAAAGGACATGCTGGGGAAATGTCCTGTACCTAAGGATCAAGCAATGACTGCAGGCTCCAAACCCTGGAAGGATCTTATCTCTCTTCCTGCTGAAGGCTTATCCTGACCAGTTCTCCTCTTTCAAGGGTGTAAACATTCATTACCTGAAGAGAATAGATATCAAAACTTTGGACAGGTCTACCAGGGTTCTCCCTATGAGCCAACCCTCTATGGTGGGTGAAATAAAGGAGAAGAAGAGAGCTAAGATGAATGAAGGAGAAGGTGCTGGATCCTCCAACAAGGATGATGAACCCTCAATGCCCAAGGATGGTTTGGTAGGAGAAGATGTCCCCAGGACAAGTGGGGATGAGGAACCCCAAGGAAGAATTGAACCCAATCCTGAGCCAACTAAGATGAACACTGATCCAGCTATTCCTCAAGCTGAAGATGAACTTCCCAATTCACCTATCCATGGTAAACTAGGATTTCAGTTAGACCTCTCCTCTCTAACAATAGTTTAGTCTAGGTACTTAACTCCTCAATCATTTTTCAGGTGTCTCAAGACAAAATTCTCCATCTATGGATGCCCCAAGTGAGGTGGAGCATAGCCCTGGCTATGAAGGAGGAGGTGGGTATGCTAGTGGGGGAGAACATCAACAGGAACCAATCCCCCCATATCTTCAATGTACACCTAATGCCCCATCTGAGGGGGAGCAGATCCCTGATGATGGAAGGGCTAATGCTCAGAGTGGAGCTGAAGAGGCACTACAACAAACTGCACCTATAGTAAGGACTAAATTGTAATAAAGAAGAAATTTGTTACTAATAACTGCATTTGGTAACGAAATTTTTCTATCGTTACAAAAGATTAGTTTTTTGTAACAAGTATTTTATATTTTGTTACATTAACTAAATGTTTGTTACAATAAGTGCAGGTATTTGTAACAAAACTAGTTTTACGTTACAAATAGTAAAATATCCTCACAATAAACAATAATTGTAATAATACCTTGAAAGTATTTGTAACAACTAGAATTTCCTTACAATCAGTATTTTTTGTAACCAAAGTTTTGTTACAATAAATATATTAAATTTTAAAACATGAGCGCGCATTTTAGGCACTAGAGCGTATTTTTTCGCCCGAGCATATGTTTTTCACTTGTGCGCGTGTTTTTTGTCCGGTGGCGCGATTTTGCATTAGCATGAATTTTTGCCTGGCCGCATTGTCTCCCAGGCGCACATTTTTGCCCAGGATCATGTTTTCGCCCGAGAACGCATTTTCGAATCATCACTCATTCTCCCCGAGTTCATTTTTGTCAGGGCGCGTGTTTTTGACTACGCACACATTTTGGCTCGGGAGCACAATTTTGTTTGTGCACAAGTTATTCGCTCATGAGTGTTTTCTTCAAAAACACATTTTTTGGGCACGCTTTTTTCGTCCTGATGTTTTTTCTCACCCGGGCACGTTTTAGCCTAGCTAGTTACGCATTTTCTTGCTGGCGTGCATTTTTCAACTGGGTGCAAGTACTGTTAACCGGTTATATTTATAATAAATTATAATTTTAAATTTAATTATATATAAATGTCTATAAAATTTTATATAAAAGTTTATAAAAAGTTTTTATAAAAATTTTATATAAAACTTTACGAGCAGCTCCGCACGTGTAACACCCCTGTTTTTTTCGGTAATTATCTAATTCGGTGATGGCGTGTTTATGACGTCGGGGCGTTACTTTTAACGTTGAGTTAGCGGCGCGCCGCCGTTTGTGCGTCTTCGCGTCAAATCGACCAATTTTTTGAGACGACCCGGAATCGAAAATTTTTACGTTAGGAAATTAGATTATTTAATTTTAGACTTGCCCGTCAAGTTTCGTCGCGACCCGAGCCATTTTGGAGTCTCGTCGCATTTTAGAAGTTTTGTATGTACTTAAAGTTTGCCGAAAACTTCGGCCATTTATATCTCTGAGATCGGCACGTCTGATTTTGATTCCAACTTCGCCGTTGGATTCGTAGCGCTGCCGTTCACCTTAGGCGAAATTTTCGTTGGATTCGGCGTTCGTTTAATTTATAGTGATAAAATATAGTGATAAAATAATAATAATATTTTTATTATTCTTATTATAAATAAACGTATATATATATATACGAGCATCTTCGCACGGGCTACGCCCGTGCTCGATGCTCTCGGGCGGCCTTCGGCCGCATCAGTGCGGGCTTCGCCCGCAACCAAGCGGGCTTCGCCCGCAACCAAGCGGGCTTCGCCCGCTTGACATTCAAGGCGGGCTTCGCCCGCCCCCTCGGCGTCGGCGGGCTTCGCCCGCCCCTCGCCGGTATGAACAGTGGCGGCATGGGTGACGCCACTGTTCATCCGCAATTTTGTTTTTTTTTTAATTTTTTTTTACAAATTAGGTTTTTAATTTTTAAAAAACATTTGCAGATAAATAGTGGCGAACATGCCCGAGTTAGAATGCTTGGCCAGTTGGGGTACTATTTGTAATAACTTATCAGCCATTAGTCTTTTTCCCAAAATTAAAGCTCTGCAATTAATGCGCACAACCATTACTGATTCGACGGAACTACCGAATTTACCTGAAGGTATTACCACCCTAGATTTAAGCTACAGTTGATTTGCTGATCTAACTGATCTTGACCTCCCATTAACAGTCCAAAAACTTAGTTTATTTGCTAAAGAAATTAGTAATTCAAGAAATTTACCTGAATTACACGACCGCGGAGGCGCGGATTCAATGAAACGTGGATTTCAAAATATGCCGCCCAAACGCGCTACTGTCTCGCCAAACGCCGGTGCGTTTCAACCACACCGTAAGAAAAATGCCCAACCAAACGCCACCTAACAAACATAGGATACCGAGTACACAATATCCGACAACCATATGTTCAATCGCTTCATAATTTTCTATCCTATGATACTTTATTCTCTTCTCTTGTTTATATTTATCAATTTTATTTAATATATTTTATAATTGTATTATTGCATGTTTATATTTATATTATTTGTATCCTTTAATATTTTTATTCAATTTATACTATATTTTATAAATTCAATTTACCATATTATATTTATTTTTTATTTTAGAAAACATAATTGATTAAAAATAAAGACTATTGGATGGTTGATGGCTGTAATGAAGTATTCGCACCAAATAGCTATATGCTATTATATATAGTTATTAGTAATAGAATCTTCATATTTGATGGTGAAATCATCGCAGTCATCGCAACCGTCCAAATATTTTATCATAGTAATTATTATTATTTTACATATAATAAATATTAAAAATTATTTTCAAATGAAAGAAGTCTGGCTCGGTTAAAACCAGAATGTTACTAATTATTAGGGTATTTTCACCATTAATAATGCATTATGCATGAAAATTTCATCATCTAAAACTATGAACATAATATATAGCACCAACAATATTTCATTTATATTTGATTATTGTTTTTATAATTTATATCTAAAATCCAAATTCAAAATCAATTCTCAACACTTCAATTTAAGAACCCCACACTTCAGATTTTTAGGGCAAACCCTAACATGATGCATGTAGTAACAGCTACGCATGTGCTAGATGCTCTCGGGCGGCCTTCGACCGCATCAATGCGGGCTTCGCCTGCAATCAAGCGGGCTTCGCCAGCTTGTCATTCCAGGCGGGCTTCGCCCGCCCCCTCGGCATCGGCGGGCTTCGCCCGCCCCTCGCCGGTCTTCGCCCCCGTCACCTATTTAAAAGTTTAAGTAATTTTCCATTAATTAAATATTAACAGAGAAAATAAATGAAAAATAATAAAAAATGTAACCCCCTAAAATTTCGATTAAAAGAGAAAATAAATTCAAGAGAATAAAAAATGTAACCCCCTAAAATCCGGGCGGCCTTCGGCCGCATCAATGCGGGCTTCGCCCGCTTGGCATTCAAGGCGGGCTTTGCCTGCCCCCTCGGCGTCGGCGGGCTTCGCCCGCCCCCTCGGCGTCGGCGGGCTTCGTCTGCCCCCTCGGCGTCGGCGGGCTTCGCCCGCCCCTCGCCGGTATTCGCTCGCCCCTTGCCGGTGCTCGCAATTTTTTTTTAAAAAAGACAACATTTTTTTTATTAAAAAAACATGTTAAAAAAATTAAAAAAAATTAAAGAAAAGTTATATGTTTTATTTCAATAAACTTAAAAAAAAAGTGAAATTTTTTTTTAAAAAAACTTTGAGAAAACTTTAAAAAAAATTAAGATATTAAATTTTAAAAACATTTGCGGATGAACAGTGGATGACGACATTGTTCATCCGCACTATTTTTTTAAAAACAATAGTAGGCGGGGTGGGCCCCGCCCGCTTAAATGTATGTTTTTATAAAAAATAGCGGGCGGGGCCCGAGAGAAGGAGATTATTCGATAGGGGTGCAATTAGTGAGAATTGGACTGCAAATATAATTAAGATTTTTACAATATTTGGGATGCAGTTAGCTAGAATTGTACCGCCCGCTTAAATGTATGTTTTTTAAAAAAATAGCGGGCGGGCCCGAGAGAAGATGATTATTCGACAGGGGTGCAATTAGCGAGCATTGGACTGCAAATATAATTAAAATTTTTACAATATTTGGGATGCGATTAGCTAGAATTGGACTGCCCGCTTACATGTATGTTTTTTTAAAAAATAGCGGGCGGGGCCCGAGAGAAGGAGATTATTCGATAGGGGTGCAATTAGCGAGAATTGGACTACAAATATAATTAAGATTTTTACAATATTTGGGATGCGATTAGGTAGAATTGGACTGCTAATATCAACTCTCATTTTAAATTTATTATGAAAATGGATTAACAAAACATTTAAAAAAAATTAGTTTAAATGTTTTTTTTATTTACAACAATTGGAAAAAAATATCAAAAAATTAAGATTTTAATTAAAAAAAACAAAGTGGCGGATGAACAGTGACGCCACTGTTCATCCGCCATTTTGGCTTTTTTTGTTTTAAATCTTTAATAAATTTTAGTTTTTAATATTAAAAAAACATTTTGGTTTTTTTATAATTTTAAAAAAATCGCAGGCGGGGCCCACAGGCGGGCCCCGCCGCTTAATGGCGATGTGGGATTTTTAGTCCCACATCGCCAATTGCAGTGGGTTTCCGCTGTTTATATAGCGGAAACCCGCTGTAGGTTTGAACTGAAAGCTTACCCGCCCCGTCCGCGCGCGATTTAACCGCCCGGCCGCCCGTCCGCCCCCGCTTGAGCGTGCACCCACCCGCCCGGCCCCTCCTGAGCGCGCCCGCCCCCAACGTTCCGGCGTGACCGAGCCGGCGGCGGCCTCCCGCTGCCGCACCCATTTTTTCGGGCCGCCAGGGGCAAAAAGGTCATTTACTGTGACCTACAATGTTGACAATCCTTAGCAGCGAACCATCCTTATTAATATAGATATACATTCGCTGATTTCGTTGACCTCCTTTCAGCAGGTGCATTCTTCGACCTCCCTTCATATATATAATTAAACGCATATTATTATTATATAAAGATTATCATATATATACACACACACGCAGAGCTTAGTTCGAAGCTTTAAATTTCAGTTTTTGTTTCCATTCGTTTATTATATAAAGATTATCATATGTATATATATACACGCACACACACACGCAGAGCTTAGTTCGAAGCTTTAAATTTCAGTTTTTGTTTCCATTCGTCGAACTCCCCCCTCCATATGCGTTCGACGAATCCTTATTAAACCTTATATATAAATATATACATTCAGGCATGCGCCGTTCGACAAATTAGCCGTCGTTCGACAAATTAGCCGCCGTTCGACAAATTAGCTTCTGCGCCGTTCCACAAATTTAGCAGCGTCGTTCGTCAAATCTGTCCTGCTCGACAAATTTACCCGTTCGTCTTTAGCCCCTTCTTTTATTAATAATAATAAGGAAATTATTATTATTATTTCTCCTTCTATTATAAATATGGTATTATTATTATTATTAAATTATGTTATGTCACATAAAAGAAAGTAAACCCAGCCGCTCTTCTTCTTCCTCATTCTGTCCGAACCAGAGAGAAAAATGAGCGATGGGGGCGGCGTTTTCTTGAATCTTTCGGTCGCCGCCGACGGAGCTCCGGTGGTCGAAATCGCGAGCCGAGCATAGATTCGGAAAGCTCTCGACGAGAGCTTCGTCCCCGTGGTAATTTCCTTCCGTTTCGTGAAACTTTTTCGTTAGGTTTTTCGGCCATAACCTTCGTTTTGGCCATTTTTCTGTAGATCTCGCCTCGTCGTGTCTCCTTTTGGGCCGATCTACGACGAGGAGTTGTTCGGAGAGCGATTCCGGTGATTTGCAGGCAAGTGGTGATTTTGCTCGTTCTCTTTGCTAAAACCCCTTTTATTTTTTTCTCGCCTTTGCTTCCAGTGTTTGGTATTATGCTGAGTTTTATCATCTGCCTCACTTTTGCTCATTTTTACTCAATATAATTTTGCTCAACTTGTTAACAAAAAATGTTGTCATATGTTCTGATGGGCCTCGCCCCTATTCCTTTGAAAATGCATGAAAATGTGAATTCTGTTGGAGGTCGTACACGATGTTTGCGGTGCCACCGGTGCGATGCTCTTTTAAAATAATAAATTCTGTTGGAAGTCGTACACGATGTTGGCGGTGCCATCGGTGCGGTGCTCTGAGGGTCGTGACGATGTGTGATGGAATTATCCCCGCACGACTTCTCTTTTTCTGATGAGCTGATCAGTCTCTATAATTCTGAACAAGAGTAACATGATTAATAATATGAATGTTGATGGATATTTGTTGATGGCGAGTTCTGACCTTGCCTGTTTTTCTCACCTTTGTTTGGTGAGTGTTTTTCTGCCGATTATTAGATTCTTCTGCTGTTTCTTTTCCTGTTGATTATTTGCTGCTAGCTTTGTCTTCACTAATCCTTGCAGCTACTGTTTCCCTCCGGTCTCACGGAGGTTTGCTTACTTTCTTATTTTCAGCACCACTTGTAACTTGCTTCTGAGGTGTTCTTTCTTTGAATTCCTCAGGTTCTGGGAAGTAGCAGGTGTTAGTGCGGAGTTGCTTTAGTTGCCGTCTTCTGACTCTCTTGAGGTAAGGTTTTCTGTGGACTTGTTGGCCCGTGGGTTCGTGTCAGGTGTTGACGCCCATGGTGCCGTTTGGTTAGACTTTTGCTACCCTGCTGTTGTTACATGTTGTTTACTTTTGAACACTTGTTCTGGAATAGTTAGATGTGGGTTGGCTTTATAACCCTTTCTTAGATATGCTAAGGCATTTGGAGCATTGCACGTCATGATTTGAAATGTTAAGCTCACTAATTTCTGCGTATGATAAAGCTACTTTTATATATAGTAAATCTAGACGTACGATCTTGCATGGTGCACCTCACTTGGTCTTCATGTACACTTAGGCCACTAAGTAATTAAATCAAGTATTTTTTCGCTGCGTAAAATCTATATTTTTAAAAGCGTGGATTAGTTGATCCACCTAGCCGTGGGACGCGGCTTGTTAATTGTTGAAACCGGCAACCGGTCTCCTTGAGTTCGGACCCACTGGGGGGTGTAGCCGACGCTTACTTCTCTCTCACCAAACTCTCCTGACGGTGGATGAGATAACTAGAACAAACCCAAGGCTGTAGCGAGGAGGTCCCGCCACACACCCGTAAGATCTTAGAGAGCTTCCCCTCCCAAACCAAAGCTCAGCTGGGCACCTTGGAGGGCACTAGCAGCCAACCAAAACCTGCCTGGAGGAGAGGATTCTCTCAAAATTGGTCTCCTCCAAGGTGCCCTTAAGGGTCTATTTATAGATTCTCTAGACTGGTCTGCAAATAGCATGGACCCGCCTTTTGGTTTCACTAACCGCACCCCAAATTGGTCTGCTAACAGCCTAACTCCGCTGTTCTGAAGGGCTATTGGCAGCCAACAAGGGGTATCTAGGTCATTTCCTCCTAAAAGCATTTGGGTTGAGTGGTTTGTGAGGGCACCACTCGCCAGACTCCTCTCTCGCCTCGTTCGGCCGGGCAAGTGCCCGCGCGCGGGATGCTCAATCTGCTCATGCTCGTCGGGCGCTCCCCCGCACATGTCGAACGCTCTTGAGCTTTTGGGTGGGTGGTCCGCGGAGGTGCCCTCGCAAGTCTTCTCGCCTATCGCTACCCTTCATTCGCCAACACCCCCTACTGCCACGCGGGTGCTCTGAGAGGGACCACCTTCGCCATGTGGTCTGCCCCTTCCCTTGACTCGGGCAAATGGGGCTCGACTTTTGTCCCTTGGTCCCTCCTTCCGGGTCCGGGGGCCCACTCGGCGAATACAGAGTTGTACACAATCCCCGCTCTTTGCGAGCGGGTCACCCGCTCGGAAAGAACAGTCTAACCCAGTATTCGATGAGTGTCTGCTGACCTGGACAGTATCTTTCTGTGGGTCCCACTTCTACCTTATATAAATCTCAGGCCCGAGCCATTTCTCCAAAAGCCTTCTTTCCTGCTGCAGCGTTTCCTCCCGCGCTCCAACTTTTTCCTATTTCGAAGGGTTCCCATGGAACCATCGTCTAAACCGGTCTCGCCGTCAAAGGTAGACTCGCTCGCGACAGCCCCGGGAAAGGATCCTCCCAAGGCTGCTCGGTTTGCCCCCCGTCTTTCCTCGAGAAGGGACCCCAACGCTCCCTTTCGCTCAAGGAGGGCCCTGGCCGTTCGTCGGGGTCGGGAGGAGGGAGATTCCGCTTCGAAGTCTCCCCATCCGGCCGTCCCCTCTCCCCCCGACCTCCTAATGCCGGTACTTTCATTTCACGTTGCCTCTTCGCTATTCCTCGAGATGACATTTCCCGATGGCTTGGGACCACTCGCAGGAGGCGCCGAATACCGAGGAGAGTCGTGGTGCCGCCATGCTGAAAACTGTGCCACCTCCGCCCGCCGATGCGAGAACCTCGCCGGGCCTCAATCTCGCTCCTTCAGTCCCTCCTGACAGGACTCGACCTCAAACAGGCAGCGTCTCGCGTACTGTGAATGCTCTTACCGTTCCTTGGTTTTAATTGCTGCTTTCCGCAGCCCTCGTCCCGGGCACCACGGGATTGACCCTTACTCCTCTCCGCTCTCCCTTTCTCAAGGGAACCCCCACTTCTGCGAACGGGCGCGGGGGCTCACCGGCGATGGACCACGGTCGCGCTCCTCCTGCCTCTGATCAGGCTGCCATTCCCACCAGCAATCCGGAACGCTTCCGACCAGGGAAAGGTAAGTCTCTTCATCCCACGGCCAGCGTCTTTGAGGTGAATCCCTCGACGTCTCGCCCCCCTAGGCAGCACGAGCCCGTACCAGGTAGGTAGCCTTCTTGGCCTTGCCCCGATTTTATCCCCATTTTTGGAGCGAAAGATCTTCGTTCTCGCAGGTCACCGGAAGGACTCCCCCATGGAGTTCTACGACGGCGGAGAAGGAATGGTCTCGCCGCCCCCTTCACCCGGAGAGCTTGAGTATTTTCTGGGCGACCCCACCGATGTTCATACCATGAAGGAGCGAATGAAGGAAGTGCTGGGGAAGCTCATCTTCATGCAGCGGGAATTTGCTCGTCAGCTGGACGGTCAGCGGATGGAGACCGCTCGCGAGCTCAAGGTCCTCCGACGGGATTACGCTCGCCTTCTCGCTAAGGTGGAACGCTTGGGCGCTGAGGGCGGGGAGCTTTCTCCCAGGAGGCATGCTGCGCGGGCGAGGGACCAGCTCTACCTAGCCAACCTGGAGATCACCGCGATGACTGCGTACTACCACCCTAGGGCGCCCCCGGTCGTTGATACTCGAGGTCGGGGTCGGTGGTATTGGCTAGAGCATTAGCCTACCGACCCCCTCCCCTTCCAGCTTTTCTTCTTGATGATCTCTGAAAACTATGCAAGACTATTTGGTTCTGTAATAATTTTCTATGTTCTGCGGATGCTAGTTTTACTCTTGATTTCGCCTTTTACTTTCCTATGTTTCTTTCGTTTCCGCTGTGGATTATCACCATGCCTTGCTTTCCGCCTAACTGAGTTAACTTCCAACCATGCGGTATTCTGAGGAAAGATCATTCGCCGAGCCCTCGAAAATGCTTGGGCGAAAACAGGCCGGCGCGAATTCCGAGGCGTCGGGGTAGTGCCGTCACTATCGGCTCACCCGCCGCCTGAGGAAATGATTAATTTTTTGCGCTTTTCTATAAATAGGCTGTCCCACCAACTTTATTTATTACTCATTAACCCGATGCCATCTTCTTCATCCGCCTACTGCTTTCACACCTCTTACCTTCGTGCGAGCTCCTTTACTCCAAACCTTTGTGAGATGGGCGGTGAACCAGATGGAAGGGGCAAGTGCGCCAGCACTTTTGCGGACCACGATTTCGATCCCTGCGACCTCACCGAGGAGGCATTCTTGACCACTATCGCGAACCACATCCCGGGGGAGTTCACCGCGGCCCGCTCGGAGCCCAGTGATCGTATCAATTCCTTCTCCCCCGGGACCCTCGCCATCCCACTAGAGCACTTCGAGGTGGGGTTCCGCCTCCCTATCTGGCCGGAAGTCCGCCAGACGCTCTGGTACTTCGGAGTTGTTCCCGCCCAGCTCAACCCGAACTCCATCGCCATGCTGGTGGGGTTCGCCTACTATCTCCGGGAAGAGGGGATCGAGTTCAGCCTCCCCGTCTTCCACAAACTCTTCACCTTTCGCGCGAAGCACGAAACCTCCTTCTTCTCGGGCCAAAATCCTCTAAAGGTGGCCGGTATCGCCAACAAGAACCATGACTGGCTTCGCCGGTTCGTGTTCGTTAGCGGGAACTTCGGGAATGTCCTCTTCACGCCGGTGCAGGAGGAGGAGTCGACCTTTCGGCTCCCATCGCTGGGCGGTCATGAGTCTAAGCTCCACCAGTTTATCCTAGAGCAGGGCATGGACGTCATCCACCTCCGGAGGAATGTGGATTCGCTCCCGCCCATTCCGCCGGGCGAAGGTAAGCTGGGGCAGTCTTCGCATGACTTTCCTCTCCCTCCTTCTCGCCTTAATTACCGAGCGTTCTTCTCTGATTACAGGTGCCCGTGACTTCCCGCTGAACCCTCCGCGACCTGCCGGAGCGGCTCTGGGGCATTCGCTGTCCACCGCACGTACTGCCGCCGATGCCTGTCGAGAGGACTTGGCTTCTTCCAAGGCCAGTGGCCACAAGCGAAAGTCGGACTCGGCCGCGCTCCCCTCCTCCTCGAAGAAGGGGAAGGTCCCCCCATCGTCAAAGGACAAGGCCACCCCGGCCTCTAAAGGGAAGGAAGCCCCGGGCGAGATTCCGGGGGCGAACGTTCCGGCGGGAACCTCTGTTCCGCCCGCGGGAACCTGCCGAGAGATCACCGCAATTTTGCCAACGGCGAAAAACTCGTGGACCCAGCGGGAGCTCCCCTTGTTAAGTGGGACCAGAACAACAACCGGGTATCCCTCTCGACCCTTCATCCATCGTGGATCGAGACCGACGTCGCCAGCGGCGAGGCCTTCACTTTCGCCTACGCCCTATACTGCCATGACGACGCTGAGGTGTTCGACGCCGAGAACACCCAAGTGCTAGCCCACGAGACAGCGCAGGCTCTCCTTTGAGCGCTTGAACTCGCACACATGTCCTCTCGCCGGAGCATCAACCTCGCGCGAAGCCTCAACGAGGTGGATGCGAACCGGGCGAGTGCCTCAGCGGAGGCTCGAGTGTTGAGGGAGAAGCTGGATGTCGCCGAGGCCCTACTCGCTAGTCGCCCCATCCGGGAGGTATGATCTCTTCCTTGGACTTGCTAACCACCGCACTCTCCCACCTTTCTGACTACTATTCTCCCCGCAGGACACCACCAGTGCCGAGATGCTGCGCGTTCGAGTGGCTGGCTTGGAAGAGGAGAATCGGGGGATGAAGGAGGACGTCCGGCGCCTGCAGGCAGATTCCGCTCAGGCCCTTGGCGAAGGAAGCAAAAGGCACTCCTATTCAAACTTCGAGTTCGAGGAGCTGATGCAGGAGAGCGCCCAGGCTTCTGCGGAGCATACGCTGCGGGCCCTCCTCGACGGAGGGTACCTGAAGGAGGGGGCCTAGACGTTGTTGCTGCACCAGGTCGTGTCGGACATCTTCCTCCCAGTACCCTTCCCGTACGGCGAGGACTTTCCTCCGAATGACGAGGTCATCTCCTTGGGCTCAGATGAGAGCGGCAACCCTTCTCGTAAATGAGTGCGAGATCTTGCTAACCATTTTGATGACAACAATTATTCTTGTGATAATTTTTTGCGAGGGATTTTGTTGGCACATCCGGTGGATATATTCCGTGCCATTTTCCCCATTTTGTCTACGTGATAGTTTTTATTGATCATTGCGCAATCGTTTTGCTTCTGTTTCCCGCTAGGCTCGCTAGGACAGTATAACATTGTGTGGTCGCATCGGGAACTCGCCGAGTGCTGAAGGAGGTATAGGCTATCCTGCCCCTGCTGCCCATTCGCTTAGATTGGGAGTTTTTGTGTGAATTGGTACCAGGTGAGGAGACAAGACTTCTCGCTTTGTGCGTTGTTTTTTGCTCTTGCGCATCGCGACTCCGACCTTGGAGCTCTCGCTAAGAGACTTATTAAGCCCTTCCCCTCCTACTTCATCAGCTAGGCGAGAACCTGGTCAGCGGGTCTGCTCAGGGCTAACCTCTGGAAGCATGGAACCTGCCACCGAATGAGCCTTCGACCCTGTCAGCTAGATGAGAGTCTGGTCAGCGGGTCTGCTCGGGGCCAACTGCCTTTGGAACCTGCCACCGAGTGAGCCTTCGGCCCTGCCAGCTAGATAAGAGCCTGGTCAGCGGGTCTGCTTGGGGCCAACTGCCTTTGGAACCTGCCACCGAGTGAGCCTTCGGCCCTGCTAGCTAGATGAGAGCCTGGTCAGCGGGTCTGCTTGGGGGCAACTGCCTTTGGAACCTGCCACCGAGTGAGCCTTCGGCCCTGCCAGCTAGATGAGAGCCTGGTCAGCGGGTCTGCTCGGGGCCAACTGCATTTGGAACCTGCCACCGAGTGAGCCTTCGGCCCTGCCAGCTAGATGAGAGCCTAGTCAGCGGGTCTGCTCGGGGCCAACTGCCTTTGGAACCTGCCACCGAGTGAGCCTTCGGCCCTGCCAGCTAGATGAGAGCCTCTTCAGCGGGTCTGCTAGGGGCCAACTGCCCTTGGAACCTGCCACCGAGTGAGCCTTCGGGCGTGCAGCTAGATCAGAGCCTGGTCAGCGGGTCTGCTCGGGGCCAACTGCCTTTGGAACCTGCCACCGAGTGAGCCATCGGCCCTGCCAGCTAGATGAGAGCCTGGTCAGCGGGTCTCCTCGGGGGAAACTGCCTTTGGAACCTGCCACCGAGTGAGCCTTCGGCCCTGCCAGCTAAATGAGAGCCTGGTCAGCGGGTCTGGTCGGGGCCAACTGCATTTGGAACCTGCCACCGAGTGAGCCTTCGGCCCTGCCAGCTAGATGAGAGCCTGGTCAGCGGGTCTGCTCGGGGCCAACTGCCTTTGGAACCTGCCACCGAGTGAGCCTTCGGCCCTAGGAACCCCTCTGGCAGTAGGGCCGATAGGATCAACTCGCAGAAGGGGCTCCCTTCTCTTGCTCGGCGAGTGGTCCCCTCACGCGGGGCCAACTCGTACACCTCCGCATTCGCCGGGAAGTTGAACAGCTGCCGCCCGGGGAGATCTCGCGCACTCGCCTCCGCGGGCACCTCCTTCCCGGGTCGCTGCCCCGGGGCGTTCTCGCCAATCTGCGGGGGCGGGACCACGGGAACTACTGGGGTCTCGCACTCGCTCCTCCCAGTGATAACCGTCTGCAGGACTTCTCGTTTGAATTTATCGAACATCTCCAGCCACTCCATTGTCGCTGGTGGCTGCGAGTGGCCTGAGTCGGAACCATTTCCCCCATCTCCTATCATCAAGTCCAGTTTGAAATTTTCCTTCACCGGCTACGGTCCATGCTCACCGCACCAAAAATGTTGAAACCGGCAACCGGTCTCCTTGAGTTCGGACACACTGGGGGGTGTAGCCGACGCTTACTTCTCTCTCACCAAACTCTCCTGACGGTGGATGAGATAACTAGAATAGACCCAAGGCTGTAGCGAGGAGGTCCCTCCACACACCCGGAAGATCTTAGAGAGCTTCCCCTCCCAAACCAAAGCTCAGCCGGGCACCTTGGAGGGCACTAGCAGCCAACCAAAACCTGCTTGGAGGAGAGGATTCTCTCAAAATCGGTCTCCTCCAAGGTGCCCTTAAGGGTCTATTTATAGATTCTCTAGACTGGTCTGCAAATAGCATGGACCCGCCTTTTGGTTTCACTAACCGCTCCCCAAATTGGTCTGCTAACAACCTAACTCCGCTGTTCTGAAGGACTATTGGCAACCCACAAGGGGTATCTAGGTCATTTCCTCCTAAAAGCCTTTGGGGGCGAGTGGTCTGTGAGGGCACCACTCGCCAGACTCCTCTCTCGCCCCGTTCGACCGGGCAAGTGCCCGCGCGCGGGATGCTCAATATGCTCATGCTCGTCAGGCGCTCCCCCGCACATGTCGAACGCTCTTGAGCTTCTGGGTGGGTGGTCCGCGGAGGTGCCACTCGCAAGTCTTCTCGCCTATCGCTACCCTTCATTCGCCAACACCCCCTACTGCCACGCGGGTGCTCTGAGAGAGGGACCACATTCGCCCTGTGTTCCACCCCTTCCCTTGACTCGGGCGAATGGTCCGCGGGGCTCGACTTTTGTCCCTTGGTCCCTCCTTTCGGGTCTGGGGTGTTGGATCTTGCGGAGCCCTCAGAGGGGGGGGGGGGGGGGGGGGTGAATAAGGGCCTTTAAAAGAATACGATTTTTTACTTAAGAATTTTAAGACAAATTTTACTTTTCTAAAAATTACTTATAAAAATTTCAAACCAACGTAATTTTTAAATTAATTCAAACACAAATTTCTAAGATAAAGATTAAGCAACCATATTTGCAATTAAAGAAAAAGTCATAATTTTATAATCATGAAATTCATATACAAATAATATGATCTTAACAATGCTTAAGATCAATGCACAAATATGATAATAAACCTTTTACAATTTGTGTTTACCAATCCTTCTCCCAAGGATCAGAAGGCTATCACTTGTCTCTCCCTAGACCAAGCCCAAGCCTATCCTCTAGATCTTCCCAAGATCTAGACGTAGCACACAAGGCCACGATTTCCCACCAAGCCACGCAAGGACTTGGACGCTCCACACAAGGAAGCGATTTTCCCCTAAGCCACACAAGGACTTAGACATCACGCACAAGGAGACGATTTCCCTACCAATACAAAGTGAAATGTATATAAATACAAATACAAAATGAAAAGAACAACTCCCTAGAAATTCAGATCTCTGAAAGGAAGGTTGAAGCCTCGAGGTGATCATTGATGTAGAAGCGCGTCTGATCTCGTCTTCAATCTCAAACCTTCTAAGCACAAATGGGAGTTGATGGGTTCTGGAGCTCTCTGGTTCGTATGCACTCAGGAAGGGACTTGGAATTCTCAATGCTTGGAATGCACGAACCAAACGAGCCAATATATAAATTTTCACTGTCGCCTGGGCGACTTCACTGTCGGAATTCCGACAGCGCTAAACTGCCGCTTGTAGTGCTGTCGTGCGGGCAGTTGCTGTAACATCCAGGCTGTCGTGCGGGCAGTTGCTGTAACTTCCGAGCTGTCGCCTGGGCGACATCGCTGTCGGGTTTCTGACAGCGCAAAACTGCCGTTCGTCGTGTTGCCGTGCGGGAAGTTGTTGTAACTTCTCTGTTGTCGCCTGGGCGACATCAGTTGTCGGAAAATTCTGACATCGAAATTTTCATACACTCAATTTGAGCTCCAGCAGAATTGTGAACATCTCATACCTATTACCTGCACACCATTAATAAAAATAGAATCAAATACAAACGGGACTTTGTTATTATCAAACCGGAAGAGTGCGAAACGCATGCTCCAACACGGGGGCCCACTCGGCGAATACGGAGTTGTACATTAATTTTCTGCATAAATCATTTTTGAATCACTTTGAATTGATAATAATAATTGCTTGAACTGCGATGAAGGATGAGTTGTCTTAACGTCAGTAGGCGTCCCCTACGTGATGTGGCATCACAACGCGTATCTTTCCCTACTCTGATAGCATTTTAAATGTTGGGAAAATGCGGGTTGTGACAGCACGGGCTTTGCCCGTGTTCGCTGGCTCTTAGCGGGTTGCGCCCGCATTTGAGCAGGCTGCGCCCACATTCTACAGTACCCGGCCGGCGACGGCGGGCTTCGCCCGCAACATATACATATGAGTACTCTAAGTGACCGTAAAAAAATATACATCAATATTTTATAATTATTTTTTTCAAAAATATTTATATTTTAACAAAAAGTCCTTTTAAAGTTTCTTTATATATATTAGTTAAAGTTATATAAAGTTTCTTTATATAAAATTTTTATAAAACTTTATAAAAAACTTTTATATAAAGTTCTTATAAAACTTTAAAAATGTTTTTATAAAAGTATTTCTTCCTCTCCCCCTCTCTCTTACATGAATGAAATATATGGAGGAAAGTTTCCCTCCATGAAATTTTGCAAAAAAAAAAAATTAAAAACATTAAATTAAAAATGAATGTCAATTTGACATTAATTTATTAACACTGGGGCACTATCAAGATGGCCCTTGCGAAGATATCGTTGTCGCGCTGGCGGAGGTATCATCGCTGTCGGGGTACTGTCACAATGAAGAGCATCAAGCACATGCTAGCCCATGTGAAGATGCTCGTACACACACTTACACACACACATATATATATATATATGATTTAATAAATATAAATATTATTTCAAATCAAAATCTAGAACTTTATTATAAAATTTTAATATAAAATTTTATTATAAAACATTAATATAAAACTATATTATAAGATTTTAATATAGATTGTGATATATTAAAAATAATTGAATATTAATATTAAATTATTTAATTGTCATTAATTTTAAATTTTATTCAGTTACGCGTGCACCCACACACACACGCGCGTGCGCATACACAGGCACACAAACAGACACAAACAGGCACAAACAAACACTGACATAGACACAGACGCAGACACACACATGCATAAACACACATAGCTATAGATCACACAGACACAAACACACTCTCACACAGAGACAGACACAGACATTGACAGACTTAGACTCACAGACACACTGACACTGGCACACACAGACAGACAGACATAAGCACACAAACACACACACATACAATCACATGCACACACATACAATCACACAAACACGCATACAATCACACACATACACACACACATATAATAAACAGACACACACATACATACATAGACACAATAACACACACATAGTCACACACAAGCACAGACACACAAAGACACACAGATACATCCCCACACTAAACAGACACAGACACATAAAAACACATAAACACATACACATAAACATAGACAAACAGACATAGACACAGACACAAACACAGACACAAACACAGACACAAACACAGACACAAACACAAACACATACTGGCAAAGACATAGACAGACACAAACACAGACATTGACTTATACATACACAAACACAGACACACAAACAGACATAGACAAACACAGACAGACGCACAAACACAGACAAACATAGACACACAAACACACTGACACTGACACACACACACACACACAAACACACTGGCACACACACACACACACACACACACACACACACACACACACACACACACACACACACACACACACACACACACACACACACACACACACACACACACACACACACACACACACACACACACACACACACACACACAGACAGACAGACAGACATTGGCACACAGACACACACACACGCACACAATCACACACACACATACCATCACACACACACATGCATAGACACAATAACATAGACAAATAAACACATGCACAACACACATACACACAGACAGTATGTATTTTTCTTAATGGCGATCATAACTATTGTCATGTCAAACAACATCTTATGCCGATAGCATTTTACTCCAAACTCATCCGAGGAAAAACATCACGCCAAAGGAAGACGAAGTCTTTGGTGGTGTTATTGTTGTATTAATTAAAAAAATTTAATTTATAAATTTTAATATCACACATGTCATCGTGAAATATATGGAGGGAAAAAATTTACCTCCATAAAAAAAATTCCCTCAATAAAAAAATTAAAACACTCCTCTCCCGCTTAATAATTTCTTTAATGTGCTAGGGCTTCGCTAATATCTTCCCCGACAACTCTCCTGTCTCGATCTCCTACCCGATCTCCCGTCAGGCGATTTTCATCCAGATCACATCATCGTCGCCGGAAGCACTCGAGCAGGGACCTCCTACAAAGTCTTGCTCCCTGATGGTTGTGCATTCACCGTCAAGCGCCTCCATGGCTGCGCCCTAGGCGAGAAGAAGTTACACGTAGAAATGAATCGGCTCGGTAAACTCCGCTATCCCAACCTCGCCCCCTCCTCAGATTCTGCATCGTCGATGATGATCGTATCCTCATCTTCTTCTTACTCTTCATTCTCCTATTCAACTCGCAGATGCCCGACGCCGGAGCTGTGTGGATAAGCTTGCCGACGAGTGGGATGAAGTGTGTCTCGGAAGAGATCCAACCCAACGTCGTCGTCCTCGCCGATTATGCGGCGGTTCTGAAGGAGGACACCGACCATGATCACCCTACCATCTCGGTCAAGGTATTGAATGTTTATGGCTCTCCAACCCCTTCCTTGTAAATAAATTGATGGAAACCCCGATTGGAGTGGGAACATGAATTTATAGCATTTTGGATAGGGAAAAGACCCGTGTTTAGGCCTTGAGGCTGTTAATTGTTGATTTTTCTGTGGGAACCTCTTCACTTTTCCATTGATGAAGTAGAATTACTGGCGGTGAACTCCATGACTTGTTAATTTTGGAGATTTTTGCGCAGCTTGTCTATTTATTGGAACCTGCCTGATAGGCACATTGTTTTCCCATTGTTTTCCTTCCACAATTTTATAAGCATAAGAATTTTGATTCTCTTTGGATCTGCTGAATAGTGTTTTGAAGCAGTATGAACTCCACTTTCTCCGGAGGCCGGCAACTTCCCAGCAGCTCCAGCATCAACGACAGTGATGATGTTGCAATTGTATAAGTATAGGCATAACCCATAGGTATGTATATAAATTGTGGCTAGAACAACCTCTGATGTTGCAATTGTACATTTGAAAATTTACTAGCTAGCTTGCACATATGCATATTTATCTAACAACTTGCACATGTGCAAGTTAGCTAGTAAATTAGAAACCATAGCACTTACACAGCTTGCACATTAAAACTTGCTATGGTTTCTTTTAGCCATATTTTACTAGTGTTTAACTTCAATTTAAGATTTTATAAGTTTCAACAGCACCTGTTTATGATATTGTAAATAGATCAAATATTTTTTTTTGCAAAAGGTTGCAAGGTAATTCACTCGGTTGTTTTTCTTGTTTATTTAAATTTCTCTTTAGATTAGAAAAGAAGTATTTGCAAAATATAAATAGATTGTAACATGGAAAAGCTTTGTATAGCATGCATTTTTAAGAGCAGACAAACTGTTTGCAAGCAGAAAAGATTTGTTTACATGGTAAAATAAACTTGTTTGTGCTCCTCTGATTTAATTTTTTTAATTTTTGCATCTCCAGTGGTTTTCAAACTGTTAAAAAGGAATGTCGATGAGTGTCTTCAAGTACTTCATACAGTTCTTTTTGGAAGAAAAGCAAATGTAAATTCATTCTCTGCCATGTTTTACTATTATTTTGCGCCTGACTAGGATATACAACTGTCCCACTACTTTTCAAACCCTTGTTAGGTACATTTTCTGAAGAGGGAAATTCTCCAGTTCTCTAGTTTTGTTTGGTCTGAGGATAAGGTAATGGGGGTTCTAATGCACAATTACATACAAGCATGGTCAATGATTTTTTGATGTAGGACTGTAATAACATACTAAAGATGGTATGTTTGGTCTGAGAATAAGGTAATATGGGATTCTAATGCACAATTGCATACATGCATGATCGATTTTTTGATATAGGACTGTAATAACATAGTACAGATGGTATACACATCATTGCACCCAGGCAATGATTGACTAATGTTACATAGATTCTGTTGGGGCCAATTGTCGGGTTTGAGTAATGATGGTGTAAAACTGTGGTAGTTAATGCAGTGATGATAGTTTACCTGCATTTCATTTCTTTTAAATTTATATATATATCTTTTGAGTTATTTGGAAATGTCTATATGATTATTATAGCTTACATGTGTGCTTAATACTACAATATGTAGGGAAAATACTACCACATGCCAAGCGCTCCACCATTTGATGGCGTTGAAAAGGTAATTAATCAAGATGGGTGAAATGTCATCCATCAATTTATGATGCCCTCCAGTCTCACAAGGTTTAAATGGTTTGGATGCCCATTTTGAAATTAAATCCCTAACAAGCATTCTAAGTTAGTGTTCTGGCTTCTGCACATCAGTGATTATACATTTATGTTGCAGCATGAATTAACATGAATGTCTTTATTTTCAAGAAGCACCTCAAGTGATTTACAAAAAACTGCTAAGTCTGGCTCATTCCAATTTTGCCTTCCAAAATTTCATGCTAGGTAACTACTTAATGATATGTTTATATTCATTTAATCAAATATAAGGATTAAATTATATTTTTGATACTATAACAATTCGATTGATCTATATGATAATTTCAAATTGATTTTAGTGGAATGAAGTGTGTGATTTTAATGGAGTGAAGTGTGTGATTTTAATGGAGTGAAGTGTGTGATTGATCTATACATTTATGTTGCTGTACGTTTTAAAGAGTTGTGTAGTGAAGTGTGTGATTTTAAGTGCAGTGAAGTGTCATTAACATGTGATCTTAATTTCAGAACATTACAACTAAACAGTGAACTCCCTCATGACCTTAATTTCAGTGTGAACTAAACAACGGGCGGCAAGTGTGTGTTTTATTGTATGCTTGTTTAATTGGGTGTGTACGGATTATGCATGTATGGATAAGAGTTTGTATGGATGTTTCTACTCTCATTTATTTGTAGGGTGATCTTAATTTCTCTCTTTTATTTGTAGGGTGCTCGAGCATTGACCGGCAAGTGACGAAAGATTCATTAGTCAGAAAGTGATGGACAATTCATTTTTCGAAAAATGACGGAAGATTTATTAGAAACATGTTGATCTTGTAATGTAATATTGTATTATTTTAGAAGAGATGATAATAACTTGTACTCTATGTAATACCTTTTGGTGTGAATAAATACATGTTGATCTTGTTACGAAATATTAAATATATGTGTTTTCAAGATTATTATTTGTAATAAAATTTCAGGTACACAAAAAATAGAAATGGAATATTTTTGATATATAAATGAATTGGCTGTAGTAAGAAGAATGGAAAACAAATGTAACGTTTTTTTTGTTACTATTGTTTAATCTATTGTAACGAAATAATATTTATTACATTTTATTGTAACGAAGTTAGTTTATTTTTAGTGAGGAAAAAATAAAACATCTGTAACGAAATAGTTTTAATCGTAACTGTTTTTTTGTGAGGAAAAAAACATTCGTAACGAAATAATATTTATTGTGACCAATTTATTGTGAGCAAGAATCTCTTTTTGGCGAGAAAGTGTCGTTTGTTACAATTAATTTATTTGTAACGACATGCATATATTCGTTACAAGAACTTTTAGCGTCGAGCTTTAGAGGAGGACCGTTACTTAAAGTATTTTTCGTTACCAAAGAGTTTTTGTAACGATTTTTGGCACTTACTGTAACGATATAGGTCCTTACTATAAGTGCAGTTTGTTGTAGTGAGGTGATTGTAAAAGGAGTGACCCAGGAAAGGCCAATTGCTGTTCTAGACACATCTGACCTGCTAAACTCAATTCAAACCATAATTGAGGGTCAGATGTTGTCAGTAAAAGAACTTGTTGCTGAAAGGATACAAGGTGCTACTGCTCAAGTTAGGGATGAGCTGAATGCTACAAGAGCAGCTTTATCTCACGAAATCCAAGCCAGTGAGCAGAGGTTGGAGATAAGGGTGGATGCTGTGAGGGATGAGCTGAATACTCAAATCAAGACTGTCACTCCTGACTCTGCTCATATCCTCCAGCAAATGACCAGGTGGTTTGAGATGGCCAAAAACATTGTTGCTGCCCGCACACAGTTCTGAAAAATATAGCAGACCATCAAGGGGATTCCACTAGAGACATTACATATGTAAAGAATTACCTGTACAGGAATCAAAATGTCTAGGAGAATGCTGTTACCAGTATGACACAAGTGGTCAACACATCAAGCAGCCAAGTCAAGTCCTACATTGACAAGGCAAAGGAGAACATTTTGGATGATGTGGACAGCACCTTCCAAACTCTCTCTCAATCCATAATGGATCAACACTCTGAGATAGAGAAAAAGATAATGGCCAATGGCCAAGAAGGAGAGGAGAAGCTTACCAAGCTAAATGCTAAGCTGAAAGGTGCTCATATAAAGCTGTATAACAACATGGAGTCTGCCCACCAGCTGATACTCTCCAATCAGGCAGAAGCCAACAACCAAGTGGTGGAAGTGGTCAACAATGCTTCCAATGCTATTCAAGAAAATATTCTAACCATGGTCAAACAGGTTAATGAAGCTCAGTGGGACTCAAGCTTAAATGTACTGCAAGGAATAAGGATTGCTTTGAATCTTCCAATCTTGAATCCAAGCAGAAATGAAGACTTTGACTTCCAAAGTCAATCAAATCTGATTCGAGATGAGAGTGCAGCAAAGAGGAGAAGGGCAGAAGGCATTCAAACTGCTGAAGAATATATGGCCCAGAAAAGAATGGAAAAATTAGAGGATCCACTCCATGAAGATGACAATCTGGAGTTGGGCACAGTTGTTGTCAATACCTGGGTGAGCCATGGTAATCAAATGAAGGACATTGATCATGTCTATTCAGCTGCTGAATGGATCAAGCACCTTGGGAGGGAATCCTTAAGTGAAAGGATTCTCAAAGAGAACATGGTGAGAAGGGAAACTCCTTTAAGGATTCCCACAAGATATCTTCCCAAGCCACTTTTGTACTTCAAAGGAAAGGAGAAGATCAAGGCTGCTGCTGGAGCTAGGAAGAGAAAGTCTGAAGGTGGAGAAAGCTCTTCCCAGGGACCTTCTAAGAAAACCTGCCTTGAAATGCTTTTTAAATTATTCCATGTACAATCACAAGTTGAATTGTGTGAAATGTCTGTATTAAACATTTAAATTGAAATGATATTTCAGATTCTGAAAATCATATTATGTTAATTGGTATATGCACTCTGTATTTTTACCTTTAGCATCCAGGAACTAGAATGGGTTGTTCAATTTGAACAGGATCTGCTATTACAGAAAATAGCTTTCCAATTGAGGGGGAGCAAATTGTTGGACATGTGTGTCACATCCCTTTGTTTGAGAATAACAAATCCCAAATTGTATTTGATCTTGCTTGTCGTGTGTTTATAGTGTGCAGGAACTATATGTGCAATACTCCACAGGTAGAAAACAGCTGAATTCAAAAATCTGGAAGAATGCGCTACCGCCAGGCGCTAGCTCAGGTTTCGTTCGACGAACTTCGAGCTGCGTTCGACGAAAATTTCGTTCGACAAAAAGTTCCGTCCGACGAACTTCGAGCTACGTTCAACGAAATTTTCGTTCGACAAAAATTTCTGTTCGACGAACTTTGACTTCCGTTCGACGAAAGTTTGTTCTGCCACGCCGCCGACGGTTTCGCGAACGCTACCGCCTGACGCTATCTCAAGTTCGTGCATAACGCCACGCCGCCGACGGTTTTCGCAACCGCTCCACACGAATGCTACCGCAGGCGCTAGGAGCTTCCGCAGGCGCTATCTTCAAGTTCTATAAAATGATGGGCTCTCTCTCGTTTTGAGCTAGTGCTTCCAGAGAGATTACCTGTGCCATATTTCCAGAGCTGCTACTCTGCCGAAAGTTCATCTCCCACTCAAATTCAAAGAGAATTTCTGGAGAAGGAAGCCACCACGCTGCATCCGAAGAACGATCGCTTCAACCTCGCTTATGCTACAACGATCCTTCATCCTCATCTTCAGAGATCTCATATTGGGAGTTTCATTATTGTTATATTTATTTTCATTCCATATTTTTTTTGTAATCGTTGAGTTAATTCGCCTTGTGTTGGCGACTAGGTCTGGGTAGGACTTAGGGGGGAATTCGCCTTGTGTTGGTGACTAGTTCTAGGTGATTAGATCTAGGGGGCTCGAGGCCATATCCGGGGAAGGATTGGCTAGAGCGGCTTGAGGCTTTATCCGGGGAAGGATAGGCTAAAGCCACTCGGTTTGTGGGGATACAAGTCGGTATAGAAAAGGAAAAAAAATTGTATTACTTTTACGCCTCCGATTTCAAGCGATATTGAAATCAATTTATGTAAACACATTTTCTATATAATATAATTATGTCTCTTTTTGTGTTTACTTGATTTCTATCATTTGACATAATTTATAAAATTGCAAAGTACAATTGTTTGCTCCTTTAAAGTTAAATTATTATTTCATTCCAAATTACTCAAAACAATTTAATAAAAGTTTAAAAAGATTTTTATTCCCTTATTCAACCCCCCCCCCCCCCCCCCCCCCCCCTCTAAGTGTGTCGTAAGATACAACAAGTGGTATCAGAGGCAGGTTATTCCAAACGGTTTAAAAACCAGGAATAATGGCATCTTATGATCTCGCTTTTTCCGAGGGTCAGGGAATTAGTAGACCTCCACTCTTTACCGGGTCAGATTATAATTATTGGAAAAATAGGATGCGTTCATTTCTTATGACCCTAGATATTGAGGTATGGAATATGGTCGAAGAGGAATACTCTCCTCCTACATGTGTAGTTGGAGAGATAACTTTAGAAAAACCAAAAGATAAATGGGATGATAGGGATAAGCTAAAATGCAAAAACAACGCCAAGGCCATGAATGCTTTATTTTATGCGTTGGATCGAAATGAATTTAATAGAATTTTTGCATGTACTACTGCTTATGAAATTTGGAATCATTTGGAAGTTACTCATGAAGGTACATCGCAGGTTAAAGATTCCAAGCTTTTCCAACTGGTGTCGGAATATGAAAAATTTCGAATGGATGAAAGCGAAGATGTTGATGGTATGTACACGCGCTTCACCAAGATCGTCAATGCCTCAAAAGCTCTTGGAAAGACCTTCTCAAATGGCGACTTGGTACGTAAGATCCTTCGTTCGCTTCCTCCAAAATTCAACCCGAAGGTGACGGCTATTTCGGAGTCGCACAACTTAAGAACGCTCCAAGTTGAGAGCCTCATTGGGAATCTCAAAACCCATGAGGTAGAACTCAAAATCCAATTTGATGAATACAACAAGGAGCCAAAGAAGAAGGCGTTGGCACTAAAATCAAAGAAAGAGTGCCAAGAGGATGAGGATGAAGATGAAGAAAGCCTTTTGGTGAAGAACTTCCGAAAATTCATGCGCAATCCGGAAAGGAGAAACACCTTTCGAAAATATTTCCAAAAGGGTGAAATATAGAAAGGGTCATCTTCAAAGAAGGAAAAAGAGAGCGACAATGAAGAAGAGAAACCACCACTGGAATGTTATCATTGTAGAAAGACGGGGCACATAAGGAGCCAATGCCCAAAATTCTTGAAGGAGAAAAATGAGAAATGGCACAAAGGGAAAGAAAAGAGGAAGGTGCTAAAGGCAAAGACATGGGATGACTCCTCTTCCTCCTCCTCTTAAGAATCAAGCGGGTCTTCATCAAGCGAAGATGAGGAAGAAAACATGTGCCTCATGGGACATGGAAACGATGGCGATGACACCAGTGTTCCTAGTGACACTGAGGTAACTCCTCCCACTTATGATGAATTGTTTAATGAATTCCTTGAAACTTGCAAAGCTTTTGATAAAAATATGAAAGATAGTATTTTATTAAATCGTGAAAATGAATCTCTTATTAAAGAAAATCATAAGCTTTCCAAAAAAGTAATTATTTTAGAAAAGAGAAAGGTTTCTTGCCAAGAATGTGATCACTCCACAAAATTGGCAAAAGATATTGAAGAGTCACTTTCTAAAGCCCTCTCTCATGCCAAAACTCTTACAAAAGAGAAGGGGGGAATTAGAAAGAAAATTAGAAGCCTCTCTTTTTCAAATCAAAAATAATAAAAAAGGTTTTGAAAATAGGTGTGTCATGCTTGTGAAAGAAAACTCTTCACTTAAAGCACAAGTTCATGATCGCACCATGGGCATTAAAAAATTTGGAATAGGCTAAAAATCTCTGGAAATGATCTTAGAGAACCAGTGCCATGGTTCTGAAAAATTTGGGCTCGGATATCGAAGTGAGGGCTACCGCCCGACGCTAGCTACTAACGCCGGCGCTAGCACCTCATACCAGAAACCTGAATTTTCTTTTTCAAAATGTTTTTCTTCTGTAAATACAACTTGGTCCAGCAAGAAAATATTCCAGAAAAGGGTCTCAACCCCCTTTATTTCGTGTGCAAACTGTTATAGGTTAGGTCACACATCTAGTTCTTGCAGGAGAATAAAACAAAATGCTTTAAAACAAATCTGGGTACCTAAGGCTTCCACTTATTCTATGGGTGGTACCACTTGGGTATCCAGATCTTTACTCTCATCTTCTTTCTATATGTGCAGGCAGGCTAAGGACAATAAAGATGTGTGGTACTTGGATTCAGGATGCTCCAAGCACATGACGGGCAATAAAGCAAAGTTCCTTAGCCTAGAAAAGAAGAAGGGAGGGATCGTGACGTTTGGTGATAACGGAAAAGGAAGGATCATGGGAATTGGTACAGTTGGTAACAAATCCTTTACTATATCTAATGTTCTTTATGTGAAAGGATTAAAACACAATTTAATTTCTATTACCCAATTATGTGATAAAGGATTAGATGTGTTATTTGAATCTTCCACTAATCTATGTAAAATATCTAATCCTATTACAAACAATATTTTACTAACTGCACCAAGAATACAGAATGTTTATATAGTTCATTTCATGATCTTTCAAAATCACATTTAAAATGTTTTATTACCAAAAATGATGAACTTGAACTTTGGCATAGAAGGCTAGGACATTCTAGCACAAAGCTTATTGTAAAACTTGCCAAAAGAGATTTAATTAGAGGATTGCCTAGATTAAATGGAAATTTACCTTCACTTTGTTCACCATATCAAAAAGGTAAAATTACTAGATCCACTTTCAAAAGTAAAAAATGTTATTTCTACTACAAGACCTTTGCAATTAATTCATATGGATCTTTTTGGCCCCGTTAGCACCGCAAGTCTTGGTGGTAGATTATATACATATGTTTTAATAGATGATTTTTCTAGATATTGTTGGACAATATTTCTCTCATCCAAATCTGAAGCATTTTGTGAATTTTCAAAATTATGTACTCGCATTCAAAATGAAAGTGATTTAAAAATTAAATGCATTCGCTCGGATCATGGAGGAGAATTTGAAAATGAAAATTTTACATCTTATTGTGATATGTTAGGCATAAAACATGAGTTCTCCGCACCACGCACACCACAACAAAATGGTTGTGTAGAAAGAAAGAATAGGACACTTCAAGAGCTAGCACGCACTATGTTATGTGAATATAAATTACCTAAGTGCTTTTGGGCCGAAGTCGTAAACACATCATATTATGTTATAAATAGAATCATGCTTCGCCCATCTTTAAATCTCACACCATATGAACTTTATTTTCAAAAGAAGCCTAATGTATCTTACTTCAAATTTTTTGGTTGTAAATGCTTTATTTTAAATACAAAAGATAGCTTGGGAAAGTTTGATGAAAAATGTGATGAAGGAACATTTCTTGGATACTCTTCAACTAGTAAAGCTTATAGAGTTTTTAATAAAAGAACTAGAAAAGTTGAAGAATCAATTAATGTGAAATTTGATGAGCTTGTTCCTTGTATATAAAGACTTTCCGCATGCAAAAAGGATGATCTATTACCTCCTTTGGAGCATGGTGATGAAGAACCTTCCAAAGAAAAAGAAGAGGAGGCCAAGAAAGATGAATATGTACCTCCAAGCATCTTAAAATTCACAAAGGATCATCCATGGGAACTTATAATTGGTGAACCATCCATCGGGATAAGAACTCGCTCTTCTCTTCATGAATCATTTTCAAATATTTGTTTTGTTTTCGAAATAGAACAAGAAAATGTTTCTACTGCTTTAAATGATGAATTTTGGTTTTTGGCTATGAATGAAGAGTTAGAACAATTTGAGCGACATAATGTTTGGAAATTAGTTGAAAGACCATCTAATCACCCGATTGTAGGTGTAAAATAGTTATTTAAAAATAAATTAGATGGTGAGTCAACAATCTCTAAAAATAAAGCACGATTAGTAGCACAAGGATATTCTCAAATCGAGGGGATAGATTTTGATGAATCTTTTGCACCAGTTGCAAGATTAGAGTCTATAAGAATTTTTCTAGCATTTGCAAGCTTTAAAAGAATAAAACTATTTCAAATGGATGTGAAAAGTGCTTTTCTAAACGGGTTTGTAAAAGAAGAAGTTTATGTTGAACAACCCCCCAGTTTTATTAGTGAAAATTTTTCAAATCATGTTTATAAACTAGAGAAAGCGCTTTATGGTTTAAAACAAGCGCCCCGTGCATGGTATGAAAGACTTACATCATTTTTGTTAAAGCACGGTTATATTATGGGAAGTGTGGATAATACTCTCTTCATTAAGCACAACAATGATGATATAATTATTTTACAAATATATGTTGATGATATTATTTTTGGATCTACTAATAAAGAGATGTGTAAAGAAGTTATTTTAGTGATGAAACATGAATTTGAAATGAGTCTTGTAGGAGAACTTTCTTATTTCCTTGGTTTTCAAATATCACAAAGAATTGATGGTATCTTTGTATGTCAAACTAAATATGTCCATTATATGCTTAAACGTTTTGGATTTGAAAACCTTAAACATGCTTCTACACCAATGAGTGCATCACTAAATTAGGAAAAGATGAATCAGGAATTTCTATAGATCAAACTTTATATAGAGGAATGATAGGATCTCTACTTTATCTAAGTGCAACTAGACCCGATATTATGTTTGTCGTATGCTTATGTGCTCGATTTTAAGCCAATCCAAAAGAATCTCATTTAAAAGCGGTAAAATGAATTTTTAGATATCTCATTGGGTCATCTAGATTAGGACTATAGTACCCGCACAATAATTCATTTACACTTCACAGCTACTCCGATTCGGACTATGCCAGTTGTTCACTTGATAGAAAAAGCACTAGTGGTACTTGTCATTTTCTAGGACCTTCATTAGTTGCATGGTCTAGTAGGAAACAAAATTCGGTTGCACTCTCCACCACGGAGGCCGAATACATTGCATTAGGGAGTTGTTGTGCATAAGCACTATGGATGAGCCAAACTTTAGAGGACTTTGGTTTTCATCTAAAACTTATTGAATTAAAATGTGATAACAAAAGTGCCATTGATCTCACAAATAATTCGGTACACCACTCTAGATCCAAACATATAGATGTGCGTCATCATTTCATAAGGGATCACACTAAAAAGGAAAATGTAAGGATTAGTTTCATTGGCACGGACTCTTAACTTGCTGATATATTTACTAAACCTCTTCCCGATGCAAGGTTTTAAATGTTAAGGTTGGAATTAGGAGTCTTAGACATCTTAGGATGAATAACATGTAAAACACTAATGTTTTATGCAATTTGAGCAATCAAGACATCTCTGAATATTACACAATTTCTGCATAAGACTACTCTTAAGACCCATAATCAATATCAAAAAAAAAATTTAATATTCTTAAAAAATCGTGTGCTATTTGTCGCGCTATCACTAGCGCCAGCGCTAGCGTGGGTTTGTGATTTTTCTGTTTTTTAAATTTCTAAAAATCAACAAAAATATGTTAGTTTATATGTACAAATTTATTTTTGTGTTTCTGTCTATTTTATTTTTGTTTTATTTGCATTTTGAAAAATCAACTACAAAAATTCAAAATTCAAAAATACAAATATATGTTTGTGTGATTTTTTCTGTTTTTATTTCTTTAAAAAGTGATAAAACTACAAAAAACACTGTATGATCTTTATTGCCAATATCAAGCATGTATGAATTCTATTATTTAGAATTATTTACAATGTTAAAATTTATTCCTTGAAATTACTATGAACATTGTTTTGTTTATCATGCTTTGATATATCTATTTAAAGTCCATCAATTGTATTGAAAAATGTGTAGAACCAAGCTTAGCATGCCTCTAAGTATGAGTAAATGTTTTGTGATTGATAATGATATATTTCACTCACTTATTTTGGTAATCAACATGTGTGTTTAAATCTAAAATGCTTGCTTGTGTATTGTATTTGTACAATGAATTAAAACTTGCATAAGTTTATTGCCTACACTACATTTGAATTGCACTTATAAAATTTAGAAAAGTGGTTAAGTTAAAAATTTGGGGTTTGCAAAACAAGTGTATTCGGAGAATGTTGTCTCACAAATGTGAACAAAAAAATTATATATGTAGACAAATATAACTCCACCAAGCACTACTTGAACCTCCTGATAAGTCTTCATAAGCATTGTGAGGTTGAGCACCTTGGAAAGAATAGTAAAGTGTCTTGTGCAAACCTTGGTTATTACACCACTTTGTTAAAAATTATGTGCTTTAAAAGTGTGTGAAAGTAATTTACTTGTGTTTTATTGTGCACTCTACTTTACATATGTCTTGTATTTTGTTGATTTAAATCAATTGTTAACATTACCCAAAATACACTTTTGTGCACATCATTATCTTTCATAACACTTCTTCTCATGAGTATTGTAATTTAATGCTTTATCTATACTACTCTTTATATAAGAAATGCACTAGATAACCTAGCAAGATCTCTACAATGTTTTGGTATTTCTTGAACTTAAAATCAAGTAACATTGTAGTATAATATTTCTTTGATATGTTCATTTCATGCTTGGTATCTTTATGAAAAACTTTGAGATTTCAAAAAGGTTAAAACATCTTTCAATTTTAAACTAAAACTCATATTTTTACTTATGCTTTTCATGCTTACAAAAAGATGTTTCTTATAATCTTCCGCTTGCTTACAACTCTTATCTTTTTTTTTGAAATCTCTTATATACTATGTATGAAATCTTTATCATTATCTATATTACAAAAGCTCGATCATGCTTTATCATTTATAAGAAATGCCTCCTTACTACCCTCACCCCACCTTCTTTTGATAATACCAAAAGGGGGAGATTAATTGAAGAAATCTATATAGGAGTAATATAGAAGATTAAGGGGAGAATAATTCATGTAATCTATCATTTAGGGGGAGTAAAACATAAATTGCATTTATGTAGGGGGAGCATTAAGATAGGGGGAGTATGCACATTATCATGATTATCATATACTATAGTTGCACTATCATCTTGCTTATCTTATACTAAAAACACTATTGTTTGATTTCTTGCTAAGTGGATTTGTTATTATCAAAAGGGGGAGATTGTTGGACATGTGTGTCACATCCCTTTGTTAGAGGATAACAAATCCCAAATTGTATTTGATCTTGCTTGTCGTGTGTTTATAGTGTGCAGGAACTATAGGTGCAATACTCCACAGGTAGAAAGCAGCTGAATTCAAAAATATGGAAGAATGCGCTAGCGCTACTGCTAGGCGCTAGCTCAGGTTTCGTTCAATGAACTTCGAGCTGCGTTCGACGAAAATTTCGTTTGACAAAAAGTTCCGTTCGACGAACTTCGAGTTACGTTCGACGAAATTTTCGTCGAACGAAAATTTTGTTCGACAAAAATTTCCGTTCGACGAAAGTTTGTTCTGCCACGCCGCCGACGGTTTCGCGAACGCTACCGCCAGCGATAGTGCTACCGCCTGGCGCTATCTCAAGTTCATGCACAGCGCCACGCCGCCGACGGTTTTTGCAACCTCTCCACACGAACGCTACCGCAGGCGCTATCTTCAAGTTCTATAAAATGATGGGCTCTCTCTCGTTTTGAGCTAGTGCTTCCAGAGAGATTACCTGTGCCATATTTCCAGAGCTGCTACTCTGCCGAAAGTTCATCTCCCACTCAAATTCAAAGAGGATTTCTGGAGAAGGAAGCCACCACGCTGCATCCGAAGAACGATTGCTTCTACCTCGCTTATGCTATAACAATCCAACATCCTCATCTCCAGAGATCTTATATAGGGAGTTTCATTATTGTTATATTTATTTTCATTCCATATTTTTTTTGTAATCGTTGAGTTAATTCGCCTTGTGTTGGCGACTAGGTCTGGGTAGGACTTAGGGGGGAATTTGCCTTGTGTTGGCGACTAGTTCTAGGTGATTAGATATAGGGGGGCTCGAGGCCATATCCGGGGAAGGATTGGCTAGAGCGGCTTGAGGCTTTATCCGGGGAAGGATATGCTAAAGCCAACTGGTTTGTGGGGATACAAGTCGGTATAGAAAAGGAAAAAAATTGTATTACTTTTACGCCTCCGATTTAAGCGATATTGAAATCAATTTATGTAAACACATTTTCTATATAATATAATTATGTCTCTTTTTGTGTTTACTTGATTTCTATCATTTGGCATAATTTATAAAATTGCAAAGTACAATTGTTTGCTCCTTTAAAGTTAAATTATTATTTCATTCCAAATTACTCAAAACAATTTAATAAAAGTTTAAAAAGATTTTTATTCCCTTATTCACCCCCCCCCCCCCCCCTCTAAGGGTGCCGTAAGATCCAACACAAATTCCCTGCTCAGGTTGAGGAGGAGATGCCAAATGCTAAGTGTGTATAGATTGACCTATAAGTTGATCTAAAAGGATCAATAGATGTTAACTATCCATAGAAGGTTAAAGGTTGAAGAAACCAGAAAGGGGGAGATAGGGGATAGGGCCAATGCTTAGGATAGGCCAATGCTAGATAGGGAAAATGCCTAGGGTGTTAGGGCCCATGCTACAGATCATTTATTGCAATATATTTTTGCTGTTAATGTACCTTAGCATTGGGAATGTTCTGCCTTCTTGAAATAGGGGGAGATTGTTGGGTACATTGCCCTCAATAGTACCTTGATTTGAAGAGGCATCACTCTCAATACTAAGGACATATTGTATTTGATAAAGCTTTGTTTTTGTAAGTCAAACAGGCTTAGGTGACTCAAGAGTAAGGGCCAAAGAAGCCCTAAGATATGAAGATATCATCTACAAGGAGATGAAGATTTGTCTCAGCTGAACCGCTAAGACGAAGGGTTAAAAATGCTGAGACGAGGAGCCGTCTCAGCGGATCCGCTGAGAAGAAGGTGTCTCCACTGATAAGTTCTTCAAACGCTGAGAATGAGCGTGTTCGTCGAACGCAGAAGGCCGTTCGTCGAACGAAGGACTATGTTTGCCGACCGCTGAGATGAGACCAAAGAAGGAGCCGCTGAGAAGGCATAATTGGCGTGTTCGTCGAATGCAGAGTGCCGTTCGTCGAACACAGAACAATATTTGTCGACCGCTGAGATGAGATAGAAGAAACTGCAGACAATAGTCTGTTCGTCGAACGCAGGAGGTAGCGGGATCGTCGAACGCAGAGCTTGACAAGATCGTCGAACGCAGAGTTTGACCAGTTTGTAGAACGCAGAGTACAGCGCGTTCGTCGAGCGCAGTCCTTCTCTACGGAAAAGTAGGGCGGTGGAACCTGCGGCTAGGGCAAGTTGCAGACAAGACCCGTAGGGTCCACAAGCTTCTCCCACACTTCTTAGAAGGACATCAAAGAGCCGTTGAAGATCAGAGATGTATAAAAGGAAATGCTAGGGCACATTTGAAGCTCTTCTCTGTCGCGTGCGAAAACGAAATCAACAGTTTCATTGATGGCAGCTGCTCTCGACATTCTTCCTGCTCACTGAAGAGAAGAAGAATCAGAGAGAAGAAGTTAGCTCCTCCACCAGAAGGGGCAAGGTGATCTTCCATCAATCTATTGAAGAGGAAGATCAAGTTGTTGCTGTAATCAACATCTTCAGCAATAGGAAGCACAGTCAGTGCAGAATCTACAAGAGAGTACCTCTACTGTAGAATAAATTTATAAACCATTTATCTGTAGGGCATCTTGCCTAAGCTGTAAGACCATTTGGTCTGAGTTTGTAGGAACCTGAGGGTTCTGAGTTGTAGGGCTGAAGGCCTGAGTGTAGGATCTGATTGATCTGAGTTGTAGGGCTTCATTGCCTGAGCTGTAGGAGGAGGAATCCTCTGAGTTGTAGGACCTGATGAGGTCTGAGCTGTAGGATCAGGAGCTGATCTGAGGTAGGGTTGTTGTGCCTGAGGTAGGACCTGTTGTGGTCTGAGTTGTAGGACCTGCTGAGGTCTGAGCTGTAGGATCAGGAGCTGATCTGAGTGGTAGGGCTGCTGTGCCTGAGGTAGGTTTTGAGAAAACCTGAGAGATCCTGAGGGATCTGTGTTGTAAGCTCTTTTGAGCCAAGTTTGGAGGAGTTGACCTTGTCTAACACATTGTTAGAAAGGTGAAGAGGGAAAGAGGACTACTCAAGACACCATGTCTTGAGTAACCTCTATACATACTTGTGTGCTTTCTATGTGTTTGATCTTTTGCTTAAACCAGAAATCAGAAATAAGCTAGGGTGCTTAGAGGAAAATCAAAAAGCCTATTCACCCCCCCCCCCTCTAGGTGATTTAGACTACAAACCTAATATTCTTTCATAGATCCCTATCTGATTTGGGGATTTATTCGAGCCAAATCGGGCTTGAATCAAGATCCCGAAAGGGCTCGTTTACCAGCCTATTTCCCCCGCTAGAACACCCCGTTCCGGCCATCTCCGGCCGGCCGACCACCCCTAATCGCCGGCCACCACCTCAGCGGAGGTGGTGGTGGCATTGTCCGGCCAGGGCGGCGCTCAGGTGGCCGGTAAAATAAGGTTGAAGGTGGCACAAGATGGGTCTATCCCATCCATCGGCTGGAGGAAGAAGATGAGTCGCGGCCGCTCATCTTGCTTCAAGATTTGTGCTGTGATGATATTTAATTAAGTTATGTATATTATATTTTTTGTCACAAGTATTGTTGTACTTAGAATTCAATATTAAAAATACTTAGGCCCCTGATGGAAAATTGGTCAATACTAGAGTTGTAGCCCTTGGAGTCAACTTTAATTTAAAATTTATTTTAGCCCAATAGGATCAGTGGTCTGACCACAACACTCAAAATGGTGCAACATGTCTAAAGTGTTGACCAGACCTCGATCTGAGTGCCCACACTAAAACAACCATCCAAATGGCCTGGAATATTGAGCATAGTCTAAATTTACGATTTACCCACCCCCTGATCATATCCAAAAATGGGAATTTTTGGATAAACTTTTACTAAGGTTTTTGTAAAAATTTAATAATTCATATATAAATTAATTGTTTTGCCTAATGACATCTAAACCCCTCCAAATTTTGGTGGGTGGTCCTTAGGGGAATGATATGACCCTGGTAAAAATTTCATCTCATTTGGGATTGAATTGGTTGGGTAATTGGTTAACCCAATGTTAGTCAAACTATGTCAAATTAGGTCAAAAGTGCACTTGTTGGGTTATGTGGTCAAATCTCATCAAAATGATGTGAAACATTGGCCACTGTCTTAGGATCACATAAAACACCCCCATGAGTGATTTGGGGTGGATATGCCCTATGACCCCTAGTTCAAACTCTAGGGTTGCAATTTGAGCCTTATGAAGGATATAGGGTCATATGTCCTTGGATGGTCATGGAACTTGGTAGATAAGTTCATATGGTGTAAATATGCCCTAGGTAATTTTATGAGGATTTTAGGAATACTTTGCCCCTCTAAATTTGGTTATAACCGATTAGGGTACTTCCTTATAAGAGGAATTTTCATGCTCAACTTATTTTGGATGTTGATTAAAGTTTGGTAGTGCTCCTATAATCATGATATAAACCTCTGGTAATTTTAGTGTAATTTTTAAATTGATTTAATTAGTACTTCATTCACAAGTCAACTATTTTGTCTTAAGACTATGATAAATAAAAGAGGGCCAAATATTCTCTGGAAATTTGTGAAACTTGGGGATAGGACATTTTAGGGCATTAGAAAGCTCTATGAATTTCTATATAATTTTGGAATTATTTATAAGTAGGTTACATCACAATGTTCCCTAGTTTGATTTTACTTGAGATATTTATTTATGTTGTTTACCCAGAAAACCGCTACCTAAACGGTACCTCTTTCAGACCGGGCGGTTTGACGTGTCAAGTCGCCCAAGTCCCAGAGCCAACAGTTTCTCGGCCCAGCATGAACCAAGCCGGGCGGTCTGACAGTATCCAGACCGCCCAGGATTGAAGACTGCTAAGGCTAAAGTCTAGAAGGCAGGTCGCGGTCTCAGGTTGAAGACCGCTCGAGTTGCTTCGTAGCATTGACCGCAACACATTTCGATCCCGGCTAGTACAGATCGGATTCTCAAGCCGTCAGGCCGCGCGGCTTCTCTCTTTCTCCCTTCTATATCTCGTCACCCCCTGCTCGATTCTCCTGTATCCGGGCAGACGGTTATTTTAGCCCTGCCCGTTAGGGCAGGCCCCCGAGCCTATAAATAGGGGGCGGGGGCATTCCCAAGAAACACATACTCGAATCCTGGAGCTCGCTTGTTAGAGTTGCGGTCTCGAATTCACTATCTTGCGGCTTGTCTGACCGGGCGGCTTCTCGCTTTCTGGTCTTATAACCCGCTGTAACCTCTTCACTTAAATCAAAAGAAAGCCCGTCACAGGAGTAGCATTTGCCATGACGGGCGTTGTCTGGTCTCGACCATTGTCAGCGGTCTAATCCTCTCTGCTCAATAGTAACCGACATCTCGCAGCCTCCATTTTTCTTTGGAGGTGCATTTTCGGATTCAATAGAAAGACCTTCAGATCGCGAATTGTCAGTGAAATCTTTGTTAAAGATGTCAGACCGCCAGTTCCCTCTAAGAGAACGCTTTGACCATAGTGATGATTCTCTATGGGAGGCCTTGGAGCAGTCGAAGAGAGAAGCCGAACGGGCTCAAAAGGCAACTAATCAGCGTCTGGAAGCGATCAGTCAGGCCTTAGCATTGTAAACCGAGCGACTAGTTCCTCAACAGGACGCGGTTAACCAGGCATTGACTCCAGTCCCTCCTCCTCCTCCATACCAGCTACCACAAGTCGCCAATTTTCAACCCCTTCAGGAAGGTTTTGCAGCTCGGCAAAACTTCTATCAAGAGGCTGCGAAAAGCATGCCGGCCCGAGTTCTAGACTTTCAGGGGGCATCTTCTCACGCAGCCAGTCTCTCCTACCCGGCGACCTGCCCGCTAGAAGCCACAGCCCGCTCTTCCTACCAGGAGGCTTGTCCGCAAGTAGCCGCAGCCCAGGCGGCTTGTTACTCTGTCCCTCTTCTTTATGAAGATGCGGAAGAAACATCTCGCTTCGTGGACAAAGTCCGAGGGGAGACAACCCCAAATAACTTCAGAGAGTTGCGCCTGCCGGCATACAATGGAGAAGCTGATCCTACTATCCATCTCCAGGCCTTTGAGTCAGCCATCGCTTTGAGAACCCTTACAGATGCAACCAAATGCAAGTTCCTTGTGACATCCATTGATGGACAAGCAAGGGAGTGGTTCTACGGGTTGCATCCCTGATCAATTAGCTGCTTCGCTGAGCTACGCAGGGAGTTTCTGCTCAGGTTCTCCACTTCTAAGAAGAGAAAAAGTGGCCCGGTGGCCCTTTTTGAAATCAGGCAACAAGAAGACGAGACGTGGGCCCGTTTCGTGGATTGGTTCCAAAAAGAGATCATGGAGATCCAAAATGTGGATCCAAAATTATACTGGGCAGCCATAATTCATGGCCCGAGGGAAGGCCCCTTGAAGTTCCAAGCGAACATTAGAGAACCAACGACTTATCAGGAGATGATAAGTTTAGCAAATATGTTCATAAGGGGTGAAAAGAGTAACCCCGGGTATGTCGCAAAGTTGATCAGTGACAAAGAGCAATCCAATTCATCCTCCACTCATCAACAATCAAACCAACATCATTTCGAGCCCCGTTCCCAGAGGGGAAGAAACTATAAGCATAAACAACCCTTTATCGGCCATCAACGGTTTCAGGATAAGAAACCGTCATTGGCCATCGCTCCCGCTCCATCCATGACCATTCCGCAAATAAAGCTGGTATATCTGCCATAATATACTGCGCAGCCATCTCCAGCTGCTCTATCTACTCAATATGATGATTCACAAGAATCATTTACTCCTCTTAATGTCACCATGGACGAGGTCATCCAGATTCTTCAAAAGAGGCTGGATTTCAAGAGGCCTACTCCTCTAAGGTCGGATATTCGTAACCGAAATCCGAACCTCTTCTGCGAATATCATAAAGAGGGAGGGCATCTGACTGAGAATTGTCGGTCCCTCCGCTTGTTGATAGAAAGGCTTCTAGGAGAAGGGAAGCTCCGGGGCCTAATCCGAAAAGAGGTGACTGCTGAACCGGCAACCGAGAAGAAGAAAGAAACAGTCATTGTGACCTGGGAATGCGCCGATGTGGAAGAGGTCGATTGCTATGGGGATATCCATCCCACAATAGAATGCATAGAGTTAAATGATGTGGGCCCCCTCGGGGACAGATACTGGATTCATGGAGGAGCTGGAGCTGAATCTTCCCGCAAGTCAAGTATTGCGAGAGTTGTAAAACAAGAAGTGGCGGCAACTACAACTCCCGCTCCTGAAAGTTCAATTGTCACCTTCGGTCAAGAGGATCTTCCTCAGAATGCCAATCCTTTCGATGACGCCGTGTTCATCAAGGCAATCATTAAGAACTACACAGTTCACAAGATTTTGATTGACACGTGCAGTTCCGTCAATCTTCTCTTTCGTACGACTTTCGATGCCCTGAAGACTGGGAAGCCTCTGCTTTCCACTGAAGGGCCCCTCTACGGCTTCTCCGGAGAGAAGAAGGAAGTAGAAGGCTCCATAAAGCTTTTGGTTTCCTTGGGAGGAGTGGTAAAATTGATCAACTTCATTGGTGGTAGACGCCCCAAGCAACTATTGTGCCATCTTCGGAAGGCCTATTCTGAATGCCTACAGAGCAGTGGTGTCCACCTTCCACCTAGCCCTCATATTCACTGCCGAAGGAAGGCAGTATCAGATCCGGAGCAATCTGAAAGTGGCTCGGGAATGTTATGTACGAACTGTCAATATGATCACGAACATTTCACTTCCCGAGTCGAAGTTCTTGAAGTTGCTAAGCCTTCGAAAGCTGCAGAGGAAAGTAAGGATTAAGAAGGGGCTCACCTAGAACCTGCCCAGGCAACCCATGAAGTCCCCATTGCTGAAGGGGAGGAAAAGAAGTTGATCGTCAATGCAGAGCTGCCAGAAGAGGAGAAAGTTCAACTGATCTCCTATCTTCTGGAGAACTTGGATATCTTCGCCTGGTCGGCAGAGGATATGCCCGGTCTGGATCCGGATGTAGCTTGTCATCACCTCAACGTCTCTCCCGAGTTCAAGACGATTCAATAGAAGAAAAGGGAGGTGTCGACTAAGCTGGCGGTGCCAATCAGAGAAGAAGTCGCCAAGTTTCTTAAAGCAAATTGTATTTATGAAATTAAATACCTCACTTGGATGTCCAATGTTGTAATGGTGAAAAAATCTGGTGGGAAGTGGCGTATGTGCGTAGACTTTACAAAACATAATAAAGCATGCCCCAAAGATTGCTACCCTCTGCCTCAGATAGATGTTTTAGTAGATTTCGTGGTTGGGTATAATTTCATGAGCTTTCTAGATGCATTTTCTGGGTACCATCAAATCAAAATGCATAAACCCGACATCCCGCACACTTCTTTCATCACAAACGATGGGTGTTACTGTTACCTCGTAATGCCTTTCGGCCTTAAAAACGTGGATGCGACGTATCAGAGAATGATGGATACGGTTTTCAAGCATCAGAAAGGCAGATACCTTGAAGTCTACGCCGATGATCTCCTCCTCAAAAGTAAAACTTTTTTGATACATTTGAAAGACCTCATAGAGACGTTCGCTACTCTACAGAGGTTCAAATTAAAAATGAATCCATTGAAATGCGTGTTCGAAGCGAATAAAGGGAAATTTCTTGGGCATCTCCACTCCTGACGGCCTTGCACCAAACCAAAATAAGGTAAAGGCTATCCTAGACATGACCCCTCCTCGTAATCCGAAAGAGGTCCAACAGCTTGGAGGAAGGTTGGCAGGGCTGAGCAGATTCATTTCTAAATCAGGAGATAAAAGTGCTCCATTCTTTAAAACACTCCGGGGAGGATCCAAGTTTGAATGGAGCGAAGAATGCAATAATGCTTTTGAACAATTAAAGATACAGTTCACGTCAACTCCTCTGCTCCAAAGCCCTCACGAAGGGGAAACATTGTTCTTATACTTGGGGGTCAGTCCAGATGCAGTGAGTTCTGTCCTCGTCCGAGAAGAAAAGAGGAAGCAATTTCTGATATATTATGTCAGCCATTTTCTCAAGGATGCAGAAACTAGATACTCGATCTTGGAAAAGCTAGCTATGGCTTTAGTCATGTCATCATGAAGGCTTTGCCCTTACTTTCAGGCCCATCCTATTCAAGTGGTTTCAGACCATCCTCTAAGGAGTATCTTAGAAAAGCCAGATCATTCAGGGAGATTGGCTAAATGGGCTATCGAGCTGAGCGAGTTTGAAATGTCTTACATTCCCAGAACAACAATCAAAGCGCAAGTCCTGACAGATTTCCTAGTTGACACAACAAAGTCCAGTCCCGAACAGATAGAGAAATCTCCTTTGGCATGGATTTTTTATGTGGATGGAGCTTCTGGTAAAAACTCTATGGGA
Organism: Dactylorhiza incarnata; assembly: GCA_033032865.1. NCBI lineage: Eukaryota > Viridiplantae > Streptophyta > Magnoliopsida > Asparagales > Orchidaceae > Dactylorhiza > Dactylorhiza incarnata. The sequence goes on along the minus strand of JAWHQI010000126.1, from coordinate 5,967,385 downwards.
GCTGGAGTAGTTTTAATCAGTCGGAATGGCATCAAACTGGAGCAAGCTATCAAATTCTTCTTTCCGGTCACGAACAATCAGGCAGAGTATGAAGCACTTTTGGCTGGTCTGAGACTTGCAAGGGAGTTGGGAATAGAGCGCGTGCATGTCAAGACTAACTCTTTAGTAATGGCTTCTCAAGTTTTGGGAAATTACGAGACAAGAAAGCCGATACTGAGAAAATATCTACTGCTAGCTAAAGAAGAAATTGGGAAATTCAAATCATTCATCATTGAACATATCCCTAGAACGCAGAATAAAGAAGCAGATGAATTATCTAAGTTCGGTCTTCCATCAGGGGGAGTGACCTCTGAACTTTTTCATCCAGCAACGGAAGAAGGGGAACTCATGCAGATCGATCAGCATCCTTCTTGGAAGGATCCCTACTAATTATACTTATTGAACGGAGAGTTTCTTCAATCCATCAGAGATAGAAGGAGATTCAGAAGAAAAGCAGCTTATTATTGCCTGGTGGCAGGAGTCTTGTATAGGAAGACTCTGATTTCTCCTCTGGCACAGTGTGTTTCTGAAGAAGAAGTTCTGATCATACTTTAGGAGGTTCATTCTGAGGAAAGCGGTAGCCATTCAGGAGCAAAGACTTTGGAGAAAAGAATCTTGAGACAGGAATATTTATGGCCGACCATGAGAAAAGATGCCGAAGCGTTTGCTAGACGATGTATTCAGTGCCAGAAATTTGCTCCTCTTCAACATCTTCCTTCTCAAACAATTAGATCAATAACGGTACCTTGGCCATTTACAGTTTGGGGAACGGATCTCATCGGACCCTTTCTGATGGCTAGCGTCCAGCGTCGCTTTATAATAGAAATGATCGATCACTTTAGTAAGTGGATTGAGGCAAAGGCATTGGCGAAGACTACAACGCAGGTCATCAGAAACTTTATCTGGGGAGAAATTGTATGTTGGCATGGAGTTCCATTAGCAATTGTTACCGACAATGGCCCTCAGTTCATTAATTCAGATATGATCAACTTCTGTGACCAGGTCGGCATTGAGCTTCGATTCTCTTCGGTGCATCATCACAGGAGTAATGGTCAAGTAGAAGTAGCGAATAAACAAATCTAGTATCTTCTGATGAAAAGGGTATTGAATTAGAGATGAAATTGGGCAGAACAACTTTCTTCTATCCTCTGGACTCTTCGGACAACTCCATCTACGGCTACAGGGGAAACACCGTTCAAGTTGTCTCATGGCTCGGAGGCAGTCGTTCCTATAGAATTTGAAGTGTTCACTCCCAGGGTTGTATACGCAAAGGAAGGAGGTGAAGCGTGGATAGATGATAATGATGAAGGTATCAAATACAGCCTGGATTTAATTGAGGTGCTTCAAGATGAAGCTACAATCAGGAAGGAGGAAGTGAAAAGAATAATGGCCAAATACTTTGACAGAAATGTCAGGGTTAAATATTTTGCAGTCGGTGATATTGTGTTGAAGAAAGTAGATGCCGCAGCCAGGACTGGAAATATCGGAAAATTAAACCCCAACTGGGCAGGGCTATTCATTATCAAAGAGGTACTACATAATGGGGCTTATCGCCTCCAGACCAGCGAAGGAGAGGACATCTCACGCACCAGGAGTGGTGACGATCTTAAACGATTCTATCCTTAAATGTTTCTTTCATTTCTTGCATTTTTTGGATATTCCATAAAAAGCCCTATACTGACACTTCTCCCTGTCTGGTGACTCTTTTACATTTTTTATATATCCCTCACTAGACCTTAGAGACATCGCCAAGTTGTACTCGAACCCCCTCAGATTGTAGTCATTAGCGTAAAACCACGAAGATCGCGTGTAGCGGGGAGTTTTTGCACACGTGTAGTGGTAGCTTGTCAATTCCTGTGCGGTGGTCTTCGGAACCTTGGATCCCGACTGATATCTAACACACCTCTGCATCAAGGGAGGTCCAGGTGACTGTTAGCTCTATCATGCCCCGAAAGGGATATAGTTACAGCCATAATGATCTTTTTGAGGAAAGCAATGTTCGCAGCCTAGGCCCACCTGCCCAACTGATCATCTTAGTCTGTGACCATCGAATACTCCTAGGTACTCTCAAGCGATGCCTAAGAAGGACCCACAACTGAGTTCATCTCTCTGAGGAAAGCAATGTTCACCTCCTAGGCCCACCTACCCAATTGATCAACTCGTCTTGTAACCCTGGGCAAGAGAGCAGTTGAGTTATTTACAGCCCTTATGACCACTTGAGGAAAGCAATGTTCGCCGCCTAGGCCCACCTGCCCACTTGGTCATCTGGGTCTGTACTTACTTTTTCCTTTTTTACAGAAAATTATCTCTACAGCTCTTATGACCACTTGTGGAAAGCCCACCTGCCCACTTGGTCATCTGAGCCTGTAGCCATTTCTTACTTTCCTTACAGGAAGTTATCCCTTCTCTTATGGTCCTTCAGGACCATTTGGGAGGAAACAAGATTTATCAGGTGTTGGGAATTGTATCCACAATTACCTTGATTTGAAGAAGTCCCCTTGAACTAAGTTGAATTGAGTTTGTATTTCATGTTGCTCTTTAGTAAAGTGTTTGCAGGTTTTACATGGCTAAGTACAAACCAATGTCAGGTTTTAATGGGTCATCAAACACAAGCCTATGCAATGTAATTCCTCATTGTATGGACCAAGGTGTTGATTCATGTGAAATCACTCTATTGGGATGTACTTCTTATTCAAACACAAAGGAAAAGCTAGGAGAAAGATGTTGATGTTCTTTTGTTCTGAGAGAAGAAGTATTTTTCTAAGTACTTCTGTGTTCGACGAAAGTTGGTGCGTTTGTTGATCTCAGTTCGACGAACCGAATAAAATTCATCGATCTCGGTTTTTTCCTAAGTTGAAAGTAGTTCGTCGATCGCGTTCGTCGATCTCCGTTTGACGAACAGAAGAAGTTTTTGTCGACCGCTGTTTCGCCAGAGTTGAAGTTGTTTCGTCGATCACGTTCGTCGATCTCAGTTCGACGAACTGAAATAGTTTTGTCGATCTGTTTTTGCTGAAGTTAAAGCGATTTCGTCGATCTCCGTTCGATGAAGTGACGAAATTTCATCGAGCGCTGTTTAGCTGAAAGATAAATTGATTTCTATGATCGTCTTTTGTCGATCTCCGTTCGACGAACTATTCCTATTTCGTTGATTGTTGTTTTGTCGAAAAAGCTGGAGATCGATCTGTTGTTCTAAATCAGTTGTCTTCAGTGGATGAAAAGATTTGATTGATCATTGCTCCTTCCTGTACTGCACTTATTGGATCAAATCAAAACGAGAAGGTCAGATCTGAGTTTTTTTATCGTTCTTCCTCATCGCCATCAAGTCAAAGTTTTTCAAGTCTCAAGAAGGAAGAAGATCTATCAGTGCTTTCGGATCTGATTATGTATTGATAAGTTTCTATCAAACCTTAATTACATTTGATTGTAGGAGAAGTTTTCTCCGAGTTGTAGGAGAGGTTTTTCTCCGAGTTGTAGGAGAAGTTTTCTCCGAGTTGTAGGAGAGGTTTTTCTCCGAGTTGTAAGAGAGATTTTCTCTGAGATTGTAGGAGTGTTGACTCCGAGATTGTAGGATCATTCTTGATCCGAGTTATAGTGAAGTAGTCAAGTCTAGCTGTGGTGCTAGATTGGCGAGGCCGGCAAGTGGAGTACCCAAGAACGGGGAACCACTATAAATTTCTTGTGTTATCTGTGATTGTGATTTGATTTCTGTGCGTTCTATTTCATAAAGTTTTTAATTCCGCAAAAGACGCAGTTATCACCTATTCACCCCCTCTAGGTGATTTAGGTAGGCAACTAGATACTTCAATTGGTATCAGAGGGTCGATGTTCGTTGCTAGGTTAACACCTTGAACAGGATCTATCCATTCTAGTTGCTAGCAAATCATGCAAAGATGAAAGGAATCCTCCTCGCTGAAGTTGCCTATCTACACTAAGGCTAATTTCCCCATGTGGAAAGAGAGAGTGAGATTCTACATGGAGGCCGCAGATCCGAGAATTTTCAAGTTGTGGAAGAAGGCCCTCAAGTGCCTATGACTGCCTCTACAATTGACCCTACTGTAAGGGTGCCTAAAAAGATTATGGACTTAACCAAGGATGAGATCACCATCGTTGCCTTGGAAAAAAAGGCGAAGAACATAATTGCCAGTGCAGTGGACGATTCGATGTTGCAAAACTTAATTCACTGCCAATCTGCTCAAGAGATGTGGATATCCTTGATTGTTCTCATGGAAGGTACCGAAGAGGTAAGGGAAGATAGAAGATCTTTACTCAACCAAGAGTATGAGGCCTTCAAGCAGGGTAAGAAGGAGTGTATTGCCGATGCATATGAAAGATTCTTCAAAATGGTTAACGGCCTAAGAAATTATGGCCGGGTCTTTACAAATGGTGAGCTAAATGACAAATTCCTGCAATCCCTGATGAAAGACTGGGATTGCAAGATAATTGCAATCAGGGAGTTTGGAAAACTACCAAGTCTTGACCCGCAAAATCTGTTCGGGAAGCTACTATCACATGAACTACAAATGAACATCCGCAAATCTGAAGAGGATGTGAATCGGGCCTCAAACAAGGAAACGACCTTGGCACTGAAGGCTGAAAGTTCAAGGAAAAGCAAAGTTGTGTCCCCGATCAGAGAAAAAGAAACTGACAATGAAGATGAATCTGAAGCTAGCTCCTCCTGCTCCGAAATGTCTGATGGGGAATTTTCTCTAATCTCCCGTCAATTCAAGAGGTTACTAAGCAAAAGAAGGCACATGAAGAATACGTCGTCTTCCTCAGACTATAGACATTCTCGACGTGATGGTGATCATCACAGAAAGGGCTCAAGCAACCATGACAGGTACAAGACTAACCGAATAAACATGTTTCTTCTGACATTGTTTGTTATTGCTGTAATAAGTCAGGGCACATGATCGTTGATTGCCCTCATAAGAAGAAAGAAGGTGGAAAGAAAGAAGATAAGAAATCCACCTATGGGAAAAAGATGACTGAAAGAAGTCTAGTCGCAAAGAAGTACAAAACTCTGAGCGACAGTGACTCGGAGAAGTCAAGTGATGAAGAAGAAGCTTACTTTGGGATGATGTCCATGACTGATGATGAGGAAGAACCTCCATATACCAGGAAGGTAAATTCTCACACCATCTTATCTGATTCTGATTATGCCTCAGCTGAGCAAAAGGATTACCCCTCAGATGATGACTCAGAACTCATGGCCCAATATACTAACATGCTTAAATGCTTTGACAAATGCCGAAAGGTAGTCAAAACCCAGGCCAAGGAGATCATGTCTCTCAAGGAAGTGGAATCTAATCTGAGAAAGGAAGTTGAACAACTTTCTTCTTTCATCGAGGAAATCCAAGTCTTGCAAGACAAGATCAAAAGCTCAGATGAGCTCCTTGTCCTGAGAGAGGAAAGTATCAAAGAGCTGGAAGAACAGCTAGCCTCTGAGAAGAAGCTAGTTGAAAAGTTTTCTCAACCTAAAACTATTCTTCCAATCATTGATAGATTCTCTGCTAAAGCAGGTAGCAGTGGATTAGGTCATGTGGCTGGTCCAAGTAATTCTTATAAGGGCACTCATGCCAAGAAGAAAGATAAGAATGCAAAGAAAGCTACCACCGAAGAGAAAGGAAAAACCCATCTAGATCAAGTGGCATTTAAGAAAGTTATCTTTCCTACAAATGTCTATGATATGGAGAGCACTTATGGTCACTTGACATGACCAATTAATTTTGTGCCTGTCAATGACTATAAGGGGTGGACTCGTCCTCGAAACCTCGGTGAAAGTGCTTTCAAAGCACCTTATCAAGAGATAAATCTGAAAGATTATGGTCCTTTTGTTCATGGTCCGAGTGCTAAGAGAGCACCATTAGTGAAGGCTGTTGCACCTAAGCCTAAGGAGAAAGCACTATCATGTGTGTGCTATTCTCATGAGGCATCCTCATCTAGAAGAAATGCTCCTGCCAAACTAACGTTCAAAAAGTTAAGCAGGAGAATACAAAGAGAAGGTACAACAGGTTTGACTGTTGGTGTTGCTGCAAAATAGGTCACTTTATCGTAGATTGGTGGTTCAATTCTACTTATGTTAATAGACCACAAGTAAACATTGCAAGAAAGATCACTCGCAATGTTAACATCCAGCGTGGTTCTCAACTAACACGGGACCAAGGACCCAAATTTGTTTGGTCTCCTAAGGCAAGATAATCTGCTTTTGCAGCTATGTCCAAAGGCCAATAAAAATCCAATCTGGTATTTGGACAGTGGTTGTTCTCGGCATATGACCGGGACCAGGAGTTTATTGCAGGATTTTATTCCAGTTGCGAACAGTCAAAAAGTTATTTTTGACGGATCCGACAGAGGAATAACAATAGGCTACAGTATGATTTCAAATGGTAATGTATCTTTTTCCGATGTGGCTTATGTGGAAGGATTAGAACATAATCTTATAAGCATAAGTCAACTCTGTGATAAAGGATACATAGTTGATTTTCGTAAAGATAAGTGTTTGATAAAGTCGGCAGAAAATTTGGAAACGATATTATCAGGCACTCGTTGTAGAAATATATTTTGTTTAAATTTTCTTTGTTTATCATCTTCTACACCAGTGTGCTTGTTAGCAAAAGATAGTGCATCTCTTGCTGACCAATGGCGTAAGAGATTAGCACATATTAATTTCAAAACTATAAACAAACTATTTTCTCAAAACTTAGTGCGTGATGCGCCAAATGTTACGTACATTAAAGATAGACCTTGTCATGCATGTATAAAAGGCAAGTAAACAAGAGCTACCTTTAAGAGCATAATTGGCAAAGATTGAACCAGATGTTTATACCTACTTCATATGGACTTGTTTGGTCCTTTGCAAATTAGAAGTTTAGGAGGAAAGTCTTACACATTGGTTATTGTAGATGATTACTCATGTTTTGCATGGGTATTCTTTCTAAAACACAAGTCAGATACATATGATATTTTCACCAAATTTGTCAAGCAAATTCAGAACGAATTAGATTGTTCAGTGGTCAAGATCAGAAGTGACCATAGAACAGAATTTGAATCTGGAGCCATGACAGATTTCTGTGAAAGCCTTGGTATCTTTCATGAGTTTTCCTCTCCTCGAACTCCACAATAAAATGGGGTAGCTGAGAGAAGGAATAGAACACTCATTGAGGCTTGCAGAACAATGTTGAGCGACACTTCACTACCCGAATACCTCTGGGCTGAAGTTGTCAACACTGCTTGCCACGTGCAAAACAGAGCACACGTAAATAAGAACCATGAAAAGACTCTTTATGAACTACTAAAAGGCAAGAGACCAACCATCTCTTACTTTAGAATCTTTGGCAGTAAATGCTTTGTACTTAATAATAGAAAGCATTACAAAACCAAGTTTAGTGAAAAGAGCTTTGAAGGTATTTTCGTGGGGTATAGTAGCCAAAGTAGAGCTTATAGATTATTTAATAAGAAAACCCTGGTTGTAGAAGAATCCATTAATGTTGTATTTGATGAGACGAGTATGCTTCATAGCAGCTCCTCTAGTGTTTCTGTTGAAGATGTAGGTTCAAGGCTGCAAGAGTTATGCTTGGAGAAGCCAGCTGAAGAAGATGCTCAGCACTTCATCAAGATCCCTCCCCAAACCTCAACTGAAGAGGAAGATCATCTTGATGAAGATCCAATCCAAGTGGAGGAAGACACTCCAGTTGTAGAAGAAGCTCCTGGTGCTCCAAATAATGCGAGGAATCTTGAATTCAGACATCTGAGGGACCATCATATTGATCAGATCATAGGAAACCCTCATGGCGGCATTAGAACCAGAAGAGGTACAATTAACGAAAATATGCATTTAAGTTTCCTCTCGCAGGTTGAACCAAAGAAATTCCAAGAAGTGAATGAAGACCCCTCTTGGATAATTGCTATGGAAGAGGAAATAATCAGTTCAAGCGTTGCAAAGTATGGACACATTAAAAAATGTTGAAGTGGAAGTTGGCGGTCTGGGAGGTGTTCGCGCGGTCTGTCTAACCGCGCGATCTCGCGTACTCCTCTACGGTCTGACCTATTCGGTCTAGCCGCTGGCTTATTCATTCTGACCGCCATTCTCTGTCCAAGGTTGCCGAGGTGAGGCTGCGCGGTCTGGTTCGTGTGACCGCATGACGAGTTGTTCTCAGTAGTGTGCGGGTTAAGCTGTTGACCACAGAGGGTTGTTTCTGGTGTCGGGCAGCCGGGTCTGGTGACTGTCCGGGTTCTTGATGGTGCGCGTGGACTAAGGCTTTCTTAGTCGCTCGATCTCCTCTTTTGTGTTCGCATAATTTGGTCCCTTGGCGATCTGCTGGTGTATGCGGACACAGGTGTTGGTCGGCTTGGCGGGAAGTTGTCTTAGTCGACTTTGCGGTGTTCGCAGTCTCTGGAGGAGGTCTCATATTCGCGAATACTGGTGATGGGAGTCATGATCGCATGGCTTCTTAGAGGAGTGGCGATCTCCTGGTCGATTGAAGTTGGCGAGCTCACAAAGCGCAAAGCGATCTTCTGCTGATCGCGCGGGTTGACCGGTCTTGGTCGCGCGATCAAGGCGGTGACTCTATCTCATAGTGTGGTGATTGGATCAGGTCGCATGCCTATAAATAGGAGTCAATATAGCAGCAAAATAATATCGCACCAAGTGTAAGCTGAGCTCGCGTCTATTTCTTGCAGTCTCAGTTTTGTGACCGGCCGGTTAGCTGATTGAACTTTCCTTGTGCAGCTTCTGCGGATTGTGTGGACAGCAACGGTCACCTCTTCTTCTAGGGTGTTCGGGCGGTCTCGCAGCTTGCAGTGTGGGTTGCTGGAGTTTGGGAGAATCAGTGGAGTTCGGGAGGTCGCGGCTTCAGTGGTGCTGATCAATTCGCCTGTAGTCTGTTCGCGCGGTCTCCTTTTCTAGTCGTGAGAACATTCAGACCGCGCGGATTGGCAGTCTCTGTGATCAGACCGCCAGTTATCATTCTTCAGCTTGTATCTTTCCTTTTGGTTTTTTGTACTGGCGAAATCATGTCTCGCCATCTATACCTCGCTCTATAATGAAGATTTTTGCTATTATCAATAAAGATTGCTTTGCTTCATGTGCTTCTGGTTGTTGGCTATAACTTTAAGTTGTACGATTCCTGCTCACTCCTAGATATACGGAAAATTTCATATGGTATCAGAGGTAGGTTGGAGTGGATAGAGCAGTGAACAACTTAAAGTTGCCATCGCCTTTGTGAAGAAGGAACCAGTGGTAGAGCCATGGATGCAGGTTTTGCAAGAGGACTTGGAATTGAGATGCTCACGTCGACTAACTTTAAGAAGTGGAAGTTGTGCATGCAGAGTTATCTTCTGGACGAGGACCTTTGAGAGGTTGTTGGAGGAAACAGTACAGAGGAAGTAGTCCCAGTTGGGGATAATGGTCATGAGGTGAGGAATTGGAGAAGGATCAATGTGAAAGCAGAGTTCACTCTAAAAAGGGCAATATCACCTGACCTATTCGATCATATCTTAGGGTGTGGATCAGCTGCCGAGATCTGGATAGCCCTGGACGGGTTGTTTAACAAGAAGAGTAGTGAGGCTGCAGTTCCTTGAAAATGAGCTGGCTAGGTCGGCTCAAGGAGATCTTTCTATCTCTACGTTCTTCCTGAAGATGAAGAACCTGTGCGCTGAGATTTCAGCACTGGATCCTGATGAGCCAATTTCTGAGGCGAAGCTGAAGAGGCACATCATCCGCGGTTTGCAGAAAGGAGTATGTGGCCTTTGTGACGTCGGTGCAGGGTTGGGCAAATCAGCCGTCTCTGCTAGAGCTGGAGAATCTGCTTGCGTCGCAGGAGAGCCTGGCAAGGCAGATGGCAGGGG